>VXAL01017368.1:172062-285168 GCA_013399475.1 Chauna torquata
CTTTTTCTGTTCTATGAAATGAACACCCAGTTGCTGGCCACGAGCTGCATGTCTATTAAATTTAACTAATAACAGCATGTGCTTTGGTAGATAGAGTATCCTGGGAATAACTCCAGGAATGCAGAGCTTTACTTTCACCTTTTTTTTTTTTTTTTTAAGCAACTTTATTTACTTGTAAGATTCTTACAGGAATGCAAATGACTGTTCCATCACTTTGCTTCCATCATTACTTTTCTTCAAACTGATGAGTGCCTAATAAAATATTAACTCAGTTTGTGCTTTGTGTAAAATATACAACAGGGACTTGACAGTGATCTGTGTAATCAAACTAAGGTTCCTGTTCATACTCCAGTAAGAGTGCAGGCCTAGAAATCTTATAGGCTTTTCTTGAGCTGACTATTGAAGAATCATCTGTCCTTTTAACTCAGTCATGAATGTTGTCCATTATTGTTAGTACTGGAATATTTTCAAACACTAAGAAGAGCAAAAAAGTACACACCATCTTAATCCAGTATAAACTGGATGATCATGTTTACTATTTACTCAAATTGCAGTTAGATATCCATATTTCCATTAATAATATTAAGCTATATCTCTGTATGCTTGACTCACTTCCAGTTGTGTTCAACAACCAAATCTGCTGGTCAGAAGAGAAGGTGAGAGTTCTTTGCACCTCTGGAAATTGAAAGAGACTTTTGCTTGGGAGTCCCAAGACATACGTATTAAACTGCTTGCTTGTAAAAATGCAAACATTATGCATAGCAAATACAAGAAGCTGTCCAGTTGCAAAGCACTTATGTGTTTTTACTTAACACCTTTGATTACCCCTTCCCACACTCCTCACCTGGTGGCAAAAGCAAGGTGCAGTCAGGCATTTGCTAGATAACATAGGCGGCAAAAACATTAGAATTTGGGCATTCTTTGCTTCCAGTCCTGCACTCAGACTACTAGGAATTATGTTTTTAGAGGAGAATAATAATATCAACTTCAGACACTATGCCTAGAAGACCACCAGCAGGTGACCTCCATTGTCCCGGGGACTACCACACCAATGCAACAGCTTCACAGGAACTCTTCCCCCAGGGCTGGGCTCACGTACTTGCCACTCTTCAGCTGCCAGTTGAGGACATGCTGCTGTCTAGGGCTCTGAATGTTATTCCTTTCTTGTTCTGATTCTACAAGGGTCTTCAAGAACTGACTCTCTCTCCTCCTGCAGGCCTTCTCTTCATGCTGTGACAATGCTTTGCATCAGCTAGAGCTCTATGTGGACTACTGGAGGAAGGAGGGCATTTTCATTGACCCGTACAGGACAAGATGGCAGTATGAGGCCCATCTATATGTCTGAAAAGGAAGGACTACAAAAGGCTGCATAATTTGGCCATATGTTCATCCATACAATTTTTGGCCCAGACCAAAATGCATCTCTTGCAGAGATGAAAGCTAGTAGCTGCAGAGCAGTACCCAGCAACTCAGTCCAACAGTTCAGTCCAGGAAGTGAAAGAAAAAAATATGAAGTTAAAACTGCAGACGACATTTGAAGTAGCAATATATGATAATCTATTTGAATAGCTCCAACCTGTAATTTGGCCATGAGTCCTGCTTCTACAACAGTATGAGTGGACCATGCAGCCAAACCCTCAGCTTTACAGCAACTATCAAATATTGTTAATAGCACTTTTTATTGCATTTGGATTCTACTCATACAAACCCACCACCCCTCTGTTCTGAATCTTCAAAAAAGCAATCATCAGAGTAGACTTCTTTAGCTGCAAAAAAGTTGATAATATAAGGAAATATTTTCTTTTTAATGAAGACAGACAGGCTCATTTCCAAAGAATACCAACTGCGTCATGGAGCAAATTAAGTAACTGACTGTATTCAAATTTGACCCCAAAAAAGAGACTTCAGCCTTTGTTTAGCCAGAGAAGTGGGCCAGTCAATTCCTCTAGGCCAGCAGTGAACTCTTTATTGTAATCATTGAGCAATTGCTCACCCTAGTAATCCTATTACTAAATAATCACTTAGTCCACCCACAATCAGACCAGTGCAGTGGTGGGCTCAGGTGAAAAATTGTTCATGGATGTGAGTGGGATTTTCATGCTCTGGTTCTTTAACATCTATGGTTCTTCTATGGAGAAGGAATCTTCCCAGTTAAGCAGCCCACACACATATCAGTGCCCAGGCATGCAAAGCCCATGAGTGAGTTAATCTTAACTGCCATTAAAGTACAGTCATCACTTACTTTACACAATTATCTGTCTTATGGATCATAAGATACCAATATTTAGTTTAAAATGCTACAGCACAGTCAAAATCCACAGTCTTTCCTACCATCTGCACTTATAAATCTCTGGATGGTTGTCAGGAGCCTTATGGACAGAATATACCTGTGAATACACATTTAAATGGCCAGCAATGAAATTGACTGATCCTGGTTAGACCTGCATGCACCGCTAATAGATATGTTACGGAAAAGAAGTTTCTTTTCATAGAGTAATGACCAAGGAGGCATTTTCAGTACCTGAAAGTACCTATAAATATTGCAGCTATTCTTTTATTTATGAAACTTTCTGCCTACACAAGTCTGTTTTACACATGCATTTGTGTGTGTGTTTACATGCAGAGCTGTAAGGAGATGTTTTTGTGTCAGGGCTGTGCCCACTGCCCTGTTCCTGATATATTCTGCTTAGATACTTTCTTCCTCCATTCTCAATATGGGTGTCCCTACGCTGGGCTGGTTTCAGCTACTCCTCCACTATTTCCTGTTATTTTGATACTGTGCCCCTTCCCACAGTCTTACATGATTCCAGCTGAGCGTTGTTATGGCAGTACGTGTGTGTGCATGTGTGAAACAGAGACTTGGAGCTGCATACCCCAACAGTATGAAGGCAACATAGCTGGTGGTCAGGATCTGTGCTAGACCTCTGCAAAGGAGTGGCCTTTGCTCACACAGATGTACTGGGTTTGGTAACATTCCAGTTTTACCCAGGGAGTAGTCCCAGAGTGGCTAAAAATGTTTATGGTTGTCCTTGGAAACAATTCCTTATAAAATAATGTTTGCATTGGTTTCATACTAGCATTTCAGAAACTGTAAGGTCTTGAAGAAATGAAGAAAAAAAAAAGAGGAAACAAAGAAACTGACAAAAATAATGGACACATAAAGGATTTTTTTCGAAAATATACTGGTACATAATGGTGCTCAGTAGCACTATTATTGTTGCAAGTTGCTCAAAATTTCCACTCATGATTACCTTTTACAGAATGCAATGTCCTGGACATTTCAAAACATAGTTTGGTCAGACTTGATATACAGGGTACCTATAATCTTGGAGAGGCACTTTTAATAATGACTTATCTGCTTACACACAAAACTTTCTTGACCCCAAGACCCTTTGTAAAACAAAATACTCTTCTCACTGAAAGGGAAGGAGATCTAACATAAACAGGCCCAGAGAAAATGAAGGCATGGTGGATTTTTTTTGACTTTTCACATTGACAGGTTTGCTTACCTACGATGCAGAGGAATTCACAGGGAGTTGCTGACAGGGTAGTGAAAAGTTTAGGATCTGAAAGGAACTACTCTGAATATGATCACATGGTTACTGTGTTGGAGGAGCTGCACCCTCCTAATATAAAGAAACAAGCAGCTCCAGATCATTAGTCTGCCTGAAGGAGGTATGTGTGGAAAAAATTAAGTAAAGCTGTTTGATTTCTGGCTGGTGGGAGGTTTGGGGTGGATTCCAGAATGAAGTAGATGAGACACATGAAGCTTTAGAAACCCACTCCGTAGATGGAGATTGCAAGCCACATACTAATTGCCTGCCCACACAGCACCGGTGGCAAAGCAGAAACGTGGGTGCTGTGAGTGGGGGTGGCTGTGAATACTGAGGATGAGAGATCTTCCCCAGGCTCTGCATGCTGGCAAGAAGCGGCCTAAGCTGAGATGGTTTTGGGGGGCAAGTGAAAAGAATAGGCTGCATTTAACATGTTCTTTAATGCTGAAGGTATCCCATGAAAAGAGGTTCTGTGGCTTACTACGCTAGCGCCACAAAGAATTTCCATGAGTTTAAACAGAGTGACTGCAAACTTGTTTTGGAGATCTAATCACATAATACTCTTCAACTTTACTTTACACACCATGGAAGATGCAGAAGTGCTCTGTAATTCTACAGACTTTTGCCATGAAATATGTACTTAAAAAACAGCATCTTAGCACGAGGTACAGAAACTGAAGAGCCATAATAGGATCTTTGGATTTTAATCTATGAATGTTTATTCTCTGCTGAAGTAAGATAAAAGGACAAGCTGAAGGAAACGCTATGCTGCAATCAGAGGGCCTTCAGCCCTTGCATTAAGTTTTGGACTGATGGCCAAGATCTTGACATGCCCCAAGATTTCATTTAAAATGTAATCTGTGCTTTCTGCTTCTCTGATGTCGTACAACTGCTTGCATTCTGCATTTTATCACTTTGTTGTCTTCTAAGAATCAGCATATAAAGGAATAAATCTGTTATTTTTTCCTACAACGGTATTTTCTAGGTGATGGATGGGCCACTTGTGACTGTTTTATCCACAACTGTCAATCACTTCTGTTGTTTAGAACTGGCCCACTGATGACTCTAAACTCTTAATATTTTTTTTTGTCTTTTGAATTTAAGGTATCAGCAAGCAATTTGACCTATTTGTGCCAAGATCTTTTGATGCTTGTATATTCTCCGCTACCATGGTATTAAAGTAGTTCATAATCATTCCTGATCTTTATCCTCAAAAAATTCTCCATTATGATGGTATAAAAACCTCTGATTTACATGTATAGGGACTGAAGATACAGCAAGACTAAATATCACATAGTATCATTTAGAAAGATGACAGTTAAATCCAACTCTTTGGCTAACACCCTGGGCCATCCCCCCAATGATGCAATTCTCTAGGATTCTCAATTTCATAACACAGACATATTGAAACAAGCAATTTTTTTATCCTGCTCTAACTTCAAGGCATATAACTGGTTTACTTAGCATGCAAGAACACTTCAACCAAAAAAAAAAAAAAAACATATGCAAAATTTAGCAGTGATCTGAGCTGCTTTTCCATCTCTTGCTTATGATTTCTTCAAACAGGATGTGACAGCTAGGGCCATAGACCACATCAGATGTCCTTGGTATCTTACTTCCATTAAGGAAGTGCTTTCTGGAGAGCTGATCCTCCTTGCATTCAATGTTATTTCACTAATATTATCACTATCCCCCATTTTGCTGGAGGCTGTTCTCACATTTGTCCCTACAGATATTTGGGGCCTCGTCCATGCCCACTGGCTCACACTCTAATCCACACTTTTGTGAATTCTCATAGAAAGCTTTTATCTGTTAATTAATGCCACATCTGCCTGTCTGTAAAATTTATTGTAATAGTTGTTGAGTCCCCAATAAAATAGAGCACATATTGTATTTTTCTTTTCTTTTCTTTTCTTTTCTTTTCTTTTCTTTTCTTTTCTTTTCTTTTCTTTTCTTTTCTTTTCTTTTCTTTTTATTCAGCTGTAATGACTTACATATTCACGATTTTTTTCTTTTCTTTTGGGAATTTTGGTTGTTTGGGTTTATTTATTTATTTATTTGTTTCTACAGAAAACTCATCACTCTGGAAGACCACATGAAAAATCATCCCAACACTGAGTTGTTTGAATCCTTACAGAAACTTATGCATCTTAAACCTTGAAATCTTAATCCATAATGACCTCCTCCAGCTTTTAGCCAGCTTGACAGTGTCAGTTTCCCTTGGCTTAGTGTTATACTGTCTCTTTTTTTTTTTTTAGCTTTAATTTCTGTATTACGTTTGCGTAGTGAGATTAGCTTCCACATGCTCAGGGTTTTGCTTTTGGGGGCTTCAAATTGTCATAGGGAAGGGAGTTTGATACGTTTTTCTTTTTATCTAGCCTAAAATAGACTGTGTTCTGCTATCTGCAGAGATATTCTCACTTCTCTCACTACCAGAAAGGCTCTTTGAAAGTCTTGTTCACTACTTACAATCCATGTGAATAACTTCACTCAAGAAGATGGAGACTCTTCCCTGTATTCAAATCTTCTTGGCACCAAAAGCTGAATCAATTTCTTTTTAGACTCTTGTCTTTTGACAGACACTATTCCTGTGGCATTCTTCTTATGAACTCCCTTGGAAGCATGCCCAGGATTATTTTTGTTTATTCCTTCCAAATTCCATTCCACCCACACTAACACAGAATTTTAATCCTTTCCTGCTGGTGGTGAGGGGTTTTGTTACAATATTGGAGAAACATGCTAAAGAAACTTTTTTCATTCCACCCTCCAAATTCTTGGTCAGTGCCAGTAGTCTGAGGAGACACTGTCTTTGCGATTCATTCCAAGCTGACCAAGACAGACGTAGCTCTGCCTCACTCGAAGCTCAAGCCTGGAGAGAGTGAAAGAATGTAGTGTCCGTCTTCCCTTGACACAGCTCAGCTCCAAAGCACAAGAAGTCAAGCTTTGCAGTGTCTTTTTTTTCCTTTTTTTTCTTTTTTTTTGTTGTTAACATGCAGGCATGGCTGGGATGTTTCTAAGTGTTTGCAATCAGGGCTTGGTTGCTTAGCTAATTGGGTTCAGGTTGGTATTCATACCAGTTTCTTCGTGATGGGTTCACAGCATGTAAGTACTCAGGGAGTCTGTGCCTTCCACTCCCTCACTTGTTTATGCCAGTTTATGCCTTGGACTAACTCTACGCAAAATATTGCCAAGCCCATCTGTAACCAAACACAGCTAGTATAAGTCAGTTGCACAAAGATGTGATCATGACATTTTGTGTGAATTGTGAATTGGTGAATGGTGGCACACTACAAATGTGCCCTGAGCTCCGGGATTAAGTGGTGTCACAGCTGAGGGTGCTGTGCCGTATATGGCAGAGATCTTCCCTTAGGGGCTTCCTCAGCTGCAGCATCCCCATTAATCCCAGCTGCCTCGAGGTGCACAGGAAAACATTCGTTAAAGCTTAAGAACCAACATGAAGTAATTTTGAGCTACCTGTAGGAGCCAAGGAAAGGAGCAGAGGGCTGGTGTGATGTTCTGTCTACCATCTAATACTTTTAGAAGGCAAGTTGCTGCAGGCCGAACAAGTTACTGCTTTCATGTGGCTTTCCACTTCATCTCCCATAAAACCCAACTACATTGGGGTTTGATTCTTCACCTGGCACCTCTCTTGCATCTACTCTGTTTGATGATGAAACATCTGTTACTCAGATGTTTCACTGCATTATTATTATTATTATACCAGGTAGACGTATCACCCCCCTCGCCCCTCCAAATAATGGTAAAAGTACAAGACACTAAATTTATCAGATGAAAAATCTGGTACTATTGCTAAGTTTAGGTTCTTCATCATATAACACATATATTTATTAGGCTTCAGTAAGGTTGTTTGGCAGTCCTGCTCATTTTCTAGTCTAAGTGGTAAGAAGGAAAGTCCCTATCAGTAGCCAGAAAGGTGCACAAGTGATGTAGGTGTTACAGTTTGCCCCACATAGGTTTTTGAGTTGCTGATTTAACTAAGATGATGGTCATACTTGATGATGATCTTTCTATTTACAGGGATTTATTGAATGTCTCTCTTCGTTGTTACTGGTCTTACCTTTTATCTCTCAAATGCACTTATGCCTACTTATTCGTGTGTTATTGATCTAAAGAGGTGTGTAGACACTTTCTCACCACTGATCCTGGCCCTTCTCTTAATGTATTTCAGGAAGTGTGCATTCCTCACCATCAGAAATGTTCAATGAACATGATTCCTGCTGCCTTCACTCACAAAGGAAGCATAGGGTGAAAGTGTCTGCGTTTTATAACAGCAGATTCTATTTTTCCGTCAACAGACACAGCTTGTACTGCTGCAAACCTCAATACAGTAAGGAAAAACTCACCCATCTTAAGGATCAAGATTATGTACAATATCCTTAGTCTGATAGAGAATGGGCCTAGATAACAATATTAGCCTTTTCATCCACTAAGTGGAACAAAATATAGAAACTGAGTTTAACTTTGCCTTGATTTGGAATAGGATAAGATAAAGGACAAACAGGGCTTGTCTTTACAGTAAGAGAACAGAACAGTTTATCAGATCACATTCTTATTCCTTTCACTTTTACTTCAGAGTTGAAGGAAGCCTTACAAAAGCTATGGCATTTACATAACGTTTTGGTAATCCTGCCTAGAATTTCAGAATAAGGGAAACAGGAGGTTGTTTTGCTTATAATTTATTATAGTTCATTTCTCTTGCAATAAGCCTGAAAGACTTACTGGTTTTATTCAGACAATGTCCTGGTTCACCATCTATATGCCTCAGGTCAAACTCATTAACCCCCAAAATCAATTGACTAGGGAACCTGTATCCTTATTACTAAATAGATGATAAGTAGGATTTCTTGAGCTGGCAGTCTTGGAAAAGCTTGAGGACTTTTTTTTTTTTTCAGATTGTTCTAATAATCAGGTTCTACCTAGAAATAGTTTGGAATTTCATAAATTATGTGTAAAGATGAAAAAAATCCAATTGGTTTATGAGACTGACTGTTCCTTCATTTTCACGGCATCTTTGCTTTTGTTTTTTGTGGCTTAGAGATGTTCTCCTTTAGCTCAAAACGATGATTTGGTGTAGGACTGTGGAATGCATTACCATGATCCTGAACTATTTCAGTTCTTTTCTGTGATTTTTTTCTAGTTAGTTGATTGCTTGGTTAAGGGATTTGCTTGCTTTGAATGGAAGTAGGCCTAAATTTAACAAATCTCCTTGCTACTGTTGTCAAATGTCGAAGTCCTTTTTTGAGGAATAGTTTCATGTCGTATAGCTATACAGTGTCTTTTTTCTCTCAGGCAACCCTGTAACTTGCTCAATATCTATTTATTGCTCTAGTCATGCAGTTTTTTGTACTGACGATGCAGATGCAGTTTGCAGCAGTAGAGAAGGATATAAGATGTCTCTAGTGAAAACAAGCCCTTTCCAGGGATAAGGAAGTTCAGACTGTGAGTAGCAGTGAAGATCATTGCCTTCTTTTTATGACCATTTCTGCCTGTCTCCCATAAGTCTGGAGCAAACAACATGTACATGAAAAATCATCATAATTCTAGTGCCACTTCTCCATGAAATGGAGCTTACCTGTGTCCTGTAAAGAGAAGGGCACCCAACTCTCCTGACTGAGATGCTTCTTTACTCTCACCTCTCTTTAAAGAGGCTCATAATACTTTCCCTGACAAGAAAGTGTCAGTTTAGTCAGCTGAGGTACCTTCAAATACATTCTGAGGGGTATCCTATTCAGCTAAAATATGTGTCTAATCTTAGATAGATCTCTCCCTCTAGCTCCCACCTTTGGTTTTTTTTTCGTCGTTGTTGTTGTTGTTGTTGTTTTTTGTTTGTTTTAATCAAGCTGTTAAGGTCACCTTTCTATCTCTGCTAGCAGTACTGTAAACTTTGGCACTTCCTTTAGGCACAGTTTCACCAGACAACTAAGCTAGGCAGATCCAGCTCAGGTCATCCCGCCCCCCACCAAAGGACTCCTATGAAACTAGGATTTCTTTACATTTAGTTTAACTTTTGTGAATAGGCTTCCCAAGCAAATAAAATACATTAATTTCTCTGAAAACATAGCAGTTACTCATTTGGTCATCCCTAATAATATAGGAAGTACTGTGCAGGATACAAAAGAAACTTCAGTTTGTTTACAATTACTGCAGACTAGCAAATAACTACCGAAGTTGTTCCAGCTTTTGTTCAGGGATAAATCTCTTGTTGTTCTCTCCTTTTTTCTGTTTCATTTTAACAATGATATGCTAATTATGGAGTACAGGCTATATCAAGTTTTAAAAGAATGAATAGAAGATACCAGTACAGTATGTTAAGGGAAACATTTCAGAAGAAAAAAAAAAAATGGTAGAAGGCACAAAAAGAATCCTAATGAGAGAAAAGAAACAGGATGGTGTTTGTAGAGTGAAAGAGATAAGGGAAGTGAAGAAATAGCACATTTGTCTCTGAAAGAAAAAGAAAACAGAACCCTACAATAGTATTTGACCATTCAGATTGGAACTTACTGTCTTTGAATGATGACTTGTTGAATAAAATAAATGAGATCTTATTGCATAAAGTATAAACACTGAAGTTTTCTTTTATTCTCATCAGATGCTCTTGAAAGATAGTAATAACAAGAAAATTAATTATAAAATAAACAAGTCAAACATCTTTCCTCTATTTTATAGCAAGATAAATAGGCATAAAAGCGCAGGAAAATCAGGTTAATTTTCCTGTATTCTTTATTTAGCTGTCAAAATAACAGGAAAATTTCCCTGTTGATTTCTTTGAAGATGACTTTGAATAGAAGTTGTATTTCTGAGGTATGTTCTTCCTCCACAAATATGCAGACAAAAGTAGTTTTATTATGTGACTAGTTCAAATGCAGTCTGAGGCAGAAAGTGAAGTACTTTCTTAGTTTGGTTTGAAAAATCATTGCCATTACTCTTGATAATACAGTATAACGACATTTGGTATTAAAAGCAGGATTTCAGACTTTGTTGCTCTTCAAATTATTTAGCTAAAAGCCACATGCCACACTCACTTTAAAAAAATATTTGTTCCCTAGGAAGAATACTTACCCCTTGATCTGATCTGACTTTTATTAGTTCTCTAAAAATGCAACAGAAACGCTTATAGGCTCTCATATTCCCTTGATTACCCTGCTGCAGGTAAGGAAGAGCTGTGAGTTGAAAGGGAGTGAATTTTGTGTGTGTGTGCACAGATGCATCTATGCACACCTGTCCTCACTCCTATGAGAGAACACTCTCACTCTGCAAGCAATTTAACTGTGTACACAACCAGCCCACAGCCTGAAAGTCTACGTTTTCTCATTGAAATAAGTGCATATTAAAATATTGTTGAATACCATATCAGAAAGGACATCCTATCTTGGTTGTGATACCAAGGACAGAAGTAACAGGTTGCTTGGAAGAAGTCTTTACACTGAATTAGTGTGAAGTGAGGATGACAAATGTTACTAAAATCCTTTTTCTCTAATACCAATTAACTTCTCCAGCATTTGGTGACACCTCTTGTACAGATATGGAGACGTCTGGCTCTGTCTTGTAGCACTCCAGACATGCTGATCTGACCCAGCAAAGCACTCATATTCATTCCTGGACTTCACTGTGTTTTCTTTTATATTTAAGTTACACTCTTCAACACTTGTTTGATTGGTCCCAGAACTTCCAGCACCTACAAGAGCAAACCTTGAGTGAACTTAAAATGGCTCCTCCTAAAGCTGTTAGAACACAGAACAATAGCTGATTTTGAAATACTGATTTTACTATATTTCAAGCAATGGTTTCACAACAGACATGCAATCTACTGTTTGGAGACACAGATTTGATGACTGGCAGATCTTTCCCTCCTGGCTATCCTCCCTGCCCATTTTGTGATCCTATAATAAGGGAGATATAGGTGAAAACCTGGCCTTCATTGTCATTGCTTAACAGTAGAGTGGTTCTCTACCATCCAGATGGCTGGCCTTTTCTTGTTCTTACGTCTGACTTTGCTCCCAGTGAAAACAAGGGCAAAGAAAAGCTGAAGATAATGCAATAGTAATGTTTGTCAGGATATAGCCATAAGATGTACAAGACTCCAAAACTAGAAAGGACTCCTGGTTTCCATTGTTTAGCAATAGACATAAAGTCAATGTAGTTTTTGTCGTTGATTTAATAAAAGACAAGATTTCTCTCTGTTTCTTTTATATTTGATTAAACAGGGACTGGTTACAGGTAACTCTGAGAACTGAGAAGCTGAATTAAATTTGGATTGCCTGTTATAAAATATGAAATAGTTAGCAGTCTCAGAGACTGAATGAAAACATCCCACTGAAACAGTAGGGTAGAGACGAGAGGGGAAGCACGCAAGGTCTCAAAATGCCATAACGCTATCTGGGGCTATTAGCCAGAAGTATGGTGGCATGGACGGGCTTGGAAATACCTGGAAGATGCCTAGCCAAGGATGAAGCATAAGAGGAGGATGAAGAACACGACAGACAGAAGTCATTCAACAGTCTCAGACTGCAGTGGGGACTCCCCATCAGGTACAAGGGTCTCTACCTCCTGCCCCACCTCCTCAGCCCCAGGACATCCTCTGCAGGCAGTTCCCCTCTTGGGCCCAAAGGGCAATATGTGCTTGTGAGGGGAGGGAGAAGGGGAAGCGCAGAGTCGCTTTTCGGGGTCCAGCTCAAGAATGGGGCACACTGAGGGCTGTGGTCACCTGAAGGCATGCAACGGCAACTATGAAATCCACAACCTATCTGTGGAACTATCTGTAATTTTCACACTGACTTGAGGTGACACAGAAGCAAGCTGGAAACATTGAGAAAGATGTGGATTATTTTTTCACAAAACATTACAGGCAGTTTCAGCAGAGTGTCTGGAATATTTTACAGTGGTTCCTCAGTTAATACGGAGTATCTTTCATGAAGTTAATGTATTCATGCTGATGAAACTAATAGTAAAATGTGGTTCCCTATGGACATGTCTCACATCCGTTCACCCTGTTCGCTACTGCTCCTCCCCATCCCCTCTGAAATGATGGATTTTCACTATATTGAAAACATCTCGTCTCCTCATGGTGTCATCACAAGCACCATAATGTGTGTGTGTTGTATTGCCAAGCATTGCTTAGCAACGGGACCCTGTGTTCTGCCAACTTTCTTTTCAAGCTGTCAATCTGAATTTAACTGAACTTGCTGTGTTGTGTTTCAGAGGACTGACTACATGTCAGTAATGTGACTAATGAATGCTCCAAATATACAAACAAAAACTGGCAGTGACCCCCCTCTATTTATTAGTGTGTGAATTTCAAGAGGTCACTTTACATTCACATTATTCAAAGACATTGTTTACAATCACAATAATTAATCTTGATAAATCCTCATAAAATGCTAACCATTTGGAAAGTATAATTAGACTCTTTCAGTTTCAAAAGTACATTCAGTAAGACTCTATGGTCAAACCCTCTATGGCATCTACTTGTCAAGTGCCACTGTTATACTCAAAACCACCAATCATTTGTCACTTAGACAAATAAGGTGTTGAAACTTCTGCAGGTTTGTATTTGCAAGATAATCTAATTGTTGACAATATTTTCCATTAAAAAAGCTATATGGGCTTTCACTGAATGGCTCTGGAATACTGATGATGGCTTCTCATGCCACTGTCATCAAAAGACTACTCTTGGCAGTGCTCAGTACACTGTAAAATTGGGTGGTGTGGCAGAAATCCTGGTGGACAAAATTGAGTCCACTGTTCATTGCTGCAGTTTTTATTTCATAAGCTACCAGTGAAAAAAGAAATAGCTGCCACAAAAGGAGGAGGATTCAATGCAAAGATAACTAGCAGTACACTTACATATAGATATCATCTCTCTCTGAGGAAAATGTACTTTCATACTATGAAACAGTGAACTTCAAATATCATGCTGTAGTTGGGATTCTTCTTACCTAGTTTTAGGAATTCAATTCAGTCAACTAAACACTGAAGTTCAGTGTCATCTAAAACACCCTACAGTATGCAAAACACCTATATGGGGCTGCAAGCATGACAAAAGACACAAAGGAGTCTTGTGCCTTTATGAACAGGCAGCTGGAGCCCAGACAGGATCCCAGAAGGCAAATGTTTAGACTAAAAAGAAAGGTAAGAAAGGTCCTTGGATAGCTACAGTGAAGATATTTACATTAGGCCTACACAACTAAGTTTCAGCATCATATTCAGACTCCTGGGTTAGTCTATACACAGTTACCTATACATGATTAACCTATATGCAGTCCAGAAGTCTAACAGGAACCTTATCATAATAGCAAAGGAACAACTAGAGTGAAGCTTAATTGCCCAAAGGTAGGTGCTACAGTTATCTTAATATGTCATTTTTGAAGGGTGTGAATCTCCTTCATATCCTGTTTCGTATCTTCTAACTCCATGTAGCTGTCTTGGATATCCTCAGATGTCACAAATGGCACAACGTACCTGTGTTTTGGCAACTGAATCCTCCCTTCTGTATCTCAGATGTATTAGTCAGCTCACAATGTTTGCCCGACTAAGGGTTTTTCTGTCAGTCAGCAAGTACACCTTATTAGAAACACATCTGTGTGAGGTAACAGCTTTTTGTGCCACTTCTATACCTCCTTAGAAAGTGAAAAGAAAGCAATGTTCATGTTTTGCCAGGCTTTGGAAAGGTTGGGCCAAAGATAAATCATAAATGAGAATGGTTTTGACATGTTTTGGAAAACCCTTGTGCTGCTGTTCCTTTCTTGTAGTGGAGGTACCTCAGAGATAATTATTCAACTACTTCACCAATCTGCTGTAACACTGATATTACTGAGTGCTCCAGAGAAGACAATTATAGAAACCCAATATTGATGCTGATGCTGCATCCAAAATCAGATCAATTTGAAAAGATTAATATGGAAATCCTTCAGAGAACAGATGAGCTTGATGCAAAGATCTTGAGTATATGAGGAGGTGATTCTTGCCAGGTAGACAATTTCTCCCACTGCATTCTCCCAGAGCCTGTATTAGCTAAGATCCACTGTATTAGCTAAGGCAGCCACTGTTACTTGTCAAGCTAATTTGTTCTTTCATGGGAACATATCTAGACACAGAACAAGCATAAGGATAAGGGAACTCCAGGAGATGGACTCGATGATCCTTGTGAGTCCCTTCCAACTCAGAATATTCTATGATTCTATGAACTCCTGAGAAAGGAAATGGCTAGAAATAGTCTACTAGGCCAGTTCTTAACCTATCCATTCCAATAACTTCACGACTATTGCTGGATTAGTTGTTTGGGCAGGCAGAAACCAGTCTGCAGTCAGTAGATTAGTCACTTCTGCTATAAACCATGAAAGTGAAGATGGAGCTTTAGTATATTCACTGGTATGCTAAAATGTTCCCATGCTGACCATTGTTTCAAACAGTGGTCATTTGTCATTTTGATAAATAGATCTTTGTGTGCCAACATCCCTTATTCACTCTTACCTTCCTGAAGCTCCTTCCGTAAATATTACTACTGATAGGGCTTTTCCCTTTCCCAGTTCTAAATTTCTCCAGGATTAATATCTTTTTCTGGGTTTTGTTTCCCTGGAACAAGTTGTTGTGCTCTCAAGTGCAAATAATGATAATGACAATTGTGTAACTGAAGAAAGTCTGTATGTACGTGGAACATATGAGTTGAAATACTTATGTGCTGAGGGTACAGACTGTTCAGAGGCAGAAATGATGATCTCATTCAATTCCTGAGTTCTCCTCTGGCCTCACAGCTTTCTGGGAATCCAGTATGATATAAACTCATACCTGTATCTCTTAAAATACCTATATTCAACTTTTAACATATGAAACTGCACAAAGCAACCAATGGTGAGGTAGGAATTGCTTCCTCTTCTGTAAGAAGCAGTTGTTTAGAATATTTGCTGGGTTTGTTGTAAACCTTAGCTCCAAAACTTCAGACTATGTCCACTGAATGTACATTAGATTCCCACCTGAGAGCAACCTGAGTTCAAAACTTAGATACTTTTAGCTCTTCCTATGCTGCTACCTCACTCTGGATGTGTTCATACCTCTAACCATGGAGGTTTTTAGTAGAGAAGTTCTCTAGGCATCTGAATTTCCCAGATTGCTTAATGTCTGTAATTAGGCATCTAGGTCTGTTGTTGCTTTAAGCAAGGCAATGGCGTACCTATTGCATCTTAGCTTCCAAACAGTGTAAGAAATGTTCTATGAAGCATCCATCATTCATAGCACTGGTACATATATGCTTATTTCTGAGATGTCTACCACTCTTTCGAGATTGATTGCAATTGGCCAATTCATTCAGAATTTATTAGGTAGAGACTGACAGGTAGTGTGATCACATAAATTCTGTTTCCTTAGGAAACCAGATTAGATATTTAATAATTCTGGATGTGAACTTGAACAGAACCCCCGTATCTTGGGGTTGAACATTCCTGGAACTTGGTAAAATTTGGATTCAGAGCTGAGATTCGCAGCCAGCTCACAGCTTTCTAACAGGCTAAATGAAAACTCAGAGTATGAATATTTCCTAATTTGGGGAACATTTGTGCAGGTGCCAGAGCTGTGTGACTCAGAGCCATTTCTAGTTAATTCTGCGAGTAGAGAATATTATCATTTATTTCATGCGGTCATGTGATGTCCAGATAGAAGCGCAGAACCTCTGCTTTTCCTGTAATTGATACATACAGAAATACTTTATTTTTAAAGACCAGAAGTAATATAAATGGACTCTGAAGAATAGATAAAGCTAGATCAATATTCTTAAATGTTGCTTACTAGTGCTGACCTAAGCATATGCCAGTAGGATAACAAACCACCTGCTAATCCATCAAAAGCTGAATTAAAGGAACATTTCAGTTGCATGGCCAAGACTCAAAAAATTAAGAAACAAGGAAAACAGCTTGTCTGTGAAAACTTCACCCTTTCCTCTGGTACAAATGTATCACACAGTGAAGGGTATCTTATTTACCACCACCACCACCCTGCCCCCATTTACACAGACACCCCTTGTTCACTCTGATAACTTCTTATTAACTCTGGTTTAAAGTGACACCCCAGAGCATACCTACCCTGCAACCACTGCAGTGACTGAAGGACTAGCTCAGCTAGCTCTAAAAAATAATTTGCATAGCTATATCCATCTTCTAGCAGTACCATGGAGCTTTGAACAAGTGAATTTACTCTGCTTTTCAATAACAAAGGCAGAAGCTTAGGCTACAAGGCTCCAGAAGTGAGACTGACTGGAATTTAGACCCACTGTTGAGACCTTGGGAGGCAGGCTGAAGGCTAACATTGGAAGAATTGTACCATACACTTTTATTTTGCTATTCCTGGCTGACCTGTGCAGTGTCCAATCCTGTCCCATATCTGAGGGCTGACCTGCCCCATGCTACACATTCAACCACCTCCTTTGAGGGCGTACACTCAGCAGATATCTTGGAGCATGTCTGCTACAACGTTAAGTACATCGGACCTTCGCCGTAGGTCGCTCTGGCCACTGCTTTCTACTGTGCTTTCTGCCTGTCCCAACAGTTATTAAGATACCCATTTTTCCTGCCACTCCATTGCCTTGTTAGGCGTGTCCTGAGAGAAGCAAAAGACCCGAGCTTGAGTTTTGAAAGAAACTCTATGGATGGGGTCCTTTTATCTCAGGTACACAGGTAGCAAATATTGGATCTAAAACTCATTTCTGACCTACTGGGTGTTGCTTACTGAACTTTCTAAGTGCAGGCTGTCCTTAGGTCCTCAGTTCTCCACAAACTCTCCCTGAAATGTTCTCTTAGACGACACTTAGATAACACTTCTTTTATACCAAAAAAATGAGGTCTTTAAACATTTATTGATTCTTTCCATAAAATTCTTTCTTCTAGCCTGAAAAGCTATTGAATTTATAAGCATCTTTTTGGACCCTTGATATATCTATTTGGGTAACAAATTGGAGTGAATCATAGTGCTTTTAAAGCACAAGCTAACTTGTACGGGAGGTCTCCATTAACCCTCTTCATTGCTTTAGCCGAGTCTGTAGGATGGTAGTAACTGGAGTTAGGTGAAGGATTTTTGTTCTGGGGAATGACTATATCAGATAGGAATAAATTAAATATTTTCTTTGTAAAAACACAATTCATATTTTGTACTGTTCATCTTTCCATAAATGGCATTTAGATATTTGCATATAAAGGCAAGTCAAGAGCATCAACCACCCCTAAACAGATGAACATTGGGTAAACTTAAGAGACAGCCCAAACAATCATCAGACACACCCTTGACTGTCAGCTTATAATGAAAAACCACACGATGCAGTAATATAAGAACATTTTGACTTGACAGGGTTTATACAATCTATGGGATAGGGATTGCTTAAACTTTTCTTTTTCACACATAATTTTTCTGCCAAGCATTTAACAATAAAGTTGTAGGGGATTAGAAAATGCTGCTATATCTGAGAACTTTCAGATAAGCTGACTTGGTGCTTGTAAACTTTGCCACACAGCTATTATAAAGCACGGATTTACCTGAAACATGGAAGGTAGCCAACCTTTTAAGGGAACACATAGTCAAGTAATTGTTTTTGACTGTAAATGGACTCAGAGGACTGGAATAGCTCCTTTTGCAACTCTCATAGAAGTTAGTAGCTTTGCAAATATTTCTCCAATGATTAGACTGCTTCAGCAATTTATATCTGATAGATTTTCCTGAGTCCTACATTATCTAATTCTAAACTCTATCCATGGTTGTCCTGACAGCTAAAGGATTTAAGTACTTACCATGCCTTTTCATATTAAAATGCATTTTAACTTTTGATGGAAGTGTAATGTTCACTTGAAGCAATTATCTGTTCTTCTAGTACCGGTTGTTTTAATTTCTACTCTGAAATGCCCAACCCTCCATGCCTAACTATAGGCATTCATCAGAATCCTCCAATTCAGAGCATAGCTTTCTAATCATGCAGCAGATGGAGTCACCTGTCTCAGATGAGACAGACTATAAAAGTCTACTGACTTAATCAGAAGAAATACGGTCTCATTATGCAACTGGCTCTTTCTGTTTCCTTTCTCGTGGACAAGAGGTGCATTTTTTGTTAGTGTAAGGTCAACAGAAGTTGTACCAAAATGTAGGAAAAAAGAAAAAGTACAAATCTTTCCTGCTGGAGATTTCTAAATAAAAATAGAATACAAGATTTCAGCAAGCACTTGTAGTATCCCAATGGATAACATCACATGGATGATATTCTGCAGCTTTTTATAGCATGAAGTGTAGGAGTTATGGAATATGTGTGCTTTTAGTAGCCTGTTCCCAGGAACAAGCACTGTACAATACAGCTTGGAATTAATCAGAATTAAATTGCTTCAAGAAGTCATGCTTTAAAAAATGCTTGTGCCTTGACTCACGTTGTAAATACAATTAGCTACAAGTACACGTAAGTGTAGCGTGAAAACCAAGGGTGCAGGTTCACGATTTTACCAAGTGTTGTCTTTTGCAGTAGTGTAATAAATTAAATCTCACAGAATTGTGACTATTTTTACTATTTATTTCAGTTCCTGAACAGAACTTAGCTACTGAGAATGTTCCATACACAAACTATTAACCAAAGCAAAGTTCTTGAAATCAGTATAGACAAAAAAACCCTCTCTTTTAAAAATATTTTCAAAGATGTAATAGCAACTATAATTTGTTCTAAATCCATGGAATCAGCCTCACCTTTTTTTCACTTTCTCCCAGTCTCATCTTTTAACTGCTTGTCTCTTTTTGGTATGAGCTGGATCGTTTCTCTTTACGACAGTGACCAGTGGTTATTTTTGACCTCAATGACATTGGAACAGCTCAGTTTTCTCCATCAAGTTACTTTTGATTCACAAAATTTTGAGCTCAGCCTTTTATATATTCTAGAAAGCACTCACAACACTGCACTAACTGACTGAATGTTTTCATAATTGCGATTTTTTTTTTAAATTGCACCTGAACTGTGCTTTGCTATCCTAAACTTCAGCACAGATCATGTGCTTACAGCCATATTGTAATCCTCTGATCAGTGACCAGATTGCTGCTGGCACATGTCAACACTGTCTGAAAAGGATTTGGTAGCAGATGCTCCAATACAGCTTCTGAATTCTGGTCAGAGTCAGAAGCTCAGAATTACTCTGCACACCTGTCCCACTCGTGTCCATAGCAAACCCTCCGTAAATATTGTAGAATCATAGAGTGGTTTGCGTTGGAAGGGACCTCTAAAGATCACCTAGTTCCTACCCCTCTGCGATGGGCAGGGACATCTTCCACTAGGTCAGGTTGCCCAAAGCCCCATCCAACCTGGCCTTGAACACTTCCAGGGATGGGGCATCCACAACTTGGATGATATGGAGAGCAAGCAAGGAGCAAGAGCACTGTTTGAGAAAGAGGGCTTGCTTCTCTAGCTAAGCAGAGTTGGCAACTCTGAATGACAAAATCAGTTCAGAAGGGATTAAGTACTGGATGATTGTGTCACAGGAAGGAGAGTCAAGAGCACTGCATCAGCATCAGTACGTAGGTGCTGTTACAGAGAGAGAAGTGAGGTCAGAGATGGCTGTGTCATAGCAGAGGATGAGTAAAGTGAGTAGGGGAGGAGCTCCACATTGCAGATGGCTCAGCAGAGAATGAGGACAGCAAGTTTTGATGGTTCTGTGGGGTGTTGTATCTTCTGCACACGAAAAAAACTAGCAACTCCTCACAGAAGTCTATAGGAAATGAATGGAAGGAGGTGTGTTTGACATGTGGGAGGTTATGTGAGGAGTTGTGGGGGAACAAGGAGAAAGGAGTCTGAGGCAGGCAATATGAGTCACAGCACCCACCAGAAAGAATGTGAAAAGGCAGCAAGCAAGCCTAAGACTGCACATGAATATTCACAGGGAGGAGGTGGAAGAAAGAAGCTGAATGACTAAACTACAAGCGTTTAAGGTTTGCCAGATAGTGTGCTGTGTCTCAGCCTGAGGATTTTATTTTTTGTCATGAGTTTCAACAACCAATATCTTAATTACGTAAGGTTGTCTAGAGCATGCCTATAGAAGCATTTCCCCATTTTATTCAATGCACAGCTCCTTTTGAGTGTTCTCCAGCATTATTCCCATCTGCTGCATCTGGAAGTGGGCTTGCTTACAACAGAGGTGCAGTGGTTGGATGGCAAAGTGATCACATGAAAAAATGAATCACTTTTTTTAAAATGGTGGGTGGGCTGTGCATACCAGGTATGTCCTCACTTATCCAGCAAAAGGCCCTTCGTGGGCCCTTTGTGGGCCAGACAGCTTAGAGAATCAGAAGTGTTTTTTAAACTTTTGGTGGTTTTTGCCTTCCTGGGGTCTTATTCATCATCCAGTCCAGATGGATAGAAGGTGAAAGCTGTTACAAGCTGAATGTTACTGTTCAAGAGGGCTTTGTGAAACGAGTCGGGGCATTCAGCCAAGCTCCAAGTGAAAATGTGTCTGCAGTGCAATTGACACCTGAGCTGTTAATCTTAGTTGCCAGTGACTGCAGTGGATTTTGCTTCATGGTGTTCTTTTTGTTGTAAAAGATTGCTGCAGCACAAAAGATCTTTGAGTCACTGATTGAATGTTTCCTGCAGTTTTCACTGACTCTCAATTCTCTATTCAAAATCAGAACTTAAATAATAAACATCTCTATAGGAATTGCATTTATTGTATGTAGAACAAACTCAAAGTACTATCTGTTTTTACCAGCAAATAGAGATAGCCATGCTTTCGTATCAAGTAACTTTACTGAAATATGCAACCATTATTCTTAAATCATTTATTTAAAGCTCAGTACTCTACTCTTTAACAAAACTAGTGTAATGCTACAGTCCCAGCTGGAATCAGGAAGGAAGTTAGATGCCTTTCTTTCTACAGGGCTCAGATGTACTCTAGTTGACTTTGCTATGTGAAATGCTACTTAGAATAGCAACATGGCACAAGTAATTTGATAGCTATCATCCAACACCAGAACTAAAATGAAATAAGAACCAGGCCTAATATTTCTGGACAGACCAATTTTGCACAATTATTTTCAAATCTTCAGAAAGACAAACATACTGCATGGAGCTTAAAAGTGATAGAGAGTAAATGTGAGATAACAGCCAATTTTGCTCATTAAACATATACACCTCTGTGGTATTATATATCACATGTTGACACCGTTGTGGCCATTGTCTAAGTATATTACCCCCAGCCAGTCATAATTTAAGGGTTATTTCAAAACTGTAAGGCATCCATATTTACTTCATTTTATTTGTCAAGACCATTGCCAATGGGTTAAACTTCCAAGCCTAGTAAATATGTAAAAATCAAATATCTGTAATAAATATAATTAGTATACAATGGAAAAGTTGTAATCAAGCCAGCCAGCAGTAGATCACTCCTTTATTGATAACTTTCTATTAATAACTCTGTTAATAACTCCAGCTTACAGAGACATTGAGGTTTCCATAAAATGAATCCATTTGCAGAAAGTTAGCACCGTTATCACTAATGCCACCCAATCGGACCTAAGCTGCATGGCAGGTGGGCCCCACACATCAGTTCTCCTTTTCTTTCTGACTGTGTTTTGTGTCTCCCTAGCTGCCTGCATACCAGGGTTTCCTTCACAGGGAAGCCAGAGCACTGTGGGGAGAATGACATGCACTCAAATCTTATCCTGACAGGAATCTGGGATGCAGCCAAAATGACCTCAGAGCTGGGACTCATTCCTAGGTCCTTCAGTACAGGCCTGTTGGCTCTAACTTAGATTCTTTGGTTTCACCTTATTTTCCTCATCCCCCCTCATACTTTGCTGGTTCATTGAGGCATTTCTGCAAATTGTTTTCAGCATAGTCATTGTCCATTGTGGCAATCTGCTCTAACACTTTATTTGTTCAGCAGTTCAGACTTGACTGAACGTTGCCATTTGATACAAGAGAGGATATAGATGGGTTCTTTCTTCTGTGTGCATAAGCCTAATAGCTGCTCTTTCATGTGAATTCCTCTGAGGTTTAATCTGCTTTTCCATGAGTAAATCACACTCGCTGCATAATGATCATAGATGTCGATTTGAAGTATTTCAGCATGGTTGCAAAATGTACAAGTTGTATGTTGCTGAATTCTCAGTCATGCCATTCAGTTCCTTACCCCTCTTTCTCTAACTCCTCTGAGTGCCTTGCTTCCTCTGGAGCCATCTCATTTTTTCACCTCCACGTTGCACAAGTTCCTAAAACCTTATCAGAACAGAACATTGGTGAGCTGAGAATGTTCTACTCTGTATCATGTATAAAATACACACTGTGGTTTGTTTACCAAAGGGGTTACTTCAGAAAGTGTAAGCTTGCTAACAGGATAGATTTTAGAATAGAACTTTATTTTCAGCAGAGATCTCATCAATGTGTATTTCAGTAAAATTTGCCAGTGTTTTCATGTTTAACATAAATCTTAGATATGTTCTTTTTTATTATCAGTAAAAAGTAAAACCTATGTGAATATAATTTTCACATTCTCCAAAAAAATGTTGTGCAGGAATATGCTAAGCAGAAGTTAGGGAAAATATTGCCCAGCACAATTTGCAAGGCACAAACATTGTAATTACACACACCCAAAAAGATGTACACACATACACAGGGGCACTATGCCTCAAAGTAATTACAAAGCACCATTATTGACTCCATGAACTCTGTGCTTAGACCAGTTGACACAGAAAGTAATGAGGCATAGAAAGTTCCTTGGTAGGACTCCAATGTTGCAAATAGAGCTACTGCTTTATTTCTGATTCCCAAAAAGGTTGCTCTATTCTTCCATATTATTTTAATGAATAGCAGTGGCACATATCTTGCTAGGTTTTTCGTAGCCACTAGCTCCGTATATTGTCACAGAGGTTTCTCTTAAATTTCAGGACTCCCTGGGGAAGTCTTTCACCTGGTTTCATCAGAACTCCCTCTACAGCTTCACATCTTTAAGGAAGGCATTATTTATGGACATGCAGTTACACGTCTCAGACCCCACTGAAAGAAACAAGGTGCAGCAGCAACCCACTAGTAATGCTGATGCTCTGATAGCAAGCTCTGACTGCGATGTGAAGACATAAGAAATATAATAGGAATGTGTAGTGGGTAAGACCATACCTTCCTCAGGGTCTTCTAAGACTAAGAGACTCTGACGACACTCCTGAACTGTCAAATGAAGATATTATATTTTCTGGTATGAAAGCCATTCAAAGAGTAAATTTCTGTTGATTTTCCTTGCAGGAAAAGATTCTTGCAGGATCTGTGCTTAATATATTCGGCCCATTCAAAATACCAGTGTCAGCCTTGTCTAACACCTGTGAACCTAAGACAAAACATAAGAAAAAAGAGGAAATGTCTGTGGAATATCTAAAGATTTCTGCAAAACATGACTGGGTAGCTCAGGGGTAAAAATTTTCCTGTTCCAGGAATTAACAGAAAGAAGTTTTCAATGAAAGAAATGGAAAATAAAAAGAAATACAAAAATGAGCTGCCAGCACATGAAGACCAAAAAANTTCACCAGCGCCATTTTATACACAGCGGAGAAACTGCCTGGCTAGGGCAAAATGTTCTCCAGTAAGACCCTTGGCACACCACTAAGGACCCTCCAAACCTCAGCGCCAACACTGTGTTTTACCATCCTAATTCTTAAGTGGCCTACCAGGAGGAAATATGTTTGTTCACTGCAGCTCTGAACCATTTCTTGGCTACAAGCTATTGAGTTAAATCTCCTTCATCCTTTAATTTAAACTCCTATTGTTTGCAGTTCTCAGTGTTCTAAATGTTCTCAGTGTTTGCAGTTTTGGCACTGTTTGTACTGATTGCGCTTTAAGGACAATAAAGTCATGTTTTGTGAAATTACAGAGCACTTTAATTTTTGCCTGTCAGCTATAGCCCTGCTGTGATATCAACAAACCATGCACAGTAGATACCTACCCAATGGTAGATAAACCATTCACTCCTGAAGTCCCAGTTGCTGAAATTGTGTGTGCCTTCTGTCTAAAGATCCTCAATATTCAGAATTCATGAGAGCATACAGACCATGTACAATGCTTCCTAGAGTCTGATATTCTTTTCTACAGCCAAAAATATCCCTTGAGCACAGCAAAAACTAAAAATTCCCACCCTTCCTCAAAGCAGGTGAAAAAGGTGTTCCTCATGATGTGTCCTGGCAACCAAAACACTGCTCAGAATGTCTTGATAGCTTCTATTTCCCTGCTCACAAATCTTTGGCACGCCTTCCTTCCCTTTTTCTCACAGTTGTTGTGTAGAAAACAAACTGTAGTCATTTGAAGCTGGTGCTATTCAGCTATATCAAGGCTTAATGTCTTCCATCTACTTAGTTTCTGAAAGGTACACTGCACTCTCATGCTACCTCTGCCTAGACTGTAGACGGAAATAATTATTTTCTAAGAAAGCCATCCTTATTAAGTTCTTCTCCTATAATGGTAGATGGTAAAGGTTTCCCAGATAAAGGAAGAAAAGTGTGATGATATCAATGATGTTCACATCTTTAACCACACAAGCCAAATAACCCTATTCTCATTGGATTCCTGTAAATTCTGCTAGCTAACTATTAGGAAATTTTCCTGTGCATCCTGTCTTTCTGTTGATAAATCTACCAAGATATCTGGTCTTGCAGAAGAACAAGGAAGGAATCCTTTTTTTCTACACTCTATGGAACGCAAAAGCTAAGTCCTTGCTTTTCCTTTCACACAGTGAGGAAAGCTAGTCATGCAAAGTCATCAAAAATTCCCTGAGGACTGGCAAACTTCAGATCCTCTTTAATAACAGTGCACATGCTCATCTCAGTAGGCCCTTGATTAGCATCTAGGGCTGCAAGTTTCCACATGGAGAGTTCATGTCTCTCTTAATGGTGAATGGAGATTCTGCAGTTACTTAGCATACCTGATGACAGATTTGAGAAAGCAGACAGTTTCCTCACAAATGTTGATTTTTTAGGGATATAAAAATAAAAATAAAAAATTTAAAAAGGTTCCAAAAAGAAGCAGATTATGAGAGTTTAAAACAAGAATTATTGGACTTTTTAGATAGTTTTGGTTTTCTCCTTTTGGCTAGTTTCCCCTAGCTATTATGCTCTTGTACCTCAGGAGCAATTCCATGTGACAGAGGGCAACAAGCACAGAATATATCCACTCCTAATGCTGTATTCATAATTTGGAAGAATTCATACTATGAGGAAGCAATGGCCTAGAGTGAATGAGAGCCAGGTACTTCTGTAAAATAACAGCTTCATGACAATTTATTCAAAACTGTTACTCTGAAGAATCTTTTTAGGACATACATCTCTTCATGCCATGAATTTTGAGAATAGAATCTGAATTACATTTGCAAGTAAATCCATATATCTGTTAGAGTATACCCACAGTGGATTTCATTTTCCACTCCTTTGTGCCTTGTGTAGACTTCTAGACCTTGATTCAGTGGTCCAAACACAAGTATCTAGTGGCACCTGAGACATCCAAGGTAGTTCTGCCTAGCCTTCTACATGGTCTGCCAGACCAGAATGGGATGGGACCTGTATCTTCCAGCCTGATGCAGACAGATCACAGAGCATCTCAAAGGGCATTTTTTCCTATGTTTTGGCACTTGAGTCAGACTCCTAGGTTTAGAAAAAGAAGGTATGTAACACAAAAAAGTCAGATCTGTTTATTTAATATGCTATTTGTAATGGAAATGCAAATGGCTACATAAGGAAACAGGTAGAGGAGACAGAGATTCAGAATCTGTATGGTATTTAATTTTTCAAAAAAGTGCTACTATCCATCCTGCTTACCATTAAATACAGAGCAGTTAACAACAGAAATGATGATGCCAATAGAGTATCCTTAAGCCTGAAGACTGTTCCTGCCACTACTAGAGTGTCAAGAACCACCTTTGTCCTGAAAGACCACCTGCTTTCAGTTTTTCATTGTTTTAATCCTTCTAGAATATGCTGGAGTAGTGCTCCCTAATAATAAAACATTTGCTTCATTTCAGCCTAAAGGTGAGGTTGAAACCATTTGTTTTTAAACCTCATGCTGTCATCTATAATTAATGGTATGACCCTGACTACAGAGCTGGAAAGGAATATACACATTTTCAGCTGCAGTTCTGTGTTCTTTTCCTTTGGCAAATAGCCAGTTCCTTATTCTTGTATCTTTGAATACAAAGGTTATTTCTAGAGACTGAGTGATTGTTTTATTTTCAGTATTTTTATTGTTTTCATGTGTTAGGATCAGCAGTGAATGGACTTTACTATTTAAAGCTGTTTGTTAAAAAAACGTCTCCCAAATTAGAATAGGGAAATTAATTTTCTTCAGTGAGAATATATGCCAGTAGCTCTTCTGCCACTTGTAATTTTTCTTCTAAATAGTTGATCTGGCAAAGCATTGCCATTTTGCCAGAAATGCAAGGGACCATTTCTCTCATGCTAGATGTACCAGTGCACCAAAACAATAGCCTTGCCACTCTGAAAGCCACAGATCTAAAGGAAATTAAGGCCCTGTAACATACTGTAAATATGAGCTATGCACTTAAAGTAACATTTGGTTGTAAGGAGCTACACTGCAATTAGATTATTGTGAGATGTGTTTGAACGTGCTGAACTGATTTGTATAAAACAGCACGTGGGGCACGAGCTTATGCTCATGAAAGTCAATGGGTGTTTTGCTACCTGCTTCCCTGGAAGACAGAGATGAACCTGACTTTATAAGACTTGAGTAAAAATACGAACGTCTGTGCAATGTAACATGTATTTCTCAACATCAGCACCCTCACAAGTGGAACAGGACTCCTTAGTACTTCTAGATAACAAGCTACTAACACAAGAAACTATTTTTCAAATGTGGCTCATAGTTTTCCCCCCGATGTAAATGTCATGAAGGTGAAAGCCATGGATTTGTGTTTTTCATAACAGTATGTGTTTCCTGTGTCCGGTTAGCAAACTACTGACTTAAGAGAACAGGAATGAGTTCAGACCACAGTTACCTGAATAAAACAACAGTACATACAGTCAGGATCACGTTGCCCCAGGTACGCTCTTTTTCCCTGGCTCCAAAACTATGGGGGTTCTGGTCGACAGCAAGTTGAACATGAGTCAGCAGTGTGCTCTGGCAGCCAAAAGAGCCAACTGTACCCTGGGGTGTATCAGCCACAGCACTGCTGGCCAGTTGAGGGAAGGGATTGTCCCACTCTACTCTGCGCTGGTGCAGCCTCACCTCAAGCACTGTGTGCAGCTTTGGGCACCACAATATAAGGACATGAAGCTATTAGAGAGTGTCCAAAGGAAGGCTACAAAGACGATGAAGGGTCTGGAGGGGAAGACATATGAGGAGCAGCTGAGGTCACTTGGATTGTTCAGCCCAGAGAAGAGGGGACTGAGGGGAGGCCTCATGGCGGTCTGCAGCTTCCTCACGAAGGGAGCGGAAGGGCAGGCGCTGATCTCTGCTCTCTGGTGACAGCGACAGGACCCGAGGGAACGGTATGGAGCTGTGACAGGGGAGGTTCAGGCTGGGTGTTAGGAAAAGGTTCTTCACCGAGAGGGTGGACGGGCACTGGAAAAGGATCACCCGGGCAGTGGTCATGGCACTGAGCCTGCTGGAGTTCAAGAAGTGTTCGGACAATGCTCTCAGACATATGGTTTGAATTTTGGGTGGTCCTGTGTGAAGCCAGAAGTTGGACTCAATGATGCATATGGGCCCCTTCGAACTCAGAACATTCTATGATTCTATGAAAATAATGGCACCATCAGCTACAGCTGCTCAGGAAACAGGACAAAAGTTATAGGCAAAATGAATCTGTCATATTCATTTTCATCTGGAAAACTCCATTAACATTTTGAGGTACAATTCATCAGTTTCTAAGGAATACAGATTTACTCAGGACATCAGAGAGGACCTCATTTTCCTATGCACAAGAACACACTGGAAGTGTGTATTTTGAACAAGATACCTGTATCAACACCCTAGAATTGTAATTCCAGATTAAATGCTGAGGTGTTAGTGAAAGACCTGCTTGGTTTCAGATTCATCTTGCATCTTGCACATACTAAGATGAATCAGACCGCAGAGAAGAGGAAATATGAGCACAGTTTTGTTTTTCTCATTTCTGTGCATGCCAATCACTGTATTTGTATAAGAAATGACAGAGATCAGAGTAAGAAAGCAGAAACACATTCACAGACACCCTGATTTGTGATACTGGCTTTTCTTCCAAAGGTCTTTCCAAACCAGCGATTTCTCTTTTGCTTCTGGAAACAGAGAGCAATGAACCAACCACTTACTTCCATAAAGAAGTTGAATGTGATTGTGGTCCTGTCTTCACCTACTGGTAAGGAAGGCCTTGTCCATATTACAGCAAAAATTCAACTGAGAATCATGAGCTCTCACAGCTGTATCCCAGGAGATATCTGACACTAGTATAAACTTTTTATGTGTTTGATGAGGGAGGAAAAACTAAGCCCTCATTTACTAAAATAAAGATACAGTGAGGGTGATCTTAAATGTCGTGCCTGGGCCCTTTCACATGTTCTTAATTTGACAGAAATAAATTAATGTAATCCTCTAATTTTCATGTAGCCCAAGGGCTTTTCAACTTTTAACAAAGCTTGAAAAGATATACCGAAAAATTGCTATTATTATCTCAGTTGCCCTAGGGAAAAAAAATTAAAGGGGAGGTAATTAGTTATTATACATATGTGGATGTAATTAGATATTTAGTGTGATATGTAAACTATGTCAGCTAATTCCATTGAAACACAAAACAGCATGTAAGGATGGGCATATAAGGCCAGAAGTTATACTGATTTTCTTTTACCCTTAGCAATCAAAGTTTTGATGTATTTTCAAGGCAAAGATTCAATATATTTCCCTAGTGTTTTATGCAAGATTATCCCAAAACATCCCTAAATATAAATACAGTCATATTTTCCCAGGTTTATTAGGGATTTACTCATGGAATCACTTTTGATTAGTAAGACAATAAAATAGGAAAGAACTCAAAAGTTTTGGCCTGTGAAACAGAAACCAAATTAAGTAGAATGTGTTTTGTTGCTCCTATGTGGAGAAAGCTTTCTACTTTGAGCACCAACACCTACATAGTAAAGACCAAACACGAAGCATGAGCCAAACAATTACATTGTTCGGTTACTTATAAAGCCACTGAAATCCAAAAGTTCAGATAGGACTCCTTTCAACTATACATTGGGGAAAAAAATTCATTTAATGCTGAAATTCATATCTGAAGAAAAATATGGAAAGAAAATAAAATGTGTTACCAACACCTCTTTTGTCTTTCAAAACACAAGGGTTTAGATATGTCTGTCCATTTAAATGCCATCACATGTTCATTTCTAGGTTTTCTTACAATCCATTCATTATTTGTGCTAGCAGAAAACAGACTTAATACTTCCCAGGTCTGTACAAATTGCTTTAGAGAAGAACATCTAGTCAACGAAATCAGTGTATTTTGACAAGTATTTGGTAGTTAACTTCGAAAATAAAATGCTTAGTTTGACCATAGTAAATGATGCTTAATTCTATAAGTGAGCATCATCTTCAGGACCCACTCTCAAGCCAGGGCATGCTTTGGCATTCAGATCTTCAGGATAATTTTTCTGCCCTCTTTGATGCATTAGATTTGTCAGCTGTTAGCGTCCATTAAATCTTTCTTTTTTCTAAACAGAAAAAGAGTAATACATAGTGTTATGGAAGTACAGACCCTGTCTGTCTTTTCAAGGACTGATGCTTCTTCTTTCCAAGTCAATGGGAACATTTTGCAGGCGTGAACAGTACATATTCAAGCTCAGGGTTGCTCTATTCAAAAAATCCCTAACCCACTTACACCCTTCCTTGGATATTCTCTTGCTCTTTCTACAGATGTTGAGAAGGGGTAACAAATGGGCAAGAGAGACAGCTGTGAATGAAGGAGAAGGGGTATCAGAAGAGAATGAAGGAAGACAAAAAAATAAGGGAGGAGAAATAAAGAAACAGAGAAGAAAACAGTAATTTTAAAGCAGTATGTATGATTTTCATTTGGCTAATTGTACATTCAATTATTGCTGTCAATTGGCAGAACATATATATTTCTTTCTAATATATTTAAAGCACTTTGGAAATTGTTTCTGACATGCCCTAGTTGGATTTCCTCTTTTCTTTTTCTAATCAGGCTTAAAGTGCTTGGGTGGGGGAGGGGTTTTAGGTAAGCAGATTGCAATTACTCCAGTAATTTTCTTGTAGAACGAGTTTTTTTTCTCAACAGAATGAACCATAGTCATGTTATCTCATCATAGTCTCTATCTAAATCACAATGAATAATCTCATTATACTCTGTGTCCAATTTTCTTTCGTGCCAGATCTTCAGTTTATACTAGTTGGTATAATGCTGTTGAAGGATCAGACCTATGTTTGTATTAGATTTGTAAATGTCCTATAGAAAAACTAGCTACAGATTTATAACATCTTGAAATAAGTATTATAAATTTAAAACATTAAGAAATGTATCATATTTAATTGTAATCTCTCATATATGACAGTACTGTAACTTCTGTGACTCCATGTAAGTAATTTTTGATTAACACCAATATAAACTAAATGAAAATAACACCAACACATGGTCAGTACTTGCAGACATATAGGACATCAGTTGTATTGGTCATTTCTCTGCTGTGCTCAAACTGATCATGTTTTGCCTATGCTATAGTACCTTTAAATTTGAGTATCTCAATGCACTTTATAAAGACTAATGGATGTTATTTCACAATAGGTCTATCAAGTAAGTATTACTGTTATTTGTCATCTGTTGAAGATTACAGCGGATTTGGTTTTATTGATTGACGTGATATATTACTTTGTCTCTTGAGTTCAGAAATGGGATGGGTGTCTTTGTTGCCAGTAGACGTGGTGTAAGGAGCAGTAAAAAGGCATTCTGTATTCTCATGTTTCTATTTTCTATATTTAAACAACCAGCACTGGTGATGTGCTCTCCTACTACGCACAAGAGAATATCACACATGAATAGCTGAGAAGCAGACCCAAGGAAGTACAGTTTAGGATATATATATATTTTTTTTTTTAATGTCTCTTCTAGACCTAACTTCCACTATCCCTATCCATGACATCTGCATTCCTCCTTAATTTTTCTGTTACCTCCCACATGGTATCCACAGCATCTAAAGAAGCCTTAACAGCAGCAAAAGGCTGCGACCTCTCTCTGGCTACCAACAGCATCATTTACATAAAAATCACAGTCCCTGTCAGCCTGAAGACATGAAGACAGAGTAATTTTCTAACCGCACTCTCCTACGGATTATGTACTAGTTTGCTATTGAGGCATTAAGCTGTGCAACACAAGTCTGTATTAAACGGACAGTGGCAGAAGTGTAGGACCAAAGTTTACACTAATGTTAGTTGTGGAAGCATCATCTGTCAACTATGAGCACAGTCCACAGTTTCCCCTTAAGCACAATGGTTTTGTCTGGTCTGGTGCTCATGTCAAAGCCAGCAGCTTTTGAAAATGTAATACTATTTCCTGCACAGCTTTTTGTTTTGTAAATGAATAGATTCACCATATCATACAGGGCTACTACTTCAACAAGGGAAAGGATGGCAAGCCAACTCAGCTTGTATCATTGTTATAGCACTTTTACCAGTCTGGCCATCTTCACAGTCATCTTAAGGAGTCAGCTAAAGCTCAAGCCCACTTAATGTGACTGATGATGCAACACATGCACGGTATGACTAGACTCCACATAACATATTCTTGTGATGGAGAATACTCCTCAGACATGCATGTACCATGCAATGAACATAGCACCCTCTGTGTCTGCATAAGCAAAACCACCACAGAAATCAGTAGGAGATTTCTTCCTGTACAGGATCAAGATTATTCTTGAACTCTGTGTGGTGGGTTGACCCCAGTTGGCAGCAAACCCCCACACAGCCACTCCTTCTATCCCTCTCTTCCCCAGTGGAACAGGGAAGAGAACGGGAAGAACAAAAGCAAGAAAGCTTGGGTCAAGATAAAGACAGTTTAATGAGTGAAAGCAAGAGAAGGAAAAAAAACAAATGACGCAAAGGCAATCACTCACTGCCTCCCACAATTAGATCGATGCCCAGGCAATCTCTCAGCAATAGTTACCATCCAGACCAACTCCATCCCAGACAGACCCAGTACACTACATTATTCATGTATATGCAAATTCATGTGTGCGATAAGTTACCAATAACAAAGGAAGAAGATAGTCTTAAATGTGCTTCTTCATCCACTTCTCAAGGTAAGGCCAAGGTCCATCCACCTCATCACCACCTGTAGTAGGTCTCAAAGTAAGTTTTTTCTGTAATAATACTCCCACCTAGCTAGGCTGTCAATCTCTTAATTGTCCACTTTATCTCCCTCCATTCCTTGAGTTTTCATCCTCTTTTGAGTAACAACTTGAAAAGTTCTTCACCCTGGTTTGAGTGGAGATCCCAGTCCGACTGTTTCTAATGATGCTAGAAATAAATTGAGTGAAAAGAAGAATGGACAGTGAGCCAAAGCTCATTTACTTCAGTGGAATTATTCCCACTGTAATGCACTGCTGTTATTCAGACATGACTCTGGCCCTACATCATTAGATGGAGATTTTTACTGGAGATTTAAACTTTGAGAAATCACTCATTGGTAATGAGAAATCTTCATTAGCTTGTCTTTGAACACAGAAAACAGAAATACTGAATCTTATACCTGAATATTACAAAGCGTTGTATGTATGGTGCTTCAGTTAAACAGTTTTGTAGAGTAATTTATTTTTCTAAAGTACTCTGTAAATACACCTTTCTGAAATTTAAATCAGTTCAGGAATTTATTATGTGAGTGTATACAAATGTTAGGGAAAGAAATTCAGTATTTTATATCAATGTACTCTTTTATACGACGAACTTATTTTCAGTTTGTACATAAGTCAGTGTAGACTGATTCCCTGTTTCCAGATCTGTTTATACTATGTATGCTGTCTTTTTGCAAGTTTTCAGTAGTATTTTTTTCTTTAAAAAGAAAAGAAAAGAAAAAAAGAGAATAAATTATTTCCAATAACAAATACATGGTTTACAAAGTCAACAGCCATTGAATCCACAAAAAGAACTTAGCCTCAGCATTTCAAGACATCACAGCAGGGATGTCGCTTTTGCAGGGAGTAAAAAAGAATCAGATATGGTAACTGATGGAGATGTGATCAGAATTGGCTCTGATAATAAGGGTTGTGGAGTTGTAGTTCTGAATGCCTCTTTTAACATGCGCTCTACTTTGTTGACAGAGACTCATTACATACACTACAGACTGGAAGTGACAGATGGATGTTAAATCTTTAATGGTGGTCTAGTGAGAGAGAAATAACTTTGGAAAAGGAAGCTCTTGCCTCAAGGTGTTGAAATGAGGATAAAAGATCCACTGAGCTAGACAAAAGCTAAAGCAAACTTCAAAACTGGATGGGATACAAAAAGTAAAGGGCAGACCTTTCTAAAAAAAAATGACCTGATATAATTGAAGTACCATTTAAGGTCAGAGGGGACAAGCTAGTCCACATGGAATTCACAGGCAAGCAAACAAAATCAGGGATGATAAGAACATATGGCAGTATTTCTATGGCCAATATCTTTACAGTAGAGATTTGTGTCAAGAGCTGAGTGGTGAGAGCACACGTGCTTAAAACACTTTAAGAGCACCGCTAAGTTCGTATTTGAACTGTATGTCTGGTTGTCACAGCTGATTACCTGGGGGCAACACTTAGCTTGTGATAATATCACTGGAGATTTTAAAGTCATCTCCCAGTTTGGAGAACGAAACTAGTGGTCTAAGGAACTTGCAGGATGGGGACTCCAATGAAGGTGCTGCTTCCAGCCTGTGTCTTTGAATGAAGCTTAATTTGGTAAATGTATCATGGAAACACCACCTGCCTCGTGTCCTAGAGGCATGTCCTAGAGGAAGCAGAATGCTTAATGTGATGATCCATCTATGGCTTGAGTGTCAAGTAGGCGTATAAACTCTTGTTGAGCTCCCTTCATACACACAGAAACCACAAATATTTCTTCTCAGGGCATTCTTTTTTAACTCAGATGGAAAACTTCAAGAAAAAAATCCTCAAAATTTTCCTTAAAAGATCCTGAGGAGTTACCTTTGAAAATTAAAATACATATTTTTCTAGTTCTGGCACATTCTCTAGATACAATTGCTTGGAACTTATTGCCCCTGTTTGGAAGGAATATTAGAAACAACAGTTACAGGTTTTGACTTGCACTTGGTATTTTGTCTTTCAGGAGCAACCTTTTTTAGGAAAGAAAAAGGAAACCTAAAATGCATGGTCATAATGCCAAAGACTGAACACGTGAAAAGATGAGTTTTAACCCGGAGTTATGCTAAGCAGAGCTCTCTCTCTGTTAAAGATACGACATGAGTTGTTTCACTGCCTGAGCATTGTTCTGCGTACAGGCTCTAAGATTCTTGTATTCAAGGCTCTGCATCACTTTGTTTTTGTGTACATCCTTGATCTGCTCTCCTCCTGCTACCCCAGTCTCCACTCTGTTAGCAGTGCCACCCTCCCACACAACCTGTGCTTTCTTGCATATTACTTCTTACACTCGGAATGCTTTTCAGAGCTGGTAATCAATTGCACTTGCCTCTTTTAGACAACTTGCTCTCAACTATCACTTATGGTTTATCATCAAGAAAAGATGTGTGTACGGGATAGATGTAAAACTAATACTGGTCTCTAGAGAAGTGCATGCCTCCAGCTGAGTACAGTTGAATAACCCACTGTCACTTTTGTCTTTTTTTCTCCCTTCTCTCCATCCCTTATTTTTTCTTGTTCACACCATGTATTTATATCACAATTAGATTATAGTCTGCTAGGAAGAGTCAGAATCTACAGTTATTTCTGTGGCACTTCTAGAACCTGGAAAGTAAATAATAAAGACCCACAGAAATGATGATTTAGGGGCATATGCAAACACAGAACATCTGCTTATTTTGTGAGCTTACCTGAGACTTAAACAAACCAGTCCAAAGAAATTCAAAACTGGTAAGGGACAGTACTTTCATTGGTCAGAGCATGACTTGCCAAATTTCTGTGAAAGCTAAGGATCCTACCATAGAAATTGGATTTGTTGTACCTTTCCTCCAAAACAACAATATTTTTAATGCTGTCACAGAGCTATGGTAGAACTCCTATATCTGGTTCTTAAATTTGGATACCGATAATCTCAATCCAGTCAGAGGATTTACTGTATTTCAGCAGGGCAAAGCGAGCATTTCTGTGACTAGTCTCTCTGCTGCACTGCCTGGTCATAGACCTTCTGAACACAAGACGTCGTATGGGGTGGTGTCTCTCTCAGAATGTCAACTTTTGAATAGTTAATGCTTGGATCTAATGCAATAAGAAGCAGATAGCTACCCAGATTTTAAATAGCTCCAGAATCATTTATCTTGAATTGAAAGATAAAGTAATTCGGAAAACATCTACTTGCATTTCTCTGAATTTAAAGGAGGATCCAGGATGTTTCCCTTTTTCTGGCCTTCCTGAACATAGCTGCGTGTCTAGGCATTGGAAACAAATCCATGATCAAAAAAAATGTTTTTCATTCTCCTTGAAGAGCAAGTTTTATTTGGTTCTCCCTCCTTCTCTGAAACAATTACTGAGCAACTCTGTCTGTATCACCTGCAGACCCTTTTTGTCAAGCAGGTCTCTGATTAGCTTCCTCTTGGAACCAAGCCTTTTGCCAGATGAGCCCCCTAGAAGTTATCAGGTTGCTTGGCAGAACTTACTTAAACAAATAAACAAACAAAAATATATGCACTTTAAGATATTTATTATGCTGCTGAATGAATTTGTTCAAATGTTGGTGGATTTCAGTATTTCAGCCCTCCAGCCCAGATATGACAACTTAACATATGCAACAATCCATTGATGCACTATTTCCTACTCTCAGCTTGTATATGAAAATATGGGCTTAGGCCAGCTGTATGAGGTTCAACAAGGCTACGTGCTGGGTTCTGCACTTGGGGCACAACAACCCCATACAGCACTACAGGCTGGGGAAAAAGTGGCTGGAAAGCTGCCCAGTGGAAAGGGACCTGGGGGGTATTGGTCGATAGGTAGCTGAATATGAGCCAGCAGTGTGCTCAGGTGGCCAAGAAGGCCAACAGCATCCTGGCTTGTATCAGCAATAGCATGGTCAGCAGGACTAGGGAAGTGATTGTCCCCCTGTACCCGGCTCTGGTGAGGCTGCACCTCAAATATTGTGTTCAAGTTGTGCCAGGGAGGTTTAGGTTGGATATCAGGAAAAATTTCTTCACTGAAAGGGTTGTGAAGCATTGGAATAGGCTGCCCAGGGAAATGGTTGAGTCACCATCCCTGGGGGTACTTAAAAGATGTGTAGATATGGCACTTAGGGACACGGTTAAATGGTAGGCTTGGCAGTGCTAGGTTAATGGTAAGACTTGGTGATCTCAGAGGTCTTTTCCAGCCTAAATGATTCTATGATTCTATGATTTGAAGCCAGGCCACACACACTGAACAAGTAAAATGACTTCACATATTTCATATTTCATCTATGAAATGTAAAGTGTAGCCCATTCTCTGCACATAGCTGCAAGCATCACATACTTCTCTGATACTAACAGAATCCTAAAGACACTTACCACCCCCTAAACTTTGGAAAAGCTGATGACAGTAAAAGTACATTCATGTAGTTAATGGCATTTCCATTCTATCATTTACTATTACCGTTTGATCAATGTTTTGGAACTGAATGAGGAACACCTTTACAATTTTTGATCATATTACAGATGTTCATAGTCTCTTTACACTGTTGATGGGGACATAATAGTAGATGTAATCTACTGGATGGTCCAGTTGTGTTCCCAGCCATCTCAAACAATTTTATCTGCACTATCCCAAATGTGCATTTCCCAGGAGAAGGGAATTAAGGGGCCTGTGGTCCCCCATGAACACTGTCTCATGTTGCACACATGCTCTAAAATCACTTGATTTCTTTTCTAGTCAGGCTTCTCTCCTTCAGAGCAGTTTGAGATTGCCTTGGGGCCAAAACTGTGTCTACCCTTAGCCTCTCTTTGACTTTCAGAACAAATAGCATCAATTGTTTTCTGTTGTTGTAGGCATCCCTGGAGTACACAACAAGAAATAAGCAAGGTAAAAAAACTAACAAACCAACAAACAAACAAACAAAAAACCCCTGTGCTTTAATCAGTAAAAACTGCTTCCATTTGTTGGTGGCAATGTCCGGACTTTTTAGATAAAGAACTTCTTGAATATGGTTAACTCACATCCTCTCTCCCATCTTCTAGTAATGATATTGCAAGTCAAGCTTGATAAGATAGAAGTACTGAAAAATTGACTTACTTCTTCAGAGCATTAGTTTATTCTCAGATAAGTAGGAAATTAAATTCCATCAAGCTGTCCAGTTGGCAAATTCTACCAATAAAATAACTGAATATTTCCTGAATCCATGTAAGTTTGAATATGATCGATTAACTTGTTTTCTGAGCCCTTTTGTCTGTCATTTTCTTAGTTTCGTGAGAGGACAATCAGCTAAGAGTTTAAGGAGAAAAAAAAAAAGCTTCTCTTTCAGTTCTTTTTCTTGCGTTGACCTTTTCTGTGTATTCCCTCAAAAGCGAAGGGATGCCCTTTGTGAATTTAACAGGTGCTTCTCCTCCAGAGAAGGAGGAATAGTACCTGATTTATGGAAGTCTAGAGAATTCATGTATGTGGGATTTTGCACATTATCAGAGCCTTTTTCCTGAGTTCTAACACAAATGCTCCTTTTTACCACATGAGGAATTTAGAGGACTTCCAAGTATCAGAAGACTTCTAAAATGTCTTCTAAGAAAAAGAAGAAAGGCTTCTGAGAGGACTTCTCAAGGGCAAGAGAGAATTCCAGGAAGCCAGACATGAGTGTAATTCATGTTAAGAACTCTAATGTTCGCACTGTCAATGGCTATAGAAAACAATGAGGCTGGAGGCAAGGAACTGCTTGTTTGAAAGTGGAAGTTGGCTTCTGGATTGTCATCACCATCCTCAGAAGAGTGAATAGGACATTCCAGCAAACGGGGTTTATTAGGTAACATGTCTTATGACAGTGACTTTAGTTCCAATATATGTTGATTTCTATTAATCTGAATTCAAACTTTTACTAGCCAACAGAAATTGGTTTCTTCTCAACAGTTCCAGGTTTTATTGCTGTCATCATTTAATTCATACAATGGAGTTATGGTCCAACTGACGATGCTCTTGAGATGTAGCTAAGTCCTGGAAATCTTATTAAAAAGTTTGCTATTTCAACTTTCAGGCCATTTGCAAGGCTAAAGTGATTCTCGTGCCTGAATATGGGTGAGAATCCATGCATGAATCATTTGAATAGAATTCTTACATGACCGAATAATCTAGTGTATTTTTTAACTCTTCTACTGACTACTATGGAATTTTAAACTCCACATGGAAAGAGCTTTTTCTTGCTTTTTTAAGGACAGAATTTCACCACAGTTTTCACAATTTGTAAGGAATCTAGGCTGGGCAACTCAGAGCAGAACAACAGATTTTGGGCAGAATTTTCCAGGGAGGCTAACTACCAGGACGTTTTATTGCAAAGTTCACAGTAAATGACATTTTCTTCCATAGTCTCAGTCACTGGAATTGAGAATTATAGGAAAGCATGAGAATGTCACTTTTCATTTTAAATAAAAAGTGACTTCCTAGAAAACATGATTACAGAAAAACTGTGAAACTGGAACCAGGTTGCTTCTCAGGACTTACAGAATCAGAAAGAAATGCAAAGAATAAGGCATTCATTTGTATAAATCTTAAGGTATTTAATCCTCCCTGTTGCTTTTGCAAGACTGACTCATGATTTTTTAACGTGCACAATTAGTAATGTTTATTTTCAAAACTAGAGTTTTGAGTATCAGAAGTTATTTAGGCACTACATGTATACATGTTTGGTCTCAACTGGCTTTCTGTCTCTGGGTTACCTTGGCAAAATTCCTCCTTTTGCTATTAATTTACATGGGATATTTGTATCTAGATCTTCTGGACTAGTCTGAAAACACTGAAGCCATAGGATGCTTCTGTGCTGTTCTGTCACTTTATTCACTTGTAACCCCTCAATTCTCCATCCCAGTAGTTATCTACAGAAAGAGTCACAGATCAAAGCATCATTGTGCTCTGAGAAAGTCGACACTCTTTGATCACTTGAGAGTTGTTTTTTTTTTCAGGCAGCACTGGCTATCCTCCCCCTCCAACATTCCCCTGCATACTCATGCAGTTTATTCCAAGCAGATGTTAACAAGTGCATCTGCCACTTTCCTTCTCAAATAACCTGCAGAACCACATCTTCACAGTATGTTCTAGCCAACTCTGAAAGTTCTCTGCCTGTCCACTTCTTCCTACTGTATGTTTTCATCCTTGTCCACTTCTTATTTCCCATGCATGCCTCTGTCTCTTCCATTTGCTTCCCTTCTTCACCTTCCTTTCTTCTGTATCTGTTCTTTCACTCCCTATTTATTCTCATTAAAAAAATGCTGAGCAAGAATAAGGCTTAACATTTGGTATTTGTAGATAAGGATGGGAGATTAAATGATTTGCCCAACGCCACATGGAATATCTGTGGCAGAAAGGGAAAATCTATTTTAGGTCTCTGTGACTCAACAGAGCCATAAAAGAAGTCTAATTTGAAGAATATATGTTAAACACCAATTCAAAGTTTGAGTCCAAATGAAAGCAGCTCCAATTACAGGGCTGCTTTTATCTGCTAGTTTCATCTTAGCCCAGTTAGGCACATGGGCTGCATCTAGACTTCCCAGGTGGGGCATGCCGCAGTGCCTGTCTGACTCATATGCCTGGCTTTTCCTTCTCTGGGTCTTGCTTGCAACATGGCAGATGCACACACCCAGGCCCATGAGCTGAGGGGTGTAATATAGATGCAATCGTATAGGGGTCATCATCAAAGGTCAAAATGCCAAAGCACTGTCGCCAAAAACTACGAAGTTCTCAAGGACTTTGTGTCAATCTAATCATCAACATATGACCAAAACACTTCTTTTTTTTTCTTTAAAGAAGAAATGCTTTCTTGAAGCATAATAGTACATTTGTCTTAAGTCCAACCACCATCTTACCCAAGGTTTCGTTGGTATGGCTTTTACGTAGAGTTAGGTGTTTGCTTATATCAAATTTCTTAATGTAGTGATAAACAGAGCTGTTTACTTGTGCCCCTCAAAACTGAGTCTAATATTGCTTTCTGCTATACTCCAAGCCATAATGTCATTATCTTTGGCACAGAACTACTAGAAAATGTTGTTAGCCTGTCCACAAAAATTAACTCTGCAATCCCATTGAATTCTAGGTGCTAATTCAGTGCTTTGGCATGACATAGGGTATCTCTGTTCTCAAAGCCACCAGAGAAAGTTCTTTTAGAAAAACAACAACAACAACAACACAAGTTTATGATTCACTTTCAGACTTTGTTCACCTAAATGACTTGTTTGTGCACCATGGAAGGGAAAACAAGAGATTCCAGAAACTTGCACACACAGCACATCCTTGTTTATGCCTTTTAACTATATAATAAATGCACACATAAATATGTAAGGGAAGGGTCAGGCAAACTTTCAGTGAGGCGTTTCAAGTTAACCGCCTTCTACAATGAAGAAGCACATTCTACTATAAATGAAAGCTTAGTATTTGAATTTAGTATTAAGCTGTGTAACAGAGGGGAAGTGCTGTGGTTTTTTTTTCATTTTTTTTAATTTTATTTTTAAATTCTGAAGCCTGATCTGAACTGAAATCATGACTACAGTTTTGAGTTGGCTTAAGGAAAAGAATAAGAAGAGCCAGGAATTTAAGACACTATTTTTCCTCTGTGGTTTCTTGTTTAAGGAGACTATAGATCTTACTGAAGTTTCAAAAGAAGTTTTAATATCTGTTTATCTCCAATTTCGTATCTACTGTGTTACAAAAAAAAAAAAAAAAAAAGCCTCAGATTCACATCAAGGTCTCCTGTTAATCTATATATCCTTCTTTAGTTCAGATTAGTCTTTTGTTGTATTCTTTCTCCCTCTGTCATGTCTTTGGGTCTGTGTTTTCTTCACTGCCATATAAAACTTTAATGAGCAATATCCATTCACTCCAAGAGACAGGGTACAGGTAAAGGTGAGTGAAGATGTACAGAAGACTGAAATCCAGACTAGGAAATGAGAGAGGCTGAACCATGCCAAATGGCAAATTTCTTATGAGACTTCCAGCGAAGTCAAAGGAATTCTGATAGGAAAAAAAAACAACTGATATCTCTTGGCATGGGTTCAAGTACAGATGGATAAACTTCACAAGGTTCTTGTTATTTATATTATGGTAACAACCAGAAATTCCAACTCACAAAAAGATTTTTTTCCTGTCCTAAAAGACTGATAATCTGAGATGAAGGACAGTCACAAAATGCTGTTACGGTTGCATTAAGAGCTCTTCGAGAACTTTCACAGAAATAAAATATAAATATAAGAGTGAAAGAAGGATAGGATCAGTCTAAAGGAATAGTAGAAGTATAAATACACGGTTTTTACAGAAGTCCTAGCGTTCAGGGCACAGCAAGTAGCAGGAAACATAAGAGGCAAGGAAAAAAGTTCAGTTAGAGTCTCCAGCAGACAAATGATCACATAACTCCATTAATGGAGCAAATAACAGCTCATACAGAGAATGTCTCCATTTTATTATTTATCATAAAAAAAAAAAAAAAAAAGGCGAGATAGTAGTCAATTATTAAATATATTTAATTCTAATGAAGGGAAACGTGTAGATGCCAGAACAGGAAGAACAGCAGGATGTGCTCCAAAGGACTGAAGAAAGGCAAGCAGAGAATGAACTACTGAGGAAAAGCAAAAGAAATTTAGGTGAAAACAGGTCAGTCAACTTGCTTTGATACTTCTGAAATATCAGAAGCCAGTTTATTTGTAGAGATTGAAAAACAATCAAGTGATAAACCAATATCAGTTTTTCAGTACAAATTGTAACACACTAGTCTAATTTTCTTCTTTACTAGAACAGCTGGCCTATTGGGTAAAGAATTAATTTATAATTAATTAATTCAGACATAATATGTGATTTATCTTGTCTTTAAATTCAAACTACCTTACACGGCATCCTCAGAAGAAAATCCAGAAATATAGCTTTGATTAAACCCACGTCACCATGTTGGTGCACAGTTCTTGGAAAACAAACAAACAAACAAACAAAAAAGCAGATTTTCACATAGTTACAAATTGCTTCTTAGCCAAACAATTGTCTGGAAGACATTGAAATAGGGCCCTCCAGATCCTAGTTATATTCAGTATTTTAATGTACTCCTTTGGTCAGGTACCCAAGTTTCTTGTGTCACCATTTTTACTGACTAGTGAAGTAGTTCTTTTAAAGTAAACTCTGTCTCACCAAAAACAAAGAGGTGAGCTGCCTGAAGTGTCTCATGAACAAGACCTTGGCCAGTTAGGCAGAGAGGATCTTCTTCTAGATACTCTCAAAGGCAGCTGTTTTTCATCACTGGCTAGTGGAAATACAGATGCTTATTTTAGGAGGAAGACTTTACTAAGCATGTAAACTGTAGATGTTTAAATCCAGAAAGCCGAATTCAATCCATCAATAATGAAATCAAGTATGCTTCTAGATTTCTTAGATATCTTCAGAAGTGAGAATTACAAAGCAGTTGGGGGAATAGAAGTTGAATGATCTAAATTATTTACAGAAATTACTTCAAATCACAAGGTGGAATTCAATAAATACGAGTGTATGGAATACCCTGAGGAAACATAACTCCATTCTACAACACAAAACAAGAAGCCTGTTTAGTTGCCATGATGCAAAAAGGGGGAGAAAAAATGATTCATAAATCTAATATATGACTTGCAGAAATGGTAGCACTTATCCTGGGACATGCTAATATGTATGTTGAACAGGAGGCAAGACCCAAGATGTGCTAAAGTAGATTTGTGTCCGACACCATTTAGAATCATAGAATAATGTAGGCTGGAAAGTTTCTATTCTACTTAGGTTGGAATGATTCTGTCTTTGTCCCTATACTTTAAGAAAAATTTGTCCCCACACATCAAGAAAAATTGGTACAAATGCTATTGTCCAGCAGGGAAACATAATGCTAAAAGGAAAGAAGGCTCTTCACATACTTGATGCAAAGAGAGGAAGAGGAGAAAATGGGGAAAGTGGAGTCGGTGACTTACTGCCTCGCTTTTCTGTGATTCTAGATGACATTTTCTGTCCAGGTATGTCAAGTGGGATCAAGAAATAAATTAAAAAGTAGTAATGACCCAGGCACTCAATTTTTCTCTCTATGAATCCATACATAGGATGGTAAGACAAGAAGCAACCAGCTTAAATTACTGTAAAAAAGGGTGTAAATTAAATTGTTTGCAGCTATGAAGGATCAATAAACAAGTTTTTGAATCTTCTCCACCAGAAGATTTTAATCACCAATTAGACAAACATCTGTCAGAGAATGTTTGGATATTTGCTGCTCCAAAGAGGTAGTCTAAAAGACTTGTTTTTACTTCTGTACTCATTTGATACAGTAAATACACTATGAGCAATAAAGGATATGAATCAAAAGCTTCGTTATTCCCATCTGATAGGTGGGAAACTGAGCTATACAAACAGAAGGTAACTTACACATGATCATACAGAAAGTCTGAGCCAAAAAGCCAGGGACGGGATGCAAATCTGTTAAGTCATAGTCTGAAATTTAACCACAAAACCATCTTCTCTCTGGCCTTTGTATTCAATTTAGATACGTATTCAAATGTCTGGGTGTTTATCTGAAGCCTATCAAGAGTGATCTTCAGCCTATATCCCTTTGCACAACAGGGCTGGCTCCCTTTCCTGAGAGAAGTGCTGGCAAGACCAGTCTCCTCTCACACCTGTGACCTTGTTAGTTGTTCAAAGAGAAAGCTCACTGCCCTGTTTTAAATCTACCAGGCCTGACTGTCCCACAGGTTCCTGCATGAAAATAGAGAAATCGCTTTGCATTTTGGACCATTTTAGCCCTAAGGTGCATTTCAGGTTAGGAGACGGGGTCAAGGGGACACACTTAGAGCAGAATCACTTGGGACGCTGGCGTAGGCACCCCAGACCCTGGTGTTCGGAACATGTTCTGCTCGTGTTACAAGAAGGCTTTGCGAGATTTAAAAATCTATGTCTGTCAGAAACTTCCTGTTCAGACAAAAGCTAACCCAGTTATGTAAGAAGGTGTTAAATGTACACGGAAAAATTATGCTTTTCCAAGAAGCCGGCAGTGATTACATTTGCTAAATCTGCAGTCATTTTCCAGTAACAAATAAGTAATCAAAGACAGCACATTCTGTGAAAAAATAATAATGTTGAACTAAAGGAGGCAGTTGCCATTTCAAATCAACAAAATGTAGTTCCTTGTATTTTCATGTTAAATAAAAACAGAGACTTGCCCAAAGAAAGCAACAGCTAACCTGTTTGTTTTTATATTCACTTGGATCTTCAGATCTCTTCCAGAGAGACTTGTGGATAAACAGGTTTGTTTATGAAAAATCTGTTCATTACTGCATTAGCTATATTACAGCATTTTGGTTTCAGATGAAGTTGCTCTTCAGCCATTTGCTTGTTTAAAATTAGAGGGATACACAGCTTAATGGATAAAAGCAGGGAACTGAAGTGGTATAAGTGAGGTTCTCAAGTAATCATTTCAAATCTGTTGGCTCATCCTGAAGCAATTCGTCTTAAACCCAACAAAAAAAAGTCAATAAGCTTTAAATATATAAAACCTTTTTGTCTTCCTGCTTCCTGTCATGTTTGACACTATTCCAAATGATGGTTGCTAATATTGTTTACACAAGGTTCCCAAGAACTGGCAAAGAATACCTCTAAATAACACCCTAATTCCGCCTGTTTTCAAAAAAAATTCATTAGTTTCAGGGCACACAATTCCTCTGTAGAGCTAGTCTTCCTCTGTGTCATGCTTGTGAGAGAGACAATGCCTTATTTAACTATTTTAATTTGCTTCTAGGACTGCATCCATCTTTGAGAGTATCCTGCTCTTATACTTCTTTATATTTCCAGGTAAATGCTAAAACATGTTTTGCATAATGATTCTGCATTTTGCTTTCTGTCTTCTCAATAAGACAGTTAATTGGGCAGTAGGGGGGAGACTTGGCTGACAATAGTACACAGCCATCTACAGCCAGCTGACAACTGTGTTAATAGGCTTTTTAAAAAATATGTTACACATCACTGACTTGACATGGAACAGCTGTATCCAGACAGAGAACACTACAAAATACCACCTGGCAAATGATATATTCTTTATGGATAACAACTATTCTTTGGAAGACCAGAGATGTCACTTTTTCTGCTTTGTTGAAGATTGATGGTCACCTCTTGAATAAGAATGTACTTTTAAATTGGAAAGCATCTTATTCAACTAATGCCCTTATCCTCATGCATGGGATGAGTAGAACTAAAAGTCAGAGGATGTCCTTCAGTTAAAGTTCTCTGTATAACCAGAATAATTTTGGGGATTGGTTGGTTCTATTTTTTTTCCTCAGTGGGCTTTTTTTTACCTCACCTAGAAAGATAAAGTTTCCTTCTTGCAAATAGATTAACACAAATAACCCTTGCCCCATGGGATATTTCTCTTCAAGAGAAAAAATGATCAAAATATTGCTGAAAAGGAATGTGAGGTTGGTCTGAAAGACAAAGGGTTTGATGATTTCCAGTGAAGGTCCTCTTCTCATGACAGGAGGCCTACAGGATTTAATTCAGCACAAGTTGCTTTTGCAGACTGTAGTGATCAACCTGAATGGAAAAAAAGGTTAAGCTGAAAACCTGTTTTATGAAACCCTCAGTCATCTGCTGACTGTGAGCAGCAGCTAAGCATGACCAAATGTCCTCAGGTTGTACAGCCTACACAAAATCTTCTTTCCTCATGCATAATAAAGATCCTATTATTATTTCCCCATTTCCTCTTGCATTCATATTTCCCCACGCTAGGGGAACTCTATTATTATTTCCACTTTTGCCATTGTCTTTACAATTTCTATTGTATTGACTGCCTGGATTGTCTTCCCTCTTCCTTGCCTTCCACATGGGCTACAAGGCAGTGCACTGCTTTGACTTTCTTTTCACTATTCTTTTATAACTTTGTGTGTTTTGTGTGTGTTTGTGTGTATTTCATGGTGCAAACTTAAATTAGGAAGTATTGCCCTCTTTTTAAACAAGAGGGGTGAAAGATCATCCATTTTCAGCCCTCTAGCTCATCACTTTTTAGGTCAGTGTTTGTCTAGTGACACTGCATAGTCCATTAAACAGCATGTAAATGTTCTCCGATTTTACTTCTCATTCCCAGAAGGGAGCAAAGAAAGAGTACTCAGAAGAACAACTTTTCTTCCTAGAACTCCAAGATGTGCCAGTTTCCCTAGGGCTTCTTATTTCTCTCAGGAATAAATTTATTAGGAGTTAGAGGGCCCAGATCCTTAATAACTATAATGAGCTATTCTGGTGATTAATTTGGGAGTTAAATCCTATTTATAAATATACAGCTTGTATAGGACAACACTGATGTTCAACTCACACAAGAGTCACATTAACTAGTATAACATTATGATGAGGTTACCACAGGCCTTGGGAGCAAATTTCCATGTTTGCATGTAAACAGAACATCCAAATAAAGTTCCTGTAAGAATTAAGGTTGCAAACCCACCCATTCCAGCATTTATACCACCTTGGATTTGCTAGCAAAATAATGTGGCCTTCTGTTATGATGTGCTGCATTTTCTGGTCTACATTAAAAGAAGCTTTTTTTTGGTCTGTTGGTTAAGAGAACTGTACTGTAAACTGCAGGTTTTAAAAATGTAATGTTTTGTTTCTCAACAATGTAAAATCATTATAGACTGATATTACCACTGCAGTTAAACTAAAAGAAAAGAGATAGAGACAGAGAGAAAGAAAAATGGGGCAGGGAGGGGTTGTGGGAAATAACACCAAGATAGTAAAGTGTTGCTTGCTAAAAGTTAGCATAGTAAGGCTTGAGAATACTCTGTTTTGGCTGAGAAACTATTTCCCTTTTGGACAATTAAACCTGAATGTGTCACTCTTACTAGTTTGTCATTTAAAAGGAGAGGATGTCTGGACCAAAACATACATATAATGTTCAAACATCTGCATGCTGAATTTTCTATTCACACATGTATATGTTGCAAATGTGCACACAGCAAGACTGAAGGAAACATTCTGGCATTCAAGCCCTGTATAAAGGCTCCAGCTAGTAATTACAGGCTTGCTTTTCAAGGCAATCAGATTGTTTTAGACTCAAAGCAGACCAGCTCAAGAGTAACCACTTTATAACTTACCCATGTTTTGCTGGAAAACTAAAAATAGGGTGAAAAAGTGTTTTTAAATGGCAAAAATGGAGATACGTGAAGACAATAGGATAATTCTCCAGCTGGAATATCAAAGCTCTCTTCTGTTACAAATCAAGAACAAAAAAAGCAAAATGTTATTGTTACCATATGTTGATAACGTAAACTACATGACTGCCTTTACTGTGACAGGCATGATGAGGTTGTCATCATAAGTTAATGTGTTCAAAGAAAGAGTGGGAACCATTGTAAAGTATCACTGTCTGTGAGCCTGAGAAACTAAGGAGTAATAGGATTAGAAAAAATAAGCAATGTGTTGAAGGGGCATGTTAGTAGCAGAGCAGGGTGAAGGCACTGACTCCTGGCTCTGGTGCCCTGACTGAAGAATATGCAAGAACAGATAGCATTCATGAAAAATAACTATTGATCTTTTATGTTTGTTTAGTTATTTTAACCTACAACGTTACTAAAAGATGCACTCATAAATACAAGTGTAAAATTCCAATGGAAGAATATCACTGTTACTAGAGTGGGTAGCAATATGCTGGCAAAAAAAAAAACAAAAAAAAAAACACATTTGATTAGCCCTATACCTTGGTGGCAGCAAATTTTTGTTGTGGTATTGGTATGTCTGGGTTGTAATATAGACAGGAGAGGTGTAATTCTTCTGGAGAGTTATACCTTTAGCAAGCTCTCAAGGTCAGAGCTCACTGTACTCCTCAAGGGCACATGAGCAGTCGAGCACCCTGAAAGTGGCTATTGAAACAAGAAAGTCTCATGCAGATATCACTTCTTTGAGGGATCAGCAAACAACAACAACAACAAACGGTCTATGTCTGTGACCTGCATTAAGCAGGAAGCCATAATAGATGATTTTGCTGATCTCTTTAAGCTTTAACTAAAGTAGTTATGAATGCAGTAGGAATATTTTGACCAAGGACGTTAGAGCAAACCTGTAGTTCAAACACAATTTTTCTGTATGTATACCACTGAAGTAAGCAGTGTCAGCTGTCACTTCTGTTTGTGTGGGCAGCTGCTGGGAGATCTCAGTCTGTCTGGAAAATTTTGGTGCCAGATATGCTGTGGCTGCCTGTGTGCAGGATCTCTCCCGAGTCAAGGTAAACACTGCTGTATCTGAGTGGTATGGGTTCAGAGAAGATGCAATAGCAATGTCTTCTTGCTGAATACAACAGAGATCATGTGAGGTCCTGTGTTTGCTCCTGTGTGTGCTGGAGCCAAGACCACAACAGGCTCTGACACTGGCTCAGGTTTCAGAAATAGGGCAAAAGAGGGAGAGGAATGGAGTACTGGGGGTAAGGGAGGGTGTTAGGTGGGTGAATAAACTGCACTGAGGTGCTGGATTTTATGAGTAGTATGGAGTAGAGTACTAGGAGGCTGAGGTCTCAGTAGTAGAGGCAGGCAGGTTCAGAGGGGCAGATGACCCAAGGCCAAAGATCTGGTTGTGGCTGAGAGTCTATAAAAGAGGGATAATGATGAGAGACTTGGTGGGACACTAGGTGTGCACACAGCCCATACAAAGACATGAGGCTGCTGCGGTGACCAGACACCTTCCCACAGCCACTGCCCCCCGACAGCAGCAAGTTCTCCAGCAACCATCCCCAACAACATCGCCAGTCCCCACTGCCACTGCTTGTGATGGTGTCTGACCCTGCCGGCACCGCAATCACGAGGCTTGCCCAGACCATGGTTACCAGGACTTCATCATGCGATGTTTGGAAACTTTTTTTCACATTTATTAACCTGATATCTCTGATGTCCTCTCTAGTCCACCAATATTTGTGTGTACGACAGGTGAGGTACATCATCTCTCAGCTATAATTATTTCACTTTCAAGACATAAATAATCATATTCTTGAACAGCTCACTGAAGGTGTTTTCCAAATGGCATTGCTGCAGTTGCCTACTATGATTTGCCAAAGTTTGGTTTCCTGTTCAGCTCTGCTCCCTAGTGAAAGGACTCGATGCAGTATGGGTTGCCTATCAGCCACGGGCCACACCTCTGGACTCTGCCACTTCTCACTCAGCTGTACTGGGAAGGTGGTTAGCCAGGCATACTCGGAAGCAGAGTTCGTTCTTTTTGTACAAACAAACCTGCAGGAGTAAACACCATATCCTTGGCTCGTGGTGCTTGTGAGTCACTTTTTGTTGATGGGTGGTGGTTTCAAGTGTGGGATGGTAGCAAGTAAACTGCTTTGGTTTTGCTTTGTTTTTATTCCATGAAAGGAATACAACTACCATACTTAGCATTCTCAAAGCTCTGTACAAGCTAATCCTTGCAGCATTCCTATGAGGTAGGCAAGCATAATTAACAATCTCAAAAGGTGTGGAAGTCAGGACATAAAAGGATAAGTCATTTGCCCAGGTCCTAAAGGTAAGTCAGGACCTGAATCTAGAAGAAACACCTGATGCCAGACAAATCAGTAATGTACTAAACAAACTGTTTCTTAAGCCCTTTCTCAATTACCCAGCTAAACACAAGTAGGACAGTTAAAACAGCAGGAGCAGTACAGGCTGTGGGTCAGACTGAAGCTCCAAATTTGAGAGAAATTCCTGCCCTCACATTAGAGAATGTTTGAGTCCAGAGCACAGAGCACATTACTGCTCAGCTTTATGTCTTGTTCTCATTTTATGGCAAGATGCTGTAAGAATTTCCTGAGGAGTGAAAGTAAGTAAGCTGCATCAAATAGCTTACTATTTTTTCATTCTGTCCCTGTAGCAGTTATGACCCCAGATCACGCCTACCGTCATTGTCCTTTACTTCTTTCCTCAGGTCTCCTTCATCCCCCTTCCCTGTTATTCACACACATACTCAAAATCTCCCTTATCTACCTTTTCCCTTCCTCAAGAAACTCTATCCCCCACCTACTTTAAGCTACGCTCAACTGACTACAAAGACATTGAGTTCCTCCTCTCACCGCTCCCCACTAGGGAAAACTCCTGCTTCTTTCATTCACGAGGCACCACAGAGACATCTCACACTCTTGCTGCTGCCTCTGCAAGCACCTGACAATGCACAGGCACATGCTGCTGACCTGAGGGTCCCTGTAGTCTTTCTGCTCATTTGTCTGCCTGCTTGCCGGCATCTCTTTCCACTTTGTAATCCTACAAATATGGTCAGATTATTTGAGTAAAGAAGGGGAAAGGGACTGTTAATTTTGTCTGAAATTGTTATAAATGCATAAGAGGGAGCAGGGAAATATAAAGCAGACCATGCTGTGTCCTAGGAGAAACTGGGATGGCTTTGATTTTGCCAGGGAAAGGGCAAGTGAAGTCAGCCAAAAGAAAAAAACTTGGCCATCTTGACCTATTTTTAATTAAAACTGATAATATCTCTCTCTCTGCAGCATGACTTTGCAGACGCATGTCATTCTGTTTTAGAACCAGAGGAGATCATTTTGTCCTTACAATAATTTTGTGCAAGTTTATTTATATATTTAACACCAAAGCAGATTCATTTGGATTTACTGTTTACTTGCACACTGATCCTGACAAATTATAATATATAGGACATCTAAGAAAACATCAAACTGTGTAAAGATTACACAGAACTTCACCAAGATTTTCCCTTTTGTTATACATTTTAAAATGACCACCTCACTTCGTAGAGAGCCATAATACATAATGTATGAGATACCTTTTACAAAAGATGTACATGCGCGTGTACATGCATGATTGTGCATCTGTATATACGTGTGTGCATGTGTGTAGAGATAGGTACAGATAGGTATGACATTTGCAGAAATTGCCCTGTTTTCAAAGTCTATGTTGTTAGTATTGAATAATTCATTCTAGAAACCTCTCTTCACAAAAAGTGAAGTAATTTATCTTTCAGTAGAGTCTTTTCAGCTTTCTCATTTAATTATGAAACTGAAACCTCTCTCTTTGCAGATATTATCCTGGCAAGGAATATCTATTCACTAGTTCCCAGGCAAACACCCTATGCCGGAATCAACAGACAGGTTTGGAAGAGGTGATTGCAAAAGGAGGTAAATGCATCCTCTGACAGCTGGGTTACTGGTTTATACCTAACTGGGTTTGTTAGTCACTGAATGACACTGTATTGCCAAAGCAACAGTTTTCATTGGCATTAAATTTAATTTTTTTGACATATTTTTAAGAAAAAAACAAGATTCTGAACTCCATCATATTTTATACAATTTCAAGGAAACAGTTTTAATGATCTCCGCTTTTATTCTTTTCTGTGTTTTTTCTCTCTTTCAGCAATCTCTTAATTAATGATTTCTTTGGCCTAGTTTTGCAAGACCTTTGTAAATGGAAGGAAAACCAAATAGGTTAAAGAAAATACTGCTGTGAAGTTATAATTCAGCAGAAACTAACTTCATGACTCTGTCTGTGAATTGCTTCTAAGGAAAGAAACAAATTGAAATTCGAATGTGAAAAATCCCAAACCTGAACCTAAATTAATCAGAACTAGTCTAGGAAGAGACCTAGATATGGCTATGAACAGATCACTGAAAACCTCTTTAAGATATCAATCAAAAAAGCAAACACACAACTGAGCTGTAGAATACCTTTTACTGAAATCATTGTAAATACCATGTTACACATCAGGGGGATGTCCAGGCCTAGAGTACTTGTAGTAGCAGGAAGCAACAATATTCAGAGTCAGAAGATGACTAGAAGCACGGACAGGCCACGTGAGTACTGCTATATTAAGTGGCCTGAATAAAATCCACTGATGTTCAGCAACTTGAGGAACAATAGCAGCAGCTTCTCTTTGAGGGGATGAGGCAGGATGGAGAAAGAAAGGAAAAAAGGAAGAGGGGATAAAATGCACAATGAAGAAAAACAAAAAGGTAACAGAATATGGAAATATGGAGATGAGCAGGCCATGAGAGGATGGAAGGGAGCCGAGTGTGAGACTGTTTTATTTAAGAAATTAAACCTCTGAAAGGTTAAAAAAAAAAAAAAAGAAAAGAAGAAGAAGAAGAAAGTGACAAGTTTCAAAGTTTCAAGGGATTTTCTTAACTGTAAGTCCACCTTCAGATATAGTTGATTCAAATAATTCGAAGTTTTTTGCTCTCCTTCAAATATTGCTCCCTGGAACTGTAGCCTGATATGTTCAAGGGGCCAGGTTTTGTTCTCCAGATATCAAATGCATAGTAAACAGAAAAACCTTTTGCATAGTAAGGGCTATTTAATTGCAACGTATCAGTAACAGATAAGCACTGACACAGAGATTACCGAGCTCAAAACAGTGTGGAAGCATTAACTAATTATATCAAGTATTATTACATAGTTACATTACCAGTTTGCACATGAGGACATTGGACAGAGAAAGGAAATACCACACCCTAGATGACAAAGTTCAAAGGGTTCATAAGCCTTTGACTGTACTACCTCTGAGTTTTACAGATCTGTTTACTAAAAATACAGAACATTTTTGTTTATGAAAGATGAGGATTAATAATTTACCTAGGACATCAGGCCCTTTGTACCTGGTGTATGGTAGCATGCGTTGGAAGCATTTGAACTTTTTATAGACAACTGACAAAGTCTAAATTGGGACACGATGTCTCAGGCCTCGCTGGAATCATGCCTGAGCTCTGACTGATAAATGCACATACACATACACACAAGAAGATGTTAAAGACAGAGAGAAGTCTTTTGTTGAAGTGTGTTTCCTGCCCCATATAGTAATGACAATTGCATGCTAAGTCACATGGTAATCTGTACTGTCTCTAGCTGCAGCTCCCTTATGGGTAAAGATGCAGCATCCTTTTGCTTTCTTCTTCTGCCTCTTTACTGAAATACATGCAGACACCAATAACAATATCTATTTCTAGTTATCTTCGTTAAAAGTGCACTTACATTGTGCATCAACTATGTTTAAACAAACTACTTTATTTCATTACCACAGGCTTTTCTATCAATAAATTATAGCTTAGATCAAAAGAATGGGGCTATTTTCTGTTTTCTAATTCATCTACCTTGTTCAGGTGTTTGCTTTCCTGAAGTCTTAAAGGACTTCAATAGTGTAAATGATTTCTATGCTAGTCACTCCTTAACGTGTCAATATATTCCAGTCAAACAAGGACTTTGTATGTGTGAATATATACATATATTTGTGTGTATGTGTGTGTACATTCCAAATGATAACATTCTGGTGACTGCCTAAGAAGTGATTCTAAAGAGTACATTTTCATTATGGAAAGAAAAACTCAAGCGTTTTCTTTGTCATCTACTTTTATCATCTTATTAACAGCCTCATTTCTTTAGATGCTTAGCTGCTTCTCTTAAAGAATTCTGGTTTCCTACAATCTGGAATTTGCCTCCTCACCTGAAGTCAGCTGCTCCAAATCTCTCTGCTTGAAGTCCTGGTGCTTTCCAAAATCAATAGCTTTTAATAGACCTTCTTGCATATTCTAGGCTGTGTTTCTTGACCTCTAAAAACCAAGGAAGAGATGCTACAGACATCTATTATTATATTGCACGTGGGCATCAGGCTCACTCTTTCCCTATAGTCTATATAATTTTTTCTCTCTTTCACTGTTTTTCTCTAAGACTTAGCTGTTAGTGAACAAGCCAGCACAGGTAGGTTGCTGGATCTATTCTTTGATGAGCCCAATAGTACAATGATGATATTTTATCAACAATGATCATAGAATCACAGAATCACAGAATGGTTTGAGTTGGAAGCAAACTTCCAGCTTGGGTTGGAAGGTCATCTAGTCCAGTTTGCCTGCCAGAAGCAGGGACACTCTCCACTGGATCAGGTTGCCCAAAGCCCCATCCAACCTACCTTTGAACAATTCTAAGGATGGAGCGTCCTCGACATCTTTAGGCAACCTATTTCAATGCCTAACCAACCATAATCTTTCACACTATTATTTATGCATGACAAAATATCATTCTGAGGTCTTGATAAATAGAGGGCTGGGCAATCACCAAAAATATGAAATTTAACAAGAGCAAGTGCTGGATTCTGCACCTGGGAAGGGGCAGCCCTGGCTATACTTACAGACTGGGGGACCAGAGGCTGGAGAGCAGCCCCACAGGAAGGGACCTGGGGGTTCTGGTTGATGGCGAGTGGAACACGAGCCAGCAGCGTGCCCTGGCAGCCAGGAGGCCCAGCTGTGCCCTGGGGTGCATCAGGCACGGCACTGCTGGCCGGGCAAGGGAAGGGATTGTCCTGCTCTGCTCTGCACTGGTGCGGCCTCACCTCGAGCACTGTGTGCAGTTCTGGGCACCACAGTGTAAGAAGGACATGAAACTGTTAGAGAATGTCCAAAGGAGGGCTACAAAGATGGTGAAGGGTCTGGAGGGGAAGACATATGAGGAGCAGCTGAGGTCACTTGGTTCGTTCAGCCCAGAGAAGAGGGGACTGAGGGGAGGCCTCATGGCGGCCTGCAGCTTCCTCACGAGGGGAGCGGAGGGGCAGGCGCTGATCTCTGCTCTCTGGTGACAGCGACAGGACCAGAGGGAAAGGCATGGAGCTGTGACAGGGGAGGTTCAGGCTGGATGTTAGGAAAAGGTTCTTCACCGAGAGGGTGGTTGGACACTGGAGCAGGCTCCCCAGGGCAGTGGTCACATCACCGAGCCTGCCGGAGTTCAAGAAGTGTTCGGACAATGCTCTCAGACATATGGTTTGAATTTTGGGTGGTCTTATGTGGAGCCAGGATTTGGACTCAATGATCCTTGTGGGTCCCTTCCAACTCAGGATATTCTATGATTCTATGATTCCAAGGACTTTCCTTAGCTGTATGATGTATGCCCTGAAATTTCTGAAAACAATCCCACGCTTAATCTCTAAAGATGGAGCAGCCCCACATGAATCATGGCATGATGACCACCATCTTCTGTTTCGTGTACATACACAAACATACACACACACATTTATACACATCTCTATATAAGAAAGCTTCTTGACAGCACATATTTTTGTCAAAGTCCCAGCTCCTGGAATCAAAGGACCACATGGACATTTCAGTTTTGATTCCTGACACAAAGTTGCAAAAGCAGACACCATGATCAAAATATTTTCTATGAAATTTAGAATCCCAAAACCAACACAAAATAAAATCAAATAGCAACTCTCAATTCTTCCTTTTCTTAGTCACCCCGTGCATGAGCCAGTCGCATGATTTAGAGACATGATATAAGATTATGGCGTGTTTAGAGCCAGATATACAGTGGTGAAACTACTGGTATGCCTAAAGTTAAGTGTATGCTTTAGCATTTTTTAGGTTTAGGTCTCTACAAATATCTGCACATGGTAAGCTGTACTAGTGAACACTGTACTTGTGAACAAGCAGCTGATCTGCACCCAGGCTACCCTTGGGGAAATAACTGCGTTTTCCCATCTACATCTTTTTCTCACATACAGACACCCAGCTCCAATATGTCTGTACTGGAGGGAAAGCTTGGGCTTAATTGCTGTCGCTGAGATGAAGAGCCAGAGGAAACCCTTGAAAAGTGAGCCGTTTTTGCTACTAATCACGTTAGGAATAGGAAATGAGGCAATGGGTGCTAGTGATGCTGCAGACAGCAACCATGTACAGCAACAACTACTGTGTTGCACATCCTGTTCTCTATCCCATTGGCAACAAAAGGAGAAAATACTCAGACAGGCAGAGGAGGGGGATGACTAGTTAAGAGTAAAATAAATGTTTCTTGTCTCCATAGGAGTAGGTAGACCTGATTCCGCCTGGAATTTGCTTTCCTCAACAAGCTCATGCCTCTGGCAGAAGCGTGGATGGGGAAAGAAGAATTTATTTTATTACCTACTGCTCTGGTTGTACAGGGACAGCCCAGATGTGACAGGCTGAAACATGGATAGAGGAGTATGTGGCATATCAATGTTGATAGTAAGGGTGTTAGAGGAAAGGAAGACATCTCAGTTTCTTGTATGTCCCCAGTAAATCCAGGCTTGTGCTTTATCACCTCTGTTAATGGTTGCATAGGGTGGGGAACTTTAGACATCTGTATTATCAACATCTGTACCTGAGATAGACAGAGTAGGCTCTCCTTGTATGCAGTGAAACATGTGGACATACCCAGGCAACAGTTCCTCTCAACAGCTATTGACATATACATCTGGTCAGACGAATTGCACCCAAAATGCCCTTTTACTGTCTTGTACTTATTTAGAGAAGGTGCCTCAAAGCTAAGTGGCAATTTTTAGGCATGGAAACTCAAGACATGTGGCAGGTGGGGTGAAAAGTGTGCTTCACTGGAGAGGAAAACAAATCAAAAGGTGAGGCTGGTGTCCCATCCCAACCTCCTGTTGGTCACCAGGATCCAGGTCACCTCTTTAGATGATCGTAGTAAAAACCAGTGCCCTTGCACATGAACGTAAAAAATGGAGAAATGCAATGAATAAACCATATTATGAGTCTCTGCATGGTACACACACAGCAACTACAGCTAGATTTTTTTCACCTGAATTATTAGTATAATTTAGCTCATTTGAATTAGTCAATTTTCATGCAAAGACTATGAATGTCATATGTCCTTTTGATACCAGTCAGGTTTAGTCCAGACAAGTCTGGCAAAATACAAAATATGCGTTTCAATACTAAGCCATCCATTATTTTACTGGCCATATTTTAGAGAACAAGCAGTATTCTAGCACTTACATATGTTTAAAGCATAAAACAGAAATCCCTCTTTCAACATTCTTCAACGTATATTTTAGCTCTTGGGCTGAAGGTTCCCATCCTCTTGTGTAACACAATCTCAAGTGAGGAAAAGGCTAGAAACAAATGCAATTAGCATTTACTATTCAGACAAAAATGTAGTTAAGTGAAAGTGGCTTGTGCTGAATTCCTGAGGAGCAGCAGAGAGAGCACAGGCCTCTTTGAGGCCCCAGAAGGAAATGAATTCATCTACTTTATCTGAGGGTATTCACAAATGACAGAAAAAAATTCACAGAGCAGGTCACTACAACACAGCAAAACAAGCCATGCTAAGTACAGTACGAAGGTCCAGATAAATACCATCTCAAAGAAATGGAGTATTACTGAAAAATATGCAAAGCATATTATCCTGCTGCAGGTATTCTCCTGTTCCCAGCTGTCTGCTGTATACCATAGCTACAAAATATGTGTCTCTATTTCCATGAACTCACTCTTAAAGGTTTTTGCTTGGCTGATTTCTCAAGTTAATGACAGTCAAGGCACTTGGGAGAAAGATTTATGTTAGTGATACACAGGTTCAGCAAATTGTCAAAGAGTTCTGCTGTGCAATTAATCATCTTTTCTCCATTACAATTTGTAAGTGCCAAGCATATACACTGAACCGTTTTTATAATATAGATATCACAGGTATATAAGTACTATATGAATCAGCTATTAAAAAAAAAATAAATACAAAGAGTGCTTACTACCACACAGATTTGTAAATCTTTATGCAGAAGACACCCCTCCAAAAATTGTGGAGGCAGTCACATTTAACTGTCATCATTTTTATGACACTACTTTAAGCAGAACTGCATTTCAGCTATATCTGTGCTCTCTAAGCTGCTTCATCTAGAATTATGCACATTAGGGTTTGGAGTTTTTTTCCAGAGGGAAGCCATTCATGGTGAAAAAAACAGGAGAGATGGGATCACCTAAGAGCACTGTCATGTTGCTGGCATTTTTTCTTTTCTTTTAATAAATTTGGGACTGAGGAAAGAATCTACCTACATTGAGAGATTGATGGTGCCTATTGGGTCACCAGCAGTGGCTCCACTAAATCTTCTCCAGCCCACCAAGCCAAGGAGCTGTCTCCTGGGGCTAAGTGCAGAGACAAGGCTTTTGTATGAGCTAGAGCTGCTGCCTCACCAGCACCAATCCTGAAAGATACCTTGATTCAGAAGGAGCTAAGGGTTACCTTTCTCAGTGGTTTCTCTGAAGTGCTTCAGTGACTCAGAATTGCTCTTTTAGAAACAAAGGAAGATTTCCTCCTTTTCAGGGAGAGGTAGTCTTCTGGTCCAATCCCCAAAACTGGACTTCTGAGTGATGTAGATATATATCCCAGGACAGTGTGGTTAAACTACGTGCCTGCCTCTGTTTGTCCCTCTTTTAAATATTCTTATAGTCAAGCTCCTTATTTCAGTGGGGCAGTACAGGCTCAGAACCCAGCCTTTTCATAAAGTGTACTAATAATTAAGTAAAACTACAAACTGGCTTTCTCAGAGTACCAAGGAATTCCAGGGGAAGTGGGATCATCTCCAAAGGTGTCATTGCCATGAGTGTTCACATCTTCCTCCTTCCAATCAGTTTTCCCTCTTCATGGGATTCTGTGAGAACTTGGTTCATTTTAAAAGTCACACCTTCAATAACTTTCTGCAACTCTTATGTGCAATTTCTTTTTGGAACTCATGAATACTAACCATCCAGATTATTAGTGTTTATTAGCCCAATAACTTTTGGAAGTCAGTTTTATAACGTGTATACTGCAGCATTCCATTCAGATCAAAGCAAACAAACTGCTCTAATTGGTTTTGAGATCAAATACACAGAGCTTTACATTCACTGATCTACATGTGGCTTAAATTATCTATATTGTACAATCCCAGACTGCATATTTCATGCTGTACAGTAAATGGAGCACATGTGGCTTGGAACGTATCTACTGTATACTTCAATGCTTATACTTTTGCCCTCCAACCAACACGATCACCTAAAGACACTGTCAAGAGCCTATTAAAAGTTGATTGTCATAGCCAGATTCAGACCTGATGTGGACAGATACTAGTTCATTGATTTCAGTGGGGTCTGCAGGTGCTAAAAGTAGTGTTGAGCCTTTTATGTGAGGCTTCAAATGCATGCAGACAAAGAGTCAACACAGTATGGGGCAAATTCTGGCCTCTCTCTCATCATTGTACTGGATTACTCTGGTTTACATCAGCAGAACAGGTATCAGAATATGTGCATGCATACATATTTAGATTGCAGAATTCCACAATTCCACCTCTTTTTGCTTTAGCTTTTTTTTCTTTTCTTTTCTTTTTTTTTTTTTTTTTACAATTCACCAAGATATGATTGGGCTTTTTTATATTACTGCCAATAAAATAACTATATTCAAGCCCCACTCCTGAAGGCTATGACATTTTTTGTTGATTTCAATGCAGAAATACAGAGAGAGACCAGAAATTATTTAATAGTGTTTGACTGACATTTTTAAAACTTATTTCAAGGAAATAAAAAAAGGTCGTTTTGAGAGAACTTTGGTACAAAAAGATATTTGAAGTACCTAAATAAATTGACATTACTGTTTTGATAATTTTTGTAAGTACTTTTGCTCTTCCAGAAATATATCAGTTTGTCCACAAAGTTGCAAAGCCCTTTTTAAATGCCCCAATCAGTAATATTTCAAATACTTCAGGAAATTGTTGATTACCAAAGTGAAGCAGAATGCAAAGCCTGGCATAGCCAGAATATCTGAGTGTATTTAACCCGTTTTCTCACTTCCCAACACTTTTGGCACCAATAAACCTGCAGGCACACTTGCTAGAGAGCTGTCACTAACTTGTCTCACAGTAAAAGCCTTCACAGCTGACTATAGTGAAATCTTTGTCAAAGCTTCTACTAACGCATGTTTCTTGATGCCACTCTGTTTGGAAAGAAGTGTAACAGAAACAGAAAGGCTTAGGATATTTTTGGAGAGGGAATGAAGAGGGGATACACAGCTGTAACTGGGCATCTGCTAGTACAGCAGGGTAATATGAATACAAGAGATGAATTCCTTATTTTACCATGATGCATTATGCAGGAATTAACCGTACAACCAGCAATGCTAAAGGATAAAATAATATTCTAGGTCAAGTTATAAACCATTCTGCTGCCATTAAAATAAAAAGGCAGAAAAAAATGGTGAATTCTTTCCTGGAAAGACCATATTTTTCAAGTGTTCTTATTCCTGACCTAGGGAAAAAATTGGCAAACACCAATTTTCCAGCACTTTCTGCAGTTTGGGATGGAGGAGGATATTATGTAGGAGGTTGGTGTGTTTGAACAATGTGCAGATACAATCAGCAGCAAGCAGGCTTGATTTTTCTGTCGGGGTGATCATTACCAAAATCTACTTATTTCAGTAGAGATGGGAATGAAATATCTGAATATCCTACTAACAGACAAAATTTTTTGTGCCCTTGGACCTGAACTCAGGGAGCACTTAAGCATTCCAGTACTGACTAAGAGATTTGCCTGGAGAGAACGGATTTAAGCACCTGACCAAAGCAAGTCCTCAGCCACCTTCATGAGTTAGGGCTGTGCTACCTGGCTGTTTCTATATAACCTGCTGATTGCTTCTCCCTCCTGCTGACAAGCTTCAGATAAATAATCTTTTCAAACCATATGGGCATGCAAGAGTCAATAATAGATTTCAGGCTGGAAAAAAAAGGCAATGGTAGCTGTCATCTGTGGCTCAGTCCATACTGCTAAGTGAAAGGGAGCAATCCACTGCACTGAAATCAAATGGCACGGACTGACTTGTGCCCTCGCTGTGCAAGACTAGCTCCCTCTGCACATCAGGCTGACTTACTTTGCCTGTACTCTGCACAGTGCAGCACTTGGCCCAGCATCCCCTCTGACTTCTGAGCAGTGTCCCTATGACCATAAGGCATGAACATTATTCTGAATGTGTTTATTAATTCCAAGGTTTCTAAAATGCTGTGAAGGCTATGTTGCAGCCTGATAGTGAAGCTCAGGGCAGGTATTGTATGATCCATGGTGGATAGGAGGGTGTATAGAGTTGTTTGAGACTTCTGGGGTAGTGCTGATGGGCACTATGATCCCAAACGCCTTTTTTGAGCAATCCTTGGAGTACACTGTGTCTAATTATTGTCTTCAGAGAGCTAGCTGGAATGATCCAAACCAGAGCCAGGAGGTGAGCTGATAATTAAAACATCTGGATGCTCAAAAGACCTGTGCTCCCGCATGCTGCTTAGCCTTCTTTGATTCATTAAACTTGCTTTATTCAGTAAAGAGCTATATGAAGTACAGGCTATATACCCAATACAAGTTAAGGACTATAATGCCAAATTCAGAGGGCAGAAATGCTCTTCAGGTGCAGGTAGGTGGAAGCATTTGGAGTCCACGTCTCAAGAACGCATGCAAAAAGTTATGGCTAAACGATGCAGTCTTTTTTTGTGCTGCTTGCTCACCAAGGATTTATTCTGTCTCTGGAAACACTTAAGTTAATGCATTCTTCTGTAATTCATTTTTGTATATATTTTCCATATTTTTTCTCCTATTTTATTTTGTTACCAAAGGTTACTTACATGGAAACAGAAATATTTTGAGGGTTTCTATTTAAAATTTTCTGTTTTTCCTACATCAGTGTTTTGATTTGTTTTTGTTTTTATTTTGTTTGAACTCAAACTCTTTGGCTATCCAAGCTGAATTGCTTCTGAGACAAGACCATTCCTCATAGACAACTGTCCAACAAAGAAAAGGATGGCTTGGCTGTGACAGAGACATTTTTGAAGGAGAAGCTAAGATCTAGGCAACAGCAACATCAGTCCCCATAACAGCTTGGCTGGCTGTGAAACCTTAAAGGGCTCTTAAAATTCAGGGGAATTTGTCTAACCACTTTCAGCAGATATGGACTTACCAGGAGGAGCAGACAGGTTTGGGAGTCCCTTGTTCTTGCTCCCTTCTGCTCAGCTGGAGAGAAGTCAAAGCAATATGCAGTCAGGTGTGGGGCGTGGGAGAGGGAGAAAGGGAAAGAGAGGAAGATAGAGACAATCTGCATGTGTTTCTGTGTGCATCTGGTTCTGTTCTGCACGGAGTTAATTTTGCCTCCCAATAGCAGGCTTTACCAGCCTCATTCCCCCGCTCAGGTAGAACCACATCTGCCCTTCATTTCTCTTGTCTCTTAGCATACGATGAGAGAAATGATAATGTTATTTTCCTGATACTTCTTTTTTTTTGGCTTATATTGTACTACACCTCTTTATTAATATATGTGTTTAGTTTACTTTGCTCTTCTCTGACATGAAAATCAAAAGTAGTAAGTGTCCTAGGTCAAACTCAGCTGGGAGAAAACAGTGCAGATATGGATGACATACAGTAAAGCTGCAGGTCATACTTGGACCACCTACCTGGCTTCTGCGTCAAGACTGCTGCAGCATATAAATTCAAGACGGCAGTGTGCAGTTCCTACAGTCCGCTATCCAGAGTTGCCTACTTTAGGTCTCTCTTGTAGTTATAATTCTAGGCTAGGCTTAATACAGCTAGGTTTAATATAGCTCTCTCAATTTTTACTGGTGTTGAATTTGTCTTTGCTTGTATACAAGATAAAATACTCTAAGCCTCCTTCATTTGCTCCAGTTTATCTTTTCATTTTATTGCTTTATTTCTTCAGACAGTGGAGAAATGAGAAACACCCCTTAGATTGCTTTGTTACAAAGAAAATTGTTTCTTTTTTCTTTTTTCTTTTTTCTTTTTTCTTTTTTCTTTTTCTTTTCTTTTTCTTTTTTCTTTTTTCTTTTTTCTTTTTTCTTTTTTTCTTTTCTCTTTTTTCTTTTCTCTTTTTTCTTTTCTCTTTTTTTTTAATGCTAGCCAAGTTTTAAGCTTAAATTTCTCTTTAATTTTTTTTAATAGCAAAATTCATTACTAAACCTACATGTTTTTTACTCAAGGAGATTTGTTGGTTCAGTTTTAGAAGTGTGACCATTAGCAGTTTATTTTAGGAACTCTAAAGCACACTTCCCTTCAGTGGTTGCTGCTATCTCTGTAGTCAAATGGCTTAAAATGCTTAATTTTAGCTTTTTAAAAGCAAGGTATTTAATCTAAGGTAGTTGAATCAGCTCCCTTTACAGTCAGTAAAGAAAAATAGGTATCTCCAAGAGACAACTCACATCTCGTTACTGATGACAGCAATAGTAGAATAGTCTTTAGTAGACTATAAACCCATTTCTAGTTGGCTATAAGAGAGCCCTCACTTTATAAAAATCAGGTACTGCAGTCATTTTGAGAACAACGATTAGAAAAGAAAAAGATGTTGTTTTCTGAAGAAAGGCTTTGATTTAGAACAGTTGCAAAGTATTCAACTGCAATACTAGTACTCATGCATGATACATTTCATTAGAAATAAGTGATTTTGTAGGAAGAAACAGTTTCAGGAAAGAGATATGTGCAAAAGTCCTATGATCCTCTCTTGTATTCCTGAGATATTTGACTACACACACAGATTCACACAGATTCTCACAGAATCACAGAATGGCTAAGGTTGGAAGGGGCCTCTGGAGGCCATCTGGTCCAACCCCCCTGGTCAAGCAGGGCCACCTACAGCAGGTTGCCCAAGATCATGTTCAGGCAGCTTTTGAAGATCTCCAAGGAGGGAGACTCCACAACCTCTCTGGGCAACCTGGTCCTGTGCTCAGTCCCCCTCAGAGTAACAAAGTGTTTCCTGATGTTCAGATGAAGCCTTCTGTGTTTCAGCTAGTGCCCATTGACTCTTGTCCTAGCACTGAGCACCACTCAAAAGAGCCTCGCTCCTTCCTCTTTGCACCCCCCCTTCAGGCATTCAAGTACATTGATGAGATCTCCTCTGAGCCTTCTTTTCTCCAGGCTGAACAGTCACAACCTTTCCTCACAGGAAAGATGCTCCAGTCCCTTCCTCATTTTCATGGTCCTTCATTGGACTCTCTCCAGTAGCTCCAAGTTTCTCTTGTAGTGTGGAGCCCAGAACTGGACACAATACCCCAGGTGTAACCTCACCAGTGCTAAGTATTTCTCCTGACATATTATCATCTCTCACTTCCTCTCACAGTACAGGAGAGTAGTCCTAAATGAGATCATGGCAATTTGGAGGGTAGCAAGGCTGGCAGGGGATGTATCATCTAACAGTTATGCTGGGATTTGGGATCATGCCAGATGATCAGTTTTCAGTCTGTGTCCCTACCAGAAACATGTGAGAATTGTTGGTGCAGTTTGTTACCCACTGAGCAGTACAATGAGACAGAGAGAGGCTTTTCACAGAGAAAAGGTTGTTCAGCAAGTCCAAGAATTTGTTTACTGTTCTTATTTTCTTGCTATCCATCTGATTTTGTCCCTACTTTCCTTCACACCCTTCCCTCTCTAGTCTTTCCTTAGATACTGAGTCCATGATAGCAAAGCTTTGTGCCTGTCCCCTGAGCACTGTGGTGAGATGATCCCTCTGTGCCACCTTCTAGCTATTCCCATCTCTGTCTGCACTGCATCTTTGTGCAGAAAACTGTCAAGTAGAAATGACAAAGGATGCTCAGCACCCAAAGACCTGCCTATTTGTTTATACTCAGTTCAGGGTTAATTCTTGGACTATTCTTGCCTACCTCACCATCATGTCTTCTCACCCCAGAAGCCCAAACACAGTGAATCTTTTAAACCCAGAAGATTTACACGATAGAGATGTAATCTGTTCCAGAAGTGCTATGGGATGCACCTCATTCACCGTACTTCGTTTCACATCCCACGTTAAGCATAAGTAAAGGGATACTGTCCTTAAATCCCACCCAGTGAATGTCCTACAGTCAAATAAACAGAAACTGCCAAAAGAAATCTTATGGATGCTTATGGATGGCACGTGCTTCTGTATTTGAATTTTAATGATTTCATTTCCAGCAGAGGAATTGATTCTGCAGATTTGATTTATTGTTAGCTCAGCTCAATAGTATTGATTTAGGTATTGAGCATGATATGTGCTGCTGCAGTTATTGTTTCCCTGAAATAATTTGTTTTGATATATATACATTGATTAAATTTTTACTCTTTTAGCAGTACCAGTCATTATAATGGTATGACACATGAGAGCACAATGTACTGGTCTCTGTTTCCTGAGTCAGTGGTATGACACAGGTCAGAGTTACTAGATGCTGTGCCTTTTTCCTGCTCTGTATCAGGGCAGCCAGTATCTTCTCTCATTCCAGCACTTGCTCTTACACCAACTTCTCATTATTTTTAAAAATAACACATTCATTACCGCCTAATACAGCCAGTTAATACGACCTGATAGAGCAGGGCAGACAACTTGACATTCCCAAAATGGAAAGTGTTCTCTCCCTCTCGAGGGAAGCATTAGGTAACTGATGCTTCAAAATCCCAAGGCTCCTCTGATCTTCTGAAAACTTCCCTCTCCCCAGCTTAATTACCACAAGTGGATCGGTCCGTGCACCTGCACATGTTGCTTATTCATGCCCCTCCGCCTTCTCAGGGAGTAGGGAGAGAGGTGTGATTTTCACAGGCGCTTGCATAGCATTCTGCACAGTACCAAGAAACAAACTGTCTTAGTTAACTTGGTTATATTTTCATTGTCCTGTCATTATCCTGTCTATGAAAGGAGAATACACAGCAGTTCTATGTATATTTTTGGTACAACTGAGAGAGGTATTATCTTAATAGACTGCCAATTACTGTCTTTGAAAATCAGTATTTCTTTGTTCCAGCATGAAGGGCAACCAGCTTGTCCAAATATTTCTTGTCTTCTGATCTCCTCATATAATCAACATTTGCAGCCTTTTTCTTTAAAGGGTGGGAATTATCAGATACTTCTCTCTTCAGACCACAAGTCTCTGAAGTGATGACCTTTGTGATATTCTGTGTATGGCTCTGCCAATTTTCTGTCTTTTCCTTTTTTTTTTTTTTCCAGTTTAGAGTTTGCAGGATATGTCTGGGATTTGCTGGTTTTTGCATTGCAAAATTTCAGGTTTTATTTAAAATAGAATCACTTCCCCTTGATGTTGTGCACCTACCCTCACATTTCCCGCAAGCAGGTATTTGCCCCTGTTATCTGACTCTGTCTCTTTGTGTGTAGTTTTGATTAGATGTACCTTAACTGTTCTTAAGCACTTTCACCTTAGAGAATGCAATCTTCACTGCAAGTCTTTGTTTCTACCTGTTCTGAGCAACATCGTGTCCACTTCTCACAGGGAATGCTTTGCTTTGATCTTATTGCCAGTTCTAATGCTTTTAATTTGATCTCTAATTATTCTCTATAATAACTGTTTCTGTTCATGTGTCTTACCTTTAGTACAAGGGTGATTAAGCATTCAGTGATCCTGCTTGGCAGCCACCTTCTAGTAAAGAAACATGTCATTCCCTGATAACATTCCTACAGGAGTCCAAGTGCTCTTAAATTTTAAAATGATTTTAGGAATCATATCCTTCTTCATGTTCCCAGGGACTAAGGTATAGCTCACCACTATGCTAAGCCTGTCATAAAAACCCGTGTGGAATACTTCTGGGTATTGTAATTGTATTTGCTTGGCAGTGCAACCACTCTTTCTTGATCTGCTTTTCTGGGTTGTTTTTAAGCACTAAGGGTTGTGTAACACGTAAGAGTGCTCTCTTAGAGAGAACGTTACATCTTGTTTTTGCCGAACTTTGATGGACCAAGTTTGCAAAAGATTTGGGACCTTTTATATGGCATGAAAAACTCCACTGGCTATTGTAACATTATAAAACATTGACTACGCACATCATTGTAGATGGGAGTGCCATAATGAATTGAATTAATTATAGCTTGCTAACTTCTTCAGTGCATGTTTCCCAAGCTGTAGTTAATACTTTATTTTTGACATGGAGTAAACAAGTGTAAGTTTCAAACAGGAATTGAATTTATACAGCTGTTAAAATGTACAGAGCTGTAATTTAGAGACGAAACTGACTCCTTTTTTCTTTCCTTTTTATCTGGAAAGTAGTTTCATCTTTCAAAAACAGAGGGATTTTTACCTTAAGGATGTTTTCTCTTGCTTCATTTAAGAAAGTATAAAAATTCCTTTTATTTTAAATTATGAATCAGAAACATAAATATATGTATGTAAATCATTGATACAGATATATATATATTCTTTAAGAAATCATTTTGTCTTTATAACCATTCCAAGGCACACCTCACTGGGTTCATATCGATTCTATACTCCTTACATAGAAATAAGTATTCCAAAAGCTGCAAATCCATTTGTAAACACACCATCAAAGGAAAAAGTTATGCATTCTAACTTTTATACACTCTCTTCTTTTCCAGCTCAGCTGCAGCTTTTAATTCCCTCTGTTGATAAACCCTCTTGTCAAACATATCCAATGAGAATTTAAAACAGACGCTTATTTCAATACAGGTTTTTGAGGATGTGGTAGGTCAAGGCAAATAGATTATAACAAGAAATAATATCGGATTAATAGCACCTGTTCTCATAGATTAATTCCTTGTTCGTCTCCCAGGGATCAAGACAAATTAATCACCTCTTATATATTCTAGACATTTCTACTCGTTCTTTCCAAGGTTAGACAAGAGTCAACATTTATCGTAATTTAATTGTTTCACTGTTGCTGGGTATTTCCCTCCATGAAAACTGTTCAGTAGGAGAGTTGTAAAGACAGTAATAACCATCTACACCTGTTGTTTTACCAAAACTCTTTATTACCATTTATTCCTAGGGCCATGGACAGCAGACACCGTGCTGTCGTGGGCCTTCTCCACAGCCAGCTGATCTTCTCCTTGTCAGATAAGACCCTTTCCCACACCCTGCCTCACTGAAGAGATTAGTCAGCCCTAGGTACTTGCTCATGATTCAAAGCCACAGGTTTTTATAGGCTGTAGCAAATCATGACCTTCTTTTCCAGTGACACAGCCTCTGTCAGAGGGAACTCACATCCCAAAGAACAAACACAGCTTTCAGTCTCTGTCTGAAAAAGAAAAGCACAACACTGAAACTCTGAATTAGAGCCCAGTTCAGCAACCGGTGAAATACTGAAATGCAAACTTATTTTTTTAAGAGGCATTTAGATTTTAACTGCTTTGCTACGAGAATCATCATTTTGCTGTCTGTTTGTGTGGCTCTCAGCACAGCAAAGTCCTGGCCATGTAGATGTACAGTCTGTTGTGATGGACAAATATTTATTGTCTTAATGACGAGTGCCCAAGTTGTCCCACTGGCCTTCCTCAGAGCAAATAAGCTGACAGTATGCTACTCCAGTCTTTTGGAAGGGGTAGTGTTAAAGGCAATCAGCTTTTGAGAAAAGAAGTCCAAATCAAGCCCAAGCAAAGAGGAAAAGCAGGTATGTAAAAGGGCATATGCAGGCCAATTAAATGAACAGCTAAAGATCAGAACTTGGCCTGGGTTTTGACAAGCCTATTCTACATGGAAGAGCAGGTATTGATGACCACAGAGCTAGCACAGTATTGTGAAACAGTGGCGTGCATGCAGATGTTTCCAGCGAACAGTTCACAGACTGAGCAACTGCTGCTGCTCAGAGGAATCCCCAGTTCATCTTCTTCTCTCACTTTTGCAATAGCTGACTGGAAATGTTCTCATATCCATCTCTGTGATGAATAACTGGATTTACAAGAGAAAACTTTTGCACTTGTGCAGGAACTTCTTCGTTGGGCAGGAAACTTTCATACTCAACATGTTGGGTTATGACTATTATTTTGACTAGGTTTTTTTCTTCATGATAATTTCTCTCCCATTCTGCTGACTTCAGCTCTTTTATAAGCTGTATAGAGCACATCTTCTCTCCAAGCAAAGAGAAAGAAATTTCAGTTCTCTCTCATGACTTTTGTGTTTCTGTAATCATTTTCTACCAAACTCCTGCAACTCACTTTCCCATATATGTCCTGTTGCTAGTGTCATAGAGGAGCCTGTTTGCCTGTTTTTCACACTAACATACAGGTTGCTTTCCCAGTTTCTTGACAACTTTCCTTTTTTCCACAACAGATTCAGGTTCCTTCCTCCTGTCACTGAGGCTGTACCATTTTGTCCTGTGGCAAGCCTGGTTTCACTTTTTTTCTCTTTCCCACTATTTTGCTTTCTTAGGCTCCTCCCAATCTCCTTTTCTGCTTGTCTATGTTATTCCATGTTATTTTCTCATGTGTTATAATTTATTTTAAATTCAGCTGGATAGGAACTTTACTTTCCTATGGTTGTAAACTGCTCTTTACAGATAGAGATATAAGCAGTGTAAATATTTATTATTACTGGTTATTACTTATTCATCATCTGTATGTTGAAATTCTTCTGTATTAGTAATACCAGTAGGTCCTGTTCCTTTTATAAGCTGCAAATAAAACCAGATTATCATCAAAAAAATTTGTTCTACAAGTCTTGCAAATGCTAACTTCTGATTTTGCCCTACAAGGACACCCTACCTTTGATATCAGCTTTGCGAAGTTCAAACCATAAGTGCATATGCAACCCGAGTCAAGTTTCACTTATCATGAGTATTTCTGTGTTCTAAATTCATCCAAAGAATATGGCTTTTTTTGAGCAACCCAGCAACAGATATCTTTCAAGTGATCCCTAATTACTATTCAAGTAAAAATTCCCAAATCCTTTAGTACGGTATCTGTCTAAAAAGGGCATAGGTACAAGAACCACCTACAGCTATTCGAAAGACAGTAATTCGTTTGTTTGTGATGGCTGGTTTTTGAAAAGAAGTTTTCTCCAAGTCTATGCCACTGTCTCAAGGAAAAATAAATATGTAGACATTTTCTTGGTGATATAAGATTTGTTGTTTGTTTGTTTTTGAATAAGATTTGTTTACCTTTATATGTGTGTGTGTAAACATACATGTTTGGGATAAGCTTATGATATACCTGCAAGGCTTATTCTGACATGCATACACTCATTCTGGGATTGTTTACCAGCAAGAGGAACAGTCTTGCAGTTAAAATGATATCTCTAACATGTTGCTAGCTATCTTTCTAACTCTATATTTGGTTGTTACCTATGCCCCCTTGAAACTGGCAGAGAGTTTTCTGAGTGGGCACAGTGCCACCCCAACAGATGGTCATAGGCAAAGGCATGCCAGAGAACCAGTATGTGCATCATGTTTGAGTATTAAGGGATGGATTTCCATCCAAGAATGTCAAAACAGCATTCAATGCAGAACATCTGAGCTTATGGTTAAGGGGATATGCTGACTCTGTTCCTGCTCAGAGCTGTATTAACTTTCAAAATTATGATTAAAAAAAAAGAGAGAGAGAGAGAAAGAAGAAGGAGAGAGAAAACCTTCTCTAGCTGTGAGATTTTGACTCTAACAAATCAAGAACAGAAGGAAAGAGAAGTTTTTAATGAAATCCCCACCCTTAACAATTCCCTACACACCAAGCACCTGAAATCTCTCCAACGAAATAAAAATAGGCTTCCATGGCATGGCTTAATTTCCTGATGAATAGCCTGACTGATGGCAGAAATTAGACCTGCAGATTACACAGCGTGGTAGCCCATGTCTGCTTTCTGTTAAACACAGCCCCGTCCTGTTCAGAGTATGCCACACACCATGTCAATTCAAATTGGCATACACTGGTGAATAATACTGCGTTCATGCCAAGAAGGTTTAGTGCATCTGTAACTAACAGCACTCTTTACATTGGGAAAATCAAAATCCTAGTGCAAAAAGAGTAATTCTAAATTATGTGTTCTGTATCTTTCTGTTCATTTCTTATGCTGATCTACAGTAAAAGTAAAGTCTCAAAAGAAAATAAAGAAACATACTGAGTAGTTTCATTTGGGTCGGGATTAACATTTATTTTTAGAAAATGAAGACATCGTTAAAGAAAAAGTTTCACAGTTCTAAGGATTATACTATAAAGGTAAAAGTTGATGCTGTTTAGGGAAAAAATTATTAAGAAACTTTGCATATTTTTTTCCAGGGCTCGAAAATGAATTGATTTTTGGAATTTATTTTAAAGTCACAATCAAAGTTGTGAATCAGAGAAAACATTGAGTACCAGCACAAGAAGCTGCCATTAACTAGTATTGAGGCCTACAGGCACTGAAAAAGAGGAGGTACTGAGCATCCTCACACCCTGCATCTTGCCTGGATCATTTTGACTGCTATCTCTGACATTTAGGTTGTATCTGCACAGGAATATCATGCTGATCTCCTTATTTCACTCTAAGTGTGGCAGCTCAACTCTAATAAACTGTTCGTTCCACTTTGCTATCTAAGTTAATCTAATTTCCTTGTTAATCACAGTGTCAATGAAGATTTGTGCTTATGCATCTTAATTGCAAGGCCTTTATTGGAAAAAAAAAAAAAAAAAGAGCAGTGCAACTATTTGGTTCTGCCAAAAAATCACTGTTCTGATTTTTCTTGCCATCAGCTGTTGCGTATGTACCTCAAATTATGCAAAATCTGAGACAGAGAGTTAGGTTAACAAACTGCCTGATTGCCATTATTTTTGGCAATATCATTTCTTCACTACTAAAGCATAGTGGAAAAGAGCACTCTGATGAATGTCATCAGCAGCATAATCATTGGTAAGAACTGGATAGAGCATTTATGTCTGCTGAGAACAGATTTTTTTGCTAACAAAAAGCAAAGGTAAAATATTGCTTTCGCAACGCCACCCTAAACAATTAAACAAGAACAGGGTTCAAGGTTTAAAGCACAAGAGGACTATGGAAAATAAAGAGCACTTGCAAAATTCCTGCATGGAATATATATTTCCCATTACCCACAGGGTTAATATTTTGGGTTCATACTAAAATAGACATCCTATAGGACAAATCTATAAGGTGTTATCTTTGTACTATACAGGATAAGGAAAAATTAACATTAGGTTTTGTCCCATGTAAGAAAAGGTGCTCCAAACTAACTGTTTACCTAAGTCTCTTCTGCCTCCAGACTGATGTAGGCATTTTTCACCTTTTCCAAATTAACTGGAAAAGTGCCCCTTCAAAACTCTTTTTTTCATAGCCCTCAGCAAAAAATGACCACATAAGTTCCAAAAACAACTCTTCAGCTAGCTTTCCTTCATTCCTCCTCTCACCTACAGTTCATGATGTGTTAGATGCTCACCAGGTGATGACTGGAGACTCTGCATTGGCCAAGAAATGGCAAGTACAAGGGAAACTGGAAAAAACAAGAACTCACTCTAACTCTGTTTCCTAGGGAACATTTAAATTATCATTTAAGGATGTATTTACAGATACACATTAACGTAGTTAACACAGATATCAATTTCACTGAAACACTTCGTCCCAGAGGTCAGCATAGGAAGGAGACTGACTTTTAACCAGGGTCCAGGATGAGATTTTCAGCTGAGCTCTGTCCTGCTACGCCGCATACTGTTAGCTATGCCTGTGTTTGCTAGATTACATGAGCTGCTCCAGTGCAGACATCTCCCTAGTCTTTATGCTGTGATAACAGTTTTCTCTAGATTTGTAATGCTGTTTTCTACTGTTCCAGATGTGATAATTTCCAGACTAATTCTTCCCAGAAAAATTAAACATTTGGGAAATTCTGTTGATTCTACGTAGGTGAGATAGTTGGGAAGTAGCCAACTAGTGATTGCATAAATAATCATATAAGTTATCCATCTGCAGGGAGATATTGATTGCCCAGAAAACATAAAAAGATTCAAACAAGGCTTTCAACTCTTCCCGAAATAGTCTGAATGCTTAACAGAAGTAGTTTTCCTTGCACTTATATTGTGAAATAGCACATAAATAATGTTCAAAGTTTTCCTTTCCAACAGTTTCTACAGGGATTTGAATTTTCATCTTCATATTATGGGAAAATGACGGGCCAGTTAGCATTTGTCCGGTGGCCTAATGATGAACAGAAGGGTGAGCACTGCAGTGTTATGAGTGTACTATTCTAGAAGAAGAGAAAGAAATAAGTGAGATGAATACAAATCCATGGGAGCTGCAAGGAGAGGGAGAACTTTACACTGGGTTGAGTGTGATTGCCTGTATGCAATATTTCTGTAGCATCCAGAGTTGCTGAGGATGTAGCTTTTGATTGCCCTGAAAAAATCTCTCCTGTTAGACCTCCACATCAAATAAACAACATCGAAAAAGTTCTAGGCAGCTTGTTGATGCCAGGCATTTTATATGGGATGCTGACTACAGTCTGTGTCCATATCACAACACCCTGCTTTGCAGATGAAATCATTTGCTAAAGATTGGTCCAATTCCTCATAATAGGCATGCTATCAGAACTCCTTTTCTGGCCTCTTATTTTCAAATACTCTTTTACCCTTTCCTTATTCTCCTTTTGAACAGTGGCCCTAGCTCCAGGGTTGCTTCCACATCTGCATTTGCTTTGATATACCAGAATCCACACTCTACTGACTCTGACCTAGATAGAACTGAATGAACAATTCTCAGAAGCCCAGGACTTCCAAAATAGCCTATGTCAAAGCACTTGGGAAATCATTAATGCATGTTATATATATTAAAAAAAAAAAAAAAAAAAAAAAAAGGTTTCTTGGAAGTAGTTGACAGTTGTACACTGTTATCCATGAGTCCTTCTGAGTTCTTTTCTTCTTCACCTCTTGGTACATTGTGTGTTTTTTTTTCCCATTGGTACTCAAAACTGAACACCCTGAAGTAAAAAGACACTTGCAAGAGAAAGCCTTGAAGGTTCAAGGACTGGTATTAGCCTTCTGAAGCCCTTCCCAAAGGTTTGACTTTTGGTAAGGATATTGTCCTCAAATCAGGTACTACTCCTCATTTTCTAGTGTCCTAATGTTGAAAAGATAATAGCTACTCCACAGAAGTGCCTCTTCCTGGAGCAAAAGACTGAAAGAAGAAAAATGAAAATGAAAGAGAATGCCCTGAGCAGCAAAAGGGCCATTTCAGGAGGTGTGGTTATGTTCCTGAGGAGATCAGAAAACTAGAGAAAGGAGTAATTGAGTAAATGTAACCACTCTTTTACTTGGAATAATGGTAACTCATTTTTTTCCATAAAGAATAAAAAGATCTGATATAATGGAAGCACACATCTGTATATCTTACTTTCACATATTAGATATAAAATGAACCTGACTCCCCACTGCAGAGTTCCAGCTTTACAGTAATACACCTCCACTGATTTTCAAGAAGTTGGTAACACCTTTGAGTAAAACAGCTGTGGAACAGATCCAGAATATGTATAATTTATTATCCACAAGGGACTGTAAATGGCAACACATACCTCCTCCAAGAGAGTGGGGCTGTGTGACGACTTGAATACTTTTCATAACATTTTCCCTCTTTTGTTTGTCACCTTTCAGGACTTTCGTATTTGAACAAATTTGGAAAACAGTAAACTGCCTGCAAAGTCAAAAGATCAGTTATAATGATTAAACTAGAGAGCTGACACTACTCTGCTGGAAATGATCCATTTTTAAGATGAAAACTATGCAAAAGTGGAATTCATTTGCAGTTTGTGACAAACGCCAGTATTCTCTACATTTGAGGATTTTGAAGCTGAATCTGAGCAAGTACTGGTCAGCAAAACATGAATGTTTCTTGATCAAACTTTTGACTTGACTTCTCTACTCCTTCCCTGCACCTACTGAAACTTATTTTGATTATCAACATAAGAAAATAACATTGTACCTGTCTTTTATTTATAAAAATATACATAGATATAAAAGCAGGTGTGTCTCTACTGGCTACTTTTTTTTTTTTTTTCAAAAAAAACTTTCTGATTGCTAATTACTAATCCATTTATACTGTAACCTATTCACAACACAGAATCACAGTATCTAAATCCTGATATATGAAAAAAAATCACTTCTAAAGGCTTTAAGTACCAGTGTGCCTGAGGGTGAGGAAAACAGTGCAGAACCAGTGATTTAAGGGATGAGAAAGGTTTCTCTGGATAATTTATTTAATATGTAGTGTATATTTTTTCTCCCATCATTACATGCCTCTTGCCAGAACTATTTGATTCTGTGAATTAGCTGGGATTTTTAATTTCATGAATAATTCACAACTCACTGCAGTGATTCCAGAAAGTCATAACACCTTATCATACATTCATATCAGTGCACAACACTGAAGGGAATATTGTTTGGTTTCTAGAAAGTGCTGTGATATCTTGGAGAGCAAGCATAGTTCAGCTAACCATTAATAAAAATTTTTGTGTGCTTACATGCATTTTCCTGCTTCTAATCTTCTGTATAACCTACAGGTAAACATCTTGTTTTAACAACAGCACCCACTCCAAAGCTACTCCATGGCTTGTGCCCAGGATTTCTTCAGCTGTGATGCATTTCAATGGCATTTTCTTATCAGGATTTTGCCTTCAGGGCACCAAATAGTCAGGTACTGTATTAACTAAAGTAGATTTTGTGGATCCCATCTGAAAGAAACTACACTGAACTTCACAAAATATCGCTCTCATCTCTCCTTGAAGACATCTACAGAGAACAAGAGACCCAAGTAAGAAGACAGCATACACCAGTAGAGTAAATGACCCTGAAGTAAGTGGAAGTTTTAGGAATTAGATTCTTGCAGGGCAGCAACATCACAAAGAACGTGTGAAATGAAAACTTCCCAAATGTAGCTACTAACTAAAGAGAGAACCCTAAAAATGGGCACCCTCACAATACTTGCTTATCTGATATCTTGGACAACTTCCAGAGTGGGGAAGCAGAAATGTATTAACTCAGAGCAACTCCAAACTGATGGCTTCAGGGAGCACAGATGGGGCTAATCCTCATGTGTTGTGACAGATCAGTTCCCCACCACAGACAACTTGCTAAGTTCACAGTAGGTCTCAGAAGTCTGAAAGCGAGAGAGTCAGCACTCAACATTCAAAGACTTTTTTTTTTTAAACTGTGCGCGGAGGAAGAAACATGTATCTGTCCTTCTGCCACAGTACCTGTAAATCAGGGTCAATGGGAAAAGTACAGAGGCCAGGTTCTCTGCATTTTGCTGAATCACGTACAACTCAGCAAAAGGAGGGTAAAATGCAACTAAATAGGAATGGCAGCATTTCATGCTCTTTTTGCACTGGGTGCCAAAACAAAGTACAAAACAATGAAGATTTTAGTCCAAGATATCTAGCTAAATACCTGAGATCATTAGTACAGAATCTCAGAACTTCCTGTTTACTCTTAACTCACCGTTACGAATAGTCTTCTGACTGTTTTCTATACAGTCCCTTGTGTTTGGGGGTACTTCAGCAGTTAAAACAGTTTCAATATGGCTTGGTGTTTGACACAATAAAATAAAAAAGCTAATGGAATTATTTGCCACTGATGACTATGAATAAATTAGGCATTATTTGGAGTAATAAATATCCATACTGGTGGGTAAATGGTAGTGAGTTTCAGGGTCCATGTAAACTAGATGATGAATAATTGGGAGTTAGGTCACATTTTTTTGTCAAGGCAAAAATATGTTTGCTTCAGAAATTCAGAAACGTTAGAAGAAATGTACCTACAGCACTGCAAAACTGTTCATTGGCACTAAAGAGATTGACTCAAACTGGCAGACAGTTGAACTATTATTCCTTTGAAAATAAAGAATTAGAAACTCGTGCACCCAGATCTGGTTTTGGAAGAAAAAGAGAGACAGAATTTGGTTTGATAGACAGGTGAGGGAGTACCTATCTGCTCCTGTGTCTAAGAAGTTAAATAAGTCCCTAGAATAGCATTCACGGCAGGTTTTCTCTGTGCCTAAGACAGTGATAATGATGAGAATAATACATTTCCCTGGTAGAGCTCCACTTAGAACAGAGCATTCTGTTCCTGTCAATTCAGATTAAACAAGACATTTTGGGATTTGAGCAGTATAGAGAGAAGGTGCAGTCAACTATGAAGACGCAATTGTACAAAAACAAGTAAATGTGTGTCTTAGAGGCTTAGGGAAAGCTAAATAGGTGACATCTTGAACACGTGTACAATAAATCTGACAGGTGTGATGATACAGCTTCTGTAGTGATGTGTAAATGTACCCCTGTATAAGATCATTCTATAAATATTAGAGACAGAAATTTAATAAAAATTATATCTGAGGTTGCCTAAATGCTCATTATAAGATCATGTTTTCAACGAATTATTAAATGAACCATTCAGATATACAAATTTATGTTTTCTATTTTTCAGATATTTGCCCCTCAAAAGTATTGGGGAACATTCCTTCTAGGGGCTTGACAGTTTCCAAGAACAGTACCATAGAAATACACATTTTTCCCTATTTAGAAAATAATTTTAAAGTCATTTTACTGTCAATCTCTAATCTCTTTCATGTACTTCACAGTGAAGGGTTGAAATGCATTCAAGCTGAGTTGTTCTGCTGTCTTTTGCTATCCCTAAGAAAAATTTTGCTATCATAAAAGAATCTGGGCAATTTTGATCTTATGAGGACTGCACTGAGTTCATGAGGACTGTGAAGGAGTTCATCTGAAGAGTACATTTTGACTGAGCTTTTCATTGCAGGTCCTCCACATGGTCAAACTATGTTTGCACCTTTTCATAAATCAATGTAACCTCAGGGATCGCTACAAGACTTTCACTTACACAGAGGATTGCTGCGCTCAGTTGCAAGAGGCAGTCCCTGGTACAGAGGGTGAGCTGCAGTACTCCCTCTCCTTCTTCTCCTGGTGACCTCCAAGTGTGGGGGAAGATGATGTGGACTGAAGAGCAGATGAGCAGCAAGCAGGAGTCACAGACAGGAGAGGGTCTGCACCGGGAGACGTGGGCTGGGGGTTGGAAACAGAGCTGAAGAGAGAGGCAGGCACGAAGAAGGAGTGGCAAGAGAGGAAGAAGAAAGAGTGGAAGAAGGTGGCAAGAAGTGGGTCATCAATTCTCTCCGACGTGGAAAGAAAGAAACCAGTGGAGAACTGGAGCTGTGTTGAATGACCACTGGGTATGAGGAGAATGGGAATGGAGACAAGCTGATTGCACAGGCAGGATTGCCTATAGCATACTCTTTCTCAGAATCAGAAACTGAGCCTAGAGGACATCTGTGCAATATGTGGCAAAATACACTGTCCTTTTCCATGCTTGTCTAATCATCTGCCTAAACAGACATTAACAGCTCAGAGTTGCCACCAGTTTCTTTCATTAGAAGCTACAGCAGAAACCTAGGGAAACAGAAGTCTGAACCCTGCTTAGTAAACTCCAGATCAGAAGCCAGTGCTATTCTGTTTGATTAAACATCTATGGGCTGCTTTTTCCTGTGGGTGTTTTATCTGCTTATTTTTAGTAAAACAAACAAACAAAGTAAACAAAAAAGCTACACCTGTTAAAGAATATTAAGGTTGCAAACTTAATTCAAAGGTTGAAAAAGACCAGAACTAACACTGCTTGTGCCGTATGATTTTTACAACATCTTTAGTTACAGGATCACATATCACCTTTTACAGAGCCCTTGTATCAGTCAGGATGGACATCATATGTGGATGAACCAGGCTGTGGAGGGATTGAGTTAAGGTGCTATTAGCACCTGAGTGTGGATCTGAGTACAAAGAAAAGTATATTAATTTAAGACACTTGCTCTGGGGGCTTAAAGGTACTCAGTGAGGAAGGTTTAAGGGGGAAGATTAAGCCAACAATGTTTAGTAGCTAACTTTACTTAACAGCAAATATTCCCATATTTGAATTAAATTAAGAGTGTATGTTGCAGCTTTATCTACAGACTGCCTTCCTAACCATCATTAGCTGCCTCATTTCCAGAGTCACTCCAGCAATTACTCCTGTGGAGAGTTTTTAAGAGGATATCCTACTATATGCAATAGCAAATGTCCATTAAGACACTAGTTGAGAAGACCTCTATCCAAAACCACTCATTTCTCTTGAATGAACTGTTTTACCTAACAGACCCAGAAACCTTTACCACAGATTTGCACGTATAAAGCAGGTTTTCATTTAATTCAAAACTAATTGCAGAGCTCCAGGAGCTGGGTTCAGCTTCCAGTTTTGTTTTTAAATTAAAAGAAATCACAAATTAAAAGAAGGTCGAGAAAGAACATACAAACTCATTTCTAGTTTCTGTCCCTTTTTATCCACCCAGCTGTATTCATAAGTACAGCTGGTACAGAGCCCTAATAAATGTTGCTGCAGAGAAATGTATCCATTTTAGTGGAGTAGCTTATGTGATTTCTCATAAATGCTTTACTATAATGACAGCCACAGCTCGGAAGCTATCATGGTCATTTGCCCTGGAGAGCAATATATGAACCATACTTAGTGTTTAACCTTTTCTAAGAGGGTAAATGAAGCAGGAGTCAGGTATAATCAAGAGCTAGAGGGGGGAAACTATATAATCAAACATGTTTTTCAAAAATATCATTCAAATACTTTATTCTGTTTTGTTCCGAAAGGTCCTTTTTTGTTTCGAGTTTTTTATTTTTTGGAGAGAGGGAAGCTAGCTGTAAAAATACTCCATGACAGATCCAAAAATATAAAGCTTTTCCACATTCATTTCCATATTGACCAGACAGTTACCTCACTCGACTGAATCGGGGACCTCCCTGTCAAAGGTCTGTTCCCCGCACAGAGCAAAGTGAGAATATCAGTTTGTACACATGCGTGCACTCCACCTGCATGTGCCTACGGTGTTAGAGCACACAGGGGATTAGCTCATGTGTTTGGCCTTGCAAAAATGAAGTTTTGGTAGTTCTTGCAACTGATTTCACTGCATGCAGGAAGAAACTACTTGTAAGTATGCAAAACACCCATACTAAACGGGATAGAAAGAGCTCAGCCCCTAAATAAATGATCCTAAATTCATTTATAGTATATTGTAGCACCCTGTAGTCGCAGCCTGTCTTTGATGCTAAAGAGCACATAGGAGTTTCTAATCTGAATACAGATCCTTTATTAACTCACTGCTGAGCATGATCCTTTGTCTGGAGTGCAGTGCTGCTGCGGCAGCCAGATCCACATGAACGACCGTTGTGCTATAATGGCTACTGCTAGTGTGTTTTACCTCTCAAAAATCAGAGCTATTGCCATATATTTAGCGTGTTACAAATACATATCTCACATCTAATTTGACATTAAAATTGTTGTAGTCGTTGTACTGGGGGATTATTTTTTTTCTTAAGTGCTAGGGAGGTAAATGAGAACATAATTACATTGTCAAAGTCAATAATAGCAACCAGCCTCTGTCAGGTCTTGCTGCGCTCAGCACTGTTTCACAGGAACTGCTGGGGAGCTCTTCCGCCACCAATCCATTTGGCTCCATTTAAGAACTGAGTACAGGAAGGTAGTTATTGTACAAGATTAGTTTCCTGCATGCTGCAAATTGGCAGTAGCAGAAAAATACAGGATGAATTTATTAGCTTGCAAGGTCAGCTAATAAAAAGAAAACTATGCAGCTTGGACTGTTGTTTACTTTAAGTCGGATCACTTATTAGGCTTCATGCAAAATTTAAACGGTTAACTCCTGCATTTCCAGCCTGCAAAATCTGCACAGAGAAAAAGCAATAAAAGCTTTAGTACAAAACATACCCTGGACATTCATATTAAAGGAATTCGGCAGGGTTAGAATGACCTGCTCTTTAAAAAAACTATATTAAATATACAGATCTTGAGCTGTGCAGGCAACAGTATCAGTTATGTTTTTTCACTACTTCAGGAAGAACATGATGATAATGATGACTCCATAACATTTTGCATGTGCAATGAGCACTAGTATCAAGTTTTATATTTGGGAGAGATTGCTGTTGCTAATGAGACAGATTTTGGCCTAAAAAGCTTTTTAAATTGAAATTCAAGGAAAAAAATAATAATTTAGGGACAAAAGATAGTATATGAAGATGATAATAACATTGTAATGTTCCTGAGGAAAAATATATGATGTAAATTGAACTTAACTGATGCCTTTCCTTTACACAGACTCTAAATGGACTGTTTCAGAACACCACCATTTCAGAAAAACATAACTCTACTCTTCAAATAGCAGATAATTGGGGTCAGTTCAGTCTGAATTTTCTCCAGAATCTGAACACACACACACACACACACACACACACACACACACACACGCACGCACGCGCGCGCGCACACACACACACTCCTGTAAGTGGAAAACTGGATAAAAAGAAGGATTTTGAACTCTGTTGTAATATTGGTGCAATGAATTTACGCCAGATTAGCAGTCAGAAATTCCAAGTACTTAAATTGATTAACTGGATTTTTTTAAGCTCCTAAATATGTTAGGTAGTCATAGTAGTTAAGAGCCCAACTCACTTTAAATCACTTTGAAGTATATGAGGCACCCGTTCACATCATTTGTTTTCTAGGGGAAAGATTTAGACTGTAACCTTTAGGCACTCTAATGCAGGCACTTTTCAGCAGCGGTCTTGCCCAACACTTGTAACTTGTGCTCCTCACCAAAGCATCATTTCACCTGATCTTTTGGCAGAAGGACACAAGAACTTAAACTTTCCATACAGCCAAGGAAGGACCAGCAAGTGTAATTCAGGGGATGCATGTAGGAACTTAATACACACAGTTTAAATACATGTATAATGGAGAGACAGGATCAGGATCATCAAGAGAGTCAACTGCCAACTCAACATCTGCTAACAACAGAACAGTTTTTAGAGATGCTGGTTTGCACTGACCAGCTTTGTGTTAGCCAGAGACGCTGACTGCTTTTTAAGTTGAAAGTCAAGAAATGGCTGCTTACTGGCCTAAAATGTTGACTAGTAGGTATCTTAACAGCATGAGATCAAATTTTGCTATGCTCTGGTGATCTTGTCCAACTGATCTTGCATCAGATGATTATTCTGAAAGGTTTCCGGAGGCACTGCACGTGTGAGACCAAACACCCAAAGTCAGTCTTCAAGAGCAAGTATTTTCTCTGCCTCTTTCTAAACAGAAACATCTAAACAGTTCTCCGTCTTCCTCAGAAGCTCATTGCTCATCAAATTCAAGTAAATCAACTAAGGATGAAGGGTGGAAAAACAGGGTGCATCAGAGTACTAAATAAAAGCATAGATAGAATGGGTTACTGTACTTGCTATACTTTTTATGACTGTGGGAGACTGAGTCTTCATCGTTTTGGGCTCCCACATCTCAGCAAGATGTTGTACAGGACTTAGAGCACATTGATTCATCTTTGGGATTGGAAATTTGGGCCACAATGTAGCCAAGGAAGTGAGACCCAAGGCAGAGGAGGCAACGGTGAGGCTGAACTTCAGCTGGAAAGGGTAAAACCAGGACACTAGCCTCTGTTTTCTAGACATTAACATCAAAATAATACAGAGGGGGAAAACAAACAAACAAACAAACAAAAAAACAGACATTTTCCTGGGAATAGGAACTATTTCCCGACCTGGCTGAGGAAATCTGAGACTTCAGTGCTTTACATGGCTGTCTGCTTTTCTGTTGGGTGCATACCCTTAGGAAAACAGTTAGTATCCTGAACTGCAGGAGGACAAAGGCACAAAATTCTCTGTCCTGTTTAAATACACTCCTTCTGGGCTGACTTCCCACAGCACGATGAAGGCACATGGCCTTCTTCTAATGTAAATATGCAGCCTTATTGCTCAGCTGTCCAGCCAGGTGCAGAAGGGCTTCTCCGTGCCCAGGCCTAAGGGCATGCCTTGAGTGTGCCCTGAATGCATATCCAAACAAAGCTCAACTTGTAGTGATGCCAGCATACACTGAGGGAAAGGAAACCCAGGTGGAAGCCACATCACCCTTTGGAGGGTCTAAACAACCAGGGAAATAGGACTTCGATGTGAACTGTGGTAGAGACAAGCAAGTAAATCAGGGTTCACCCTTAGGAACCCCACCAATCCTCCAGAGACACTCCCTGCTTGCGACGGCTGACGTTTGGTGGTGAGGCCTCCATGCCTCACCTACAGTGCTCTGAGTCACCCTCCCTGCCGAGCCAGGCCCAGGGTGGGATCCAGCATCTTCCCCTTCCCCATAGCCTGCCCACTCCCACAGAGGCAAGGCAAGGGTGCGGTTATTTTCCATCTGTCTGGTTAAAGCCTGGGGAGCCGGCAATGTGAGTGACTGGGAGCAGTGAGAGAGTAAACAAGGCACTGTTCCCGGCACTGCTTATGCATTTCTTAATTAAGTGTCATCAGATAAACAGCATCAAGAGCAGGGGCAAGAACCCAGGGCTGCCCTTCTCCCCAAGGAGCATCTTCATGGCTACAGTCTCAGACGCTTTCTTGTTTATTGATCTCTCTCTTCAGCCCTTACACTCCTGGGCTGCCTCAGCTCTGAAGCCCCAGCCAAGCCTCATGCACTTTGCTTGTCCATCCAGTATGATTTAGTTGTGAAGACTTAGCATGGCAGTTTCAGATTTGCTTATCTCTTGCAGCAAATGAATCAGAGCCAGAGCAGAATGCGAATCTGTGAAAATAAGTCACCTAAAATGCAGTTTTCTGAAATGCCTCAAGCTCCCTCTAAAAAAGGCAAGGAAGACAAATGCAAATTCTTTTGAGAGTAAGGAGTGTAATGTACAGCATCAGATAGGGGGGCTAGAGCAATTCGCGGCGCGTAAGACTTCAGTGCTCAGTCTCTATTATCTGCAGTCAGCAGAGGCAAATGCTGTGCCCTTAGCATTATCATGCTGTGAAACTAGAGATTAAATGTAATGGTGTCAGAACCAAACACTGACCCAGGGTTTCAAACTGTTCCACAGATGAAAAGCACCAGCCACCCAGGGTTTCTCACAAGGAAGCAGCAACTGCCTTAGTTCAGGATCCAAAGACTGCAGTCTTCAGCAGAATACAGCTTTTCCTTGTCCAAGTCAGCTCTAGGGAAAAAAAAAAAAAAAAAAAAGAGGGAAATATTGTTTGGTAGCACATAGTTACCATAGTTCAGATGCAAATTCACTGATTTTGATTTAAGATTATTCACCAATGCTGGTTCACACTACCTGATGATCTGGATTTTGTTCCTGGAATGTCCAGTGTCTTCTGGAAGATCTTCAGTAAGTCACAACATGTCAAGAAGGTTTCATTGACAGAGACTTTTGGGGTTACATTTTTAATGCTAACTAAGTAGATTTGGGGCTCTGGTCATAGAGGGTAGTCAAGTGATTACTTTCATTTTCATGTGGGTCACACTAGGACAAATACTGAAAAGTGTTTTGCAAGCGCTGGTCCTGAGCCAGAAAGCTTTTCTTACATCCATAGTCCTACTCACTGAGGTTCCCCACTAAAATAAATGCAAACACATATTTGTGTCAACCAGAGCAGTGTGGCTGATGGCAGGTTACTGCCCTGGAAGGCACCACTGCCTGCTCCTCTCCACCCCTGAAAGTGGGAGTCTTGGCACAGGATGGGAATGAGCAAGTCAGCCCTTTCTTCCCCCATTTTCTCCCAGAAAGAAGTGATGTTGCATCTTGAAACTACCTTAAAAGCCCACAAAGACATACAGAATTTAACTTGTAATTTTATCTGGGTAAGGCTTAACAATGTAGCCAAGCTGGTATACTGCAGGAAGTCAGGTAGGTCTCCTTGAGGCACAGTGTGCAATAAAGAACTTCCCCGTTTGTGTGAGAGGAGCTGTTAAATGTCTGCCTCCTTTGGAGAGGGGAGTCACAAAAGAAGTGTTTTTGCCTGGTCTCCAGGATGGTCAGGTAATTGTGAACAAGCCATGACATGATGCTGAGCAAGTAAGATCCACAGGAATGGGTTTGTGTTCACCTGAATGTGTTCATTCCTTAGAATGCACAAAGCTTCCTTTCTGCTGTTTGGTTGTCTTAGTCCTTACAACCAAACTAAGTGAAAATGGGAGCTCTGGGGGAGCAAGAATTTGATTCAGTTTTTAATCCTAACACAACCTGCATTTTAAATTATAAACCAAATCCAAGTTTTATCAGTCTCTGCCCCACAGTCTTTCTGAGATTGTTCACATTCCTTTGCCAGCTAGTTTAATTAGAATTTTAAGGCCTTCATGTTCAAAGTGTCCGCTTTGAACTGACACGGTCAGCGGAGTTTAAAGAAAAGCATGAAAAACTCCAAAATCTAAAACAGAAACAATCCCCAAGCCTTATCCCAGCTGCACAAATGCTGAGCAAGTTTGGATCTGGAGGCAGAGATTGCAGTTTGAGTTTGAAGGCAGCAGGGAGAGTTATGTTTTTAACACCATGGGGTATCTCCACATGTGGAGCTGATCAACCTTTCCACAAATCCTGAGCCAACAGAGCTGCTGCAGAGGTACTCAGTCAGGAAAAGAGAATATAGGCACTTCTCTTGCTTGCTTAGTCCACCACTAGGATGAAGGTTTACATCTGGAGGATTTTGTTAGCACTGCTGGGGTACACACATAAGAAATGTAAGTACTATGTTTTTGTTGTTCGTAGTCATGGTTGTAATATTTCCCATGAAAAACAAAAGATAACATAAAAAAGTATAAGAAAACACTAAAAAACAGCGTATAAATACAAAATTAGCTTCTACAGTGTAGTGCCTGTTCAGTAACCCGTTTGCACATGCATTCCAGAAATGTTACAGGTTGCATGTCTGGTTTCGAAACTCCTTATGTTTATGGTGTAATAAGGTGCATGATAAACTTGGGTGACAGCATTTCTAGTAGTATTCAACGAATACAATGTAAAGATTTATTCCTACCCACTAGTGCAGAAACACAGAGCTAAATGAATAAAAGAATGAATACACACACTATAAAAAACATTCTTCCCTCCAGGCAAGATTAGATGTCTAGTTAAACTGTTCTGCTTGAAGTCCATCATGCAGAGCTGTGCACACTGCATACAAAGAAAACAGTCTCCCTGCCCCAGCAAATAGGGAGCTGAAATATACAAATGGGGTCCAAGTCAACACCCAAGATCATAGAATTACAGAATTACAGAATTACAGAATGGTTTGGGTTGGAAGGGACGTTAAAGATTATCTGGTCCCACCACCCTGCCAAGGGCAGGGACAACTTCCGCTAGACCAGGCTGCCCAAAGCCCCATCCAACCTGGCCTTGAACACTTCCAGGGATGGGGCATCCACAACTTCTCTGGGCAACCTGTTCCAGTGCTTCACCAGCCTCACAGTAAAGAATTTCTTCCTTATGTCTAATCTAAATCTGCCCTCTTCAGTTTAAAACCATTACCCCACGTCTATCACTACATGCCTGTCTAAAAAGTCTCTCTCCATCTGTCTTATAGGCCCTCTTTCAGTATTGAAAGGCTGAAATAAGGTCTCCCCAGAGCCAGTCAGGCTTGGGAGATTTTTACCCATGCCTTATCAGCCAACCTGCCAATTAGAAGTGGATATATCTCATTTTTACCCTGAACCAAAGTACATGAACCAAAGTACAAAGTACCATTGGAAGATGGAGACCTATATGTTACTTGTAGTAGCAAGTCCTACATGGCAAGAGTAGAGCTACACACCAGAGCTGAGGACAGAACAAGTTCAGAACAAGTTAGCTTATACAGAGGCTTTTCGGCTTATGCCATCTGTATCAATCAGATATAACACTTCTTGCTACCACCTGTGTTTATGCAGCTGAAGTCCATTGTGTTACCTAGCTTAAGAACAGGAGAACAGCCACACTAACATCATCTTTCTGGAGATGGAGAACACCCAGAAAACTGCGGTACAATCACTGTCATTCCCGTTTTCCTGACCAAGGAATGCATAAATTCTCCCAGCTCATGAGAAGGAGGATGCTCAAAGAAATGCATCTTTTAGCCCATATATATATATATAAAATACAAACAGCCAGAGCAAAATGTCAAAGGAAAAGAAATGAAAGGCAAAGGAAAGATGTCGATTGAAAGAGAAGTTTAGGAATATTTGGAACAGAAGACTGGCAGAAGTAGAGGTAGAAAACCTCGTCATAGTCCAGACTAGTCACATAAGAACAGCAAAAGGGATGAGAAAAAGATGAGAATGGTATGGGGAAAGGACATATGGATCTATTACTTTCCTCTTCCTTCCTGTGTTCCCTTTCTTTCTTCCTTCCTTCCTTCCTTCCTTCCTTTCTTTTTCTTTCTTTCTTTCTTTCTTTCTTTCTTTCTTTCTTTCTCTTTCTCTCTTTCTTTCTTTCCAGTAGATTGTTCTATGGATGTAATGTCAAGGATGTAAATTTAAATTAAAAGCCAGTTCAAAATGGGGTTTCATTGTGAGTAAAGCTGATCTATCCTGCTCTTTGGACAACAGTACAGCAAGCTGGCCCCTAAAAATAATACAGAGAGCCATGACTCATGCTCACACACACTGACTGATCAATGGAAACTTTGAGAAGTCTTTTGTAGATATTTATGTATGAGAACAGGCACATAAGAGAGACAAAGAGCAGGAATGTGTTGCTATTAGATACCTCACTGTGTCCAGATGAATCCGATGTGTGAAGGTAGCACTTATTCTGCACTCCAGAAGACATGCTGTGTTATTTCTCTGGTACGATTGTTTTGGTCCTCTTATCGGAGCATATGTTAATAGCTTTATGCTACTTACACTGAGAACTGGAAATTACTAAGAATTTCAAAGCTCCATCAGGGAGGAAGTAGGAATGGTAGATGCCACAGAAATACCCTGCAGAGAGATTTAGCTCCTGGCTGCAATTTTACCTTTTAGATTGTTTTTCCAGGCACTTGCTATTTTCCCTCAGCCTGCAGACAAACCTATTTCCAGTAACATCTCCCAGTGCAGCAAAAAAATACTATTCATATTCACTTGTATTAATTAACTGAGAGTACACTGCTCTTCTGAAATAACAACAAATTAGTAGAGCAGAATAGCATATTAGCCTGAATACATCAAAATGCTGAATGAAGCTGTTCAGCATCTGTAGTCAAGCATCTTATATGCTTGCTTTGTAAATCACAAAAAAAAGAAAAAAGTGATTTGTACAGTATTGTTGGCGGCTTTTATTTTCTGTCATATATTTCACCTCTTTATTGCTCAGTCACAGAATGCTGTGTTTGTATTACTAAAGCCTTTAGAATAACAAAATATGTATCACAAAATATCAGTAAATACAATTAAACACTACACAGTTGCATTAGAGCACTTTCTTGGAGAATTAATAAAATAATGTGATCTGCAATTGCATATTTCTTTCTGCCTTTTATTTTCAGCATTTCATGCTTCTTGATCACCCACTGCAAAAAATGATCCCCAAGAGGAAGAGAAAAAACATAAAGCTTCTTCAGAAAGTGCTGAATTTGTGAGACATTATAACCTCTCTGAGACATTTCACGGACATGTGTTTAGAAACATAGTACAGGCTAACAGTGTGAGCTGATGTGGTATGGAAAAAAATAGTTAATGATCCCAGTTCTGACAGGTTTTAAGAAAAACTGGGAGGCATATGAATGCTGCAGAAGCATTATCTGTGATGGTGGGAACTAGAACACTCCTGCATGCAGTTTCCTTGCATGGATTACTTCTTCTCAGTGCATAGTAGACTTTCTTAGATAAGAAAAATAGGTTTCTTCTCAGGTAGACTGTAGACTCTGTTCCCTTAGTTGTCCTTCACAATCTCCTGTTTTGGCTTTGTTTTTGAGGGCATAGGAAAAATATTTTCCTGCTGAGAGGTGAAAGATGGGGTGAAGTGACGTTTTTACTGAGGTCATGGTATTTTAATGGAAAGCTTCTTTTACCAGGCTCTGCAGCAGGAGCAACTAGTCCTCCTTTTAAGAAATGCCTACATAAACTATCAAATGAACCCTATTGGGCCAGATTCAGACAAGTGTTGCTTTGATTTGTTGTCCACTCTAAGGAAGCATCCATATTATTTGACATCCATATTATTTGCAAGAAAGCAAATGCCACATCAGGAAGTGCTACAGCAGAGGGATGGGTGATAAGAGAAAAGAAAGGGTATACAGGCACACCCAGAGCTAAATCTGCACCTGCTAATTGATCTCCACCAACACAAAGATGTACGTCCTCCATGCTCAGTAGCACAAATCGACCATGCCACTGTATTTTGGATGCTCCATGCAATTCTAGGCCATGCCCCTGAGAAATGATCAGTGGCGTAGGAGAGGTTCAAAGAAGGGAGACAGGGGCTGTCAAGGGTTGGGATGGTTGCTCTGAGAGGGAATTAAATTGCCTGAGAACTTTCAGCCTGGGAAGGAGACAGAGGAATATGACAGGAGTCTTAAGAGACAAGAGTGGCGTTGAGAATTGAATAGGAAATGCTATAGTACAAAACCAATTGTTTCTTTAAAACAAGTGAGTTTCTTTTTTTTCATGTGGTACATAATTAAACTATGGGACTTTTGGCTGCTGCAGAGTGGTAGAAAGCCAAAAACATATGTAGATTTAAAGCTAGATTTGCAGAAGAAAATCTATTGCGAGATACTTAGAGGCAAGTCCACCTTTGTGCCAGGTGGACCCTAGCCCACATCTGCTGAAAAGTGTATTTAAGGAGCATTCATTATACTCTGCTTGTTCTTATATCCTCCCCTCATCATCAGTTACTGGTCTGTGTCATAGATAGAGGCCCCTGTGCTCTGTCTCGTACAGCTTGTTCCTTCCATCCTTACGCTAACTATATTTCCAGTGCAGGAGCCAGCACCTGTATCGATAAAGACTGGTTGCTGCCCACACAGTAAATGACTAGGAAGCATGGTTATATCTATCTAAAAAGCCAGTTCTTTGGCTCCCACAACATCAGAAAGTTAATGAGTCGGCCTACCTGGTACCGAGAAATGTCTGTATATATCACGTATATTCAGTACATATCTGTGTACCAGATGCCCCTTCTGCTCAGATCAACCAATGTGTTGTAAGCTCCAGGCCAAGCCTGGTGCCTTTAGCCCAGCCAGCAATGAGCGAGGTCATGTAAGTGAGCCCTGAGAATGAGAAGACAGGGGTTGATGTAGTCACAGCAAAGCGAGGGAAAGAATATGGAGAGCAGCTGTGGAATTGCGTTTTGAGGAAGGTCGATGTTTGATGAGAGTATGAGGCTTTGCAGTAGGAGAAGGAGCCTGTAAACCATTTTATTAATGAATCCCTTTTTGTGAGCTGTAGAGTTCTATTTGTTGAATTAGTATATTTTCTCTCAGTAGCGACATTGCTATAACTAAAAAGCAGGATGAAATCTCAAGAACATGTAATTTATCACCAAACTGTAGGCTAATTTAGGTCCATTTAACTGCTGTCTTCATCAATTACCCCATCTGCAAAAATGAGAGAATTGTTATACCTCTCTGTGATAGCACTCTGCTCAGCTCATATCCGTTGTAAATAATTTTAAGATTTATTGTTCATTAGCATTGAAAGAAGCTTCATGCAAGTGCAAAATAACTAAGAAAGAGGAGTTCAGAATTTCGGAAAAGAGTATGTACTTTATGTTGTCCAAATAAATACTTCAAAAGATTTCACATAAAAAATAGCTTAGTAATTTCCATGTTCAGCTCAATTTCCTCTGAAATTAAAAAGCACCAGAAAACAGCTGAGAAAATAAGCCCTGGCTAGCTCTACTTTGTTTACATTTTATTTATGTGGATCAGCTGCAAAACAGAGTGTTAATGCTATTCATCTTTAATGAACCTTTGTACTGAGGACAGGGAGTTTATGAGGACTAAACCCTGTGAATAATATTGGACTTCCTAACTAAATCAGCACAGTAGGACTAAAATGCTTTATTGGATCTTATTCACAAGAGGTTTATAGTATACCACTGATATCTTCCATTCTACTTAATCACTTTTATGAACACAGGCTGAGCCCCTACCACAAATTGTCACCTGAGAGCTTAGCAGTCTAAACGATACTTCGCTGAAGCTTCAGAAAGTCTCTTTGTTTTGGAAAAAACATACTAAGTCACAGCAACCTAGCACTCTTGGTTTCTTATTTGCTTTAGAAGGCATTTATCTCCACTCTTCCTTGGTAGGATCATATGCATGAACAAAGACGTTATTGAAATGCATCTGTCATTCATCTGTATTGCCCCAGACTGCACTGTCTTTAGGTAACCCAGTAAGTGCAAGGTCATTTACTTGCACTTCCTTAGAAATGCAAGAAGTTTAGTAATGATTTTTTGTAACCTAGGTGACTTTGTGTTACTAATATCATTCTATTACTTTTATATTCAATAGATACCATTATGGCATTTGTCATTGTCACAAGTGTCAATAGTTATCTTCCTATTTATGACATTAGTTGGGTCTTTAAAGTAGTTTTTACTTATACAAGCACTCCTTTATATCAGTAGCAACTGAAAACTTTGTGTGAAGAGGGGTGTGAGAAATTAGGGCACTATTTAATTCCTTTACTAAGGAATTAAACATTCCATGAGCTGTACTCTGGCATTGAATCCAGTTGGCTCACAACTGATCATCTTCTCAATGCTCTTTGCCTCCAGAAGTGTTTGCCCACACCCAGCCTGCCTGTGGAAATGATTCCAGCCCCATAAAGCTCCCAAGCCCTTCCCAGGGTCCAGGAGAGGAGTAGTTGATTTAGAACCAGGGCAGGAAGCACCCTAGCAATTCACTAGGACAAGCAGGCTCCAGACTACTCATAAAGACACACCTTTTGGTTGCTCTGAGCTTCAGCCTCAATTCTCTGTGAGGGATCATGGTACTTCACTGGAGCATTTTGAACATGCAGATAATGAAGATCATAAGGTGCTCAAACGCAACAGTAATACGGAGGGACAGCAGGGGCATAGAGGTACCAAAAAAAAAGAGACATTTTTTCCATATTGATGATAGATACATCAGGCCTTGTAAAAGTAACTGAGAACTGAAATACTGCCAGCTTAGGGCTTCTTGGTGCTATAGTGAAAAGCATCATCACATCGTCGCTTGCATAAGGGTGCAGAAATTTATTTCTAAGGGGCTACAGTGCATTCAGATCACAAAGGTAATATTTCGTGCAGTGCACCATTAAAGAGATTTCATTTCTTGTTGAAGAGCAAGAAGAAAAAAAAATGTGTACACTATCATGAAGAGAACCTTCTTCACAGAAGAAGTATTCATTTTAATTGGCTTTTTGTAGTCATCCTCTTCAAACAACATTGAAAGTGTCTTCTGACAGTAGCAAAACTGCTCCTGCATTTATTAATTGATGACAGCACAAAAGAAAGTAATTAAAAGTCCCATGAAGCCATTCATTCTGACTGTCCCACTTGTAGCAAGACATTCATTTCCACTGTACTAAAGTTAACTGTTTCAGAGAAATGCATAAACAGTGTGAACTACAGTCAATAACACCCTCATCTGCCAACAGCATTGCCAAGTGACAGCCAATCTAGCCACCACTTAGACTGGCTGCTCAGAGTACTTTCATCAGATTGAATGTCGGTGACCAATACCAAATATTTAACACTTGTACCTCCTGCTTTGCACGAAGAGGAAAGACTGGAACCAATTTTCTGTACGGTGCTCTATCATCACAGGATTTATTTAACCACAAGTGTACGTTATTGGTTCTCCAGAATTTTACAAGCTTAATTCCCACATTCCACAGATTTTACAGTGCAATAGCTAGTGAAATCTTTAAAAACAATCCATGTGAGGTAACATATGTTCTCAAATCTCATGTCTGTTTTTGTGTGCACAGTGAGTAGCATGCTCTTTCCATTTATTTATTTATTTTTTGATAGTAATCCCATTACCTTTTCTACTGATCAGGGCAGTCTGAGTCTGCCCAGCTGATTAGCTATTATTATGTCAAAATACTTCGTAATCCCCTCTGATCTCTTCTTAGCAGAGATGCCAGGGCAGTGATACACTTGTTTGAATATGCTCAAACATGCAACCATAGGAATAATGCAGCGTGCTTACCAGTTTTCAACTCTGATTTCTTTATGACCAGAATCACAGTCTAGAAAATAGTATTTTCTGCTTCTGAATTTCCACAGGTGTGAGACATACTCGGGGGCTGCTCCAGAGCTACCTGGGACAGGAGGAAAAGGGACCCAGAGCTCCAGTGGACTCTGATCCCCAGCAGCCAACATGATCCACGTCCCCATGTCTCCTTTCCTTGGTTAACAATGTGTGGGAAACGCTACTCACCAATGACTTCCCAAAGTCTTTCCAATATTTCTCATGTTTCTGTGTCTCACAATAACTAAATCAGTAGCTGTCTTGCCTGGAAATTACTGTAAGGTGGCTGCATCCTGGGTCTTATCTTAGCCACAACAGACAAAAGACACAACACAAAGTAAAGAAAGCAAACAAAAATTAATATTAAATCTAGCAAAACAAGGACACTGCAGTGCCAAATTCTCCTTTGGTAAATCAGCACACATTCATTGTTTACATCAGCTAAGCAGAAGAATGGAAACTGCTGACAGAATGGGAGCTCAGAGGCACATGAGTCACCACTCATTGAATTTCCATACTCTCGTGACCTAGTAGTGTTGATGGGGCATTCAGCAGAAGATGCTTTCAAGATTTTTTTTTCTTCCCAATAAATGAATTTTTGCATTCCGGGCACATACTAGGGGTTTCCAGAAAGCTGGCTAATAGTGAAGAAACAATTCAGACTACCAGCTTGAAATTAGCCAGCTTGCATTACAGGCAAAAACTGCTTGCCTGGGAGATCTGCTATGGTAAAACAGCCTCCTAAGGGATGCAGTGGAAATTTCATATCTTGACACATCACAAGCTATACTGGATAAGGCATACACACATAAAAAGAAGCAATCTTGCTTTTCACAGGAAGATAAGTTCAAACGCTGAGCTGAGATACTTTGGGGACAAGTGTGATGTGAGGTCTAAAATAAACAGAGCACTTCATTGCACAATCAGTAATGAACTCTAGAGATCTATTCTGTTTGCAGGACTGTACTAATAGGGCTCTGTCCTGTAAAATACTGAACACCATAAATGCTTGTTATAAAGGACATAAAGTATTTTCTAGGAGAGGAAAAAGATAACTCTCTGCACTAAAAAATAAAAATAAAAGGCTTTGGTAATCATATTTATGAAATATAACTAAAGAGCAAAAACATGAAAATCTCCCACCAAAACTGTGCTTCATTTTAAAAGACATTTCAGAGAAACTTCCTTTTCTAACATTCTTTTTAGTGTACATTTCTGTTACCTTCATTTATACAATTCAATTACCCTAGGTTTCAGTATGTTATTTCAAATGGGAGTTATGGTCAGTATGAATACATTTCAATACCTCATTGTAACTGATTCATAAAAAAAAAATTTAATGTGCAAGAAGTTTGCTCTAATTTGGACTCTACCTTCAGCATATTTAGTAAGTCTAACTCTCTCTAAATACCTCAACAAAAAAATTATTTGTTCTGCAGCAGAAGTTGGAATAAATATTTCAGCAGTGTGAATGGAATTCAAAGGTAGAACATTGGGCTGGTTTCTAAAGTACTTACAGTTTGGGGAATTTCTCAACATAAAACGTTCATCCTACAATCCAGAAATCCATACCAAGTCACCTGTTACCTTGTAATACTTCAGTAATGCTTATGGTTTCCTGAAAAAACTTTCAAAGAATATGACCAAGACAGCATAATATAATTTTTGCTGTAATCAAATGTGAAATCAGGAACTTAAGAGTTAAAATACACACAGGTGAGAAATCCCTCTCCATTTGTTCTGCTTTGTCATCGTATTTCTTTAGATAAGAGCAACCTTTCTTACCAAATAATTTATCAACAATTCTTTACTTATACTTCTTGTGGTAGATTTTGGCACATACAAAGCATATTGTTCCAATTTAAAGTTATAACATAATAATTTTGAGCATTTTGTGAAATAAATAGAAGTATCAGTTAGACTTCTCCTTTGCATCATTCATAAAGAGCACAGAACTTGCAATTTGATAATTCTCTTCTAAGGATCAAAAGACTGAAGTGGAAAATATTCTTGAGATCCTGCAAAGAGAGAGAGAGAGACCCTGCTGCAGCATAGAGATAATTGTCTTGTGAGTACAAGCCTGAACATTTCTATTTTTTCTGTGTACTCATGACAACAAAATCTTTCTGAAGATCCTGAAATCTTTCTGCCTTGCTAAAATTGGCTTAAACCATTCCCGTCTTCCCTGTCCCAATCCATAGCTCCCAACCTTGCACTAAAGCTCATTGTTCCCCTATTTGTGTCTACACAACTGTTTCTGCAATGACTTGGTCCTGCAAAGTCTTGCACCAGCAGTGTAGGGATGAGAACTATCAGTAGTAGTCACGAATTTCCATGGCTTGAGGCATCTATGGCCAAAAAAAATATTGTAATATTGTCTCAAGTAAATCTTTTTTTATTATTATTTTAATTGAAAGAACACTAGTATTATGTTTGCTATACCTAAAACTTCTTCCCAAATGGATTTATCATTTTAGCTATGCAAGATGCTAGGAAGCTAGCACTTCTTGTCACAATCAAGTGATCTATTGGCACCACAGTGGATGAAAATATTTTTGTTGTCTTTGCAGGAAAAAAAAAAAAAAAGTTATTTACTGTATTTTCAGATTTCTTATTATATTTTTTTCCTCAACATTCTTTTTTTTTTGGAGCCACATTATACTTATTTTAATCATCCGCTTCATTTGTATGCAGGCCAACATCTGACAGCCTGCTGTAACCAACTGAGACACTTCTATATATCTTGTGATATGTCTCATGGTAATCACTGCTATCTGATCCATGTGAAATCATTTCTTACTCCTTGCAGAAAATGACAGCTTCTGCCTTTGAGTGGGTATATACCAACTTCTTGTCAGAGTGTGGCTACTGAGTCACTGGTCGGTCATGGTCCACAAGAAGTCAGCCAACTGAAAATACAGAAGTTGTGCCTCAGCTCAGCCACAGATCCCTGTCACTTCTGACTGCTTTGCATTGTACAGGACCAATATATACCAGACACTGTATACATAGCAAGGAGAAAGTACTGTTTCCATACAGCAAATATTTGGCCTGTTAGACATGTGGAATGAGGTAATCTCCATGTACCAGAAGAAGCTGAGCACAAAAGGGAATCTAGTTGCAGTTCTCTTGCAAGAGAGGAGTTACATAAAATGTAAACTGTGGAAAAAATGTCCAGCATACAGCTAGACAATGCATAATATAATGGGTGAACAATTGGCTGATGGGTCGGGCTCAAAGGGCTGTAGCAAATGGGGCTATATCAGACTGGTGGCCAGTCACTACTGGGGTCCCACAGGGCTCCACTTTAGGGTCAGTTCCCTCTAATATTTTCATAAATGACTTGGATGCAGGACTTGAAGGTCTACTATGCAAGTTTGCAGATGACACTACATTGGGAGGAGCTGTTGATTGCCTTGAGGGTAGAGAGACCTTGCAGAGAGACCTTGGCAAATTGCAGGGCTGGGCAATCACCACCAGTATGAAGTTCAGCGAGAACAAGTTCTGGATTCTGCATTTGGGAAGGGATAGCCCTGGGTATACGTACAGACTAGGGGACAAGAGGCTGGAGATCAGCCCCACAGAAAGGGTTCTGGTCAAGGGCAAGTTGAATATGTGTCAGTAGGTGTACCCTGGCAGACAGGAGAGCCAACCATGTCTTGGGGTGCATCAGGCACGGCATTGCTAGCTGGCTGGGGGAAGTGATTGTCCTGCTCTGCTCTGCACTGATGTGGCCTCACCTAGAGTATTGTGTGCAGTTTTGGGCACCACAATGTAAGAAGGACATGAAACTATTAGAGAGTGTCCAAAGGAGGGCTACAAAGATGATGAAGGGTCTGCAGGGGAAGATGAATGTGGAGCAGTTGAGGTCACTTGGTTTGTTCAGCCCAGAGAAGAGGAGACTGAGGGGAGGCCTCATGGCAGCCTGCAGCTTCTTCATGAGGGGAGCGGAGGGGCAGGTACTGATCTCTTCTCTCTGGTGACCAACGACAGGACCCGAGGGAACGGCATGAAGCTGTGACAGGAGAGGTTCAGGATGGATATTAGGAAAATTAGGATTGGGTTCTTCACCGAGAGGGTGGTTGGGCACTGGAACAGGCTCTCACGGGATGGCACCAAGCCTGCGGAATTCAAGCAGCATTTGGATGATGCTCTCAGACATGTGGTTTCTTTTTTGGATGGTCCTGTGTCGAGCCAGGAGTTGGACTTGATTATCCTTGTGGGTTCCTTCCAACTTAGGATATTCTATGATTCTCTGATTCTAAACTGCCGTTGGCTGTGGCTGAGCGTATAGACCTTGATTTCAAGCCATAATGCGGCTTTGGTAAACGAAACAGCTTTCAACAAAGGCGACTTAGATCAAACCACTAAGATGTTGCTCTGAGTGAGCACTCCTAGTACTTCCCTGGCTTACTCCAGGTCCCCACCTCACTCTAGCTAGATTCTTCTTCCTTCAAGCAGTGTGGCAGCACAGAAACTGTGAGACTCCAAACCCATTTTTTCCACAAATATTTTACTCTTGTCCTCTGCCACCCTCCCTATGTCATTTCCTGGACTTCCAGGGGAGCCTGTTTCTCTCCAGCTGCACCTGGAGCTGCACTTCTTCTCTAGTCAAGAGCTAGTGAGCCAGGTGGAGATTTTCAGAGAGCTGTAGTAAGGATTGTCTGAAAATATCCTGGTTCTATCACAAGAAGCTGTCTGGATACCGCATACCAAAACTCTACATTGCGCATAGTGCTCAGCTGCTTCACAACCAACCCTCTGCTGCCTGTGTATGTCAACTGTTTGCTTTTTGTATAGCTATTAACAATTTTTTCCAGAAGTTGTCTTGCTTGTGTTAAATTTCTTGTTGGGACTACCAAGCAGAACTGTGAAGCAATATTGTATTTTAAGCAGCAATCTAAAACGTGAAGCCAAATCCATGATTTTTTTTTCAAAGCCTTCGATTCAATGTAATCTCCAGACAACACAAAAGGAAGAATCTTATTTCTTCTGAGCTTGGTAGTTACTTTTTGTTAGAGGATTTCTCCAAGCTGAATCTTGTGCTTAAAACAAGACTCAATCAACATTTATATTGCTTAGCATTGCACTGTGAATGTCTGATGGTTTGACTGACGATCCAGTCTTCTCTTTCCCTGTGCAACACTGAAATGAGGGACATCTTTTAAAACAGGGGAAAGCTATTTCCCTGAAGGGCCAAGGTCAGAAAAAAAGACTAGCCTCTGAAAGTACAAGACTGGCAGCCATCCTGTGATGTAGCTGGATCTCTGGAGGGCACTGTGCCTAAAGCAGGCACAATGTCATGCAGACTGCTATAGCAGCAGCACAGATGGTATTTTAGTCCAGGATCTTGTCTGGTGGTGTTCTGTTCCTTATTGGCCTCCAAACTTTCCTAGGGATCGGAAGGAGAGGTGCTGCGAGAGACCTCTTACTGCCTTCTCATTCTTTTCTTGAAGATGCTACCATCTACTGCAGAAAAAGATTGTATTAAGGCTTGCACTTTGCACAGAGGCATGTAAGATCAGCTTCTGCCTGTCTTCTCCTCTGTAGGCTTTGTCATCCCCACTAATCTAGACTAACCTTCCTGCTTCTGTGGTCCTGGCTCAGTCATGCAGCCATGTGGTGCTTCCATTTGCCCATTTCTGCCAGCAGGACACTTTCCTTCCCCACGCAATGACTGTGAGACTCATTTAATGTTTGCAAATCATTTTGAGCTCATGAGGAGCAAGGTATAGTTTAATCATAGCTATATATCCGCACAAAGTTCAACCTATCACTGCATATCGACTTATTTAGATTTTCTGTTTAATGCACAAACAGTGACCTCACAGTGACTTCAAACAGCTCAATGAGCACCCTTGGGTGTGTCCTGTCTGGTCCCATGGACTTGTGTATATTCAACTGGCTTAAAGGCTCCCTATCTATATCCTCCTGTGTTTCACTCCCACAGACTCCACAGAGAAAGGAAACAAATGTTTCTTCACTATTCTTTCTAACATAAAATTGGTAGGACAGAGCTGTGAATGGGTTCAAAAAGCAATTAAAGGAAGTCATGGAATAAAAATCCATCAGGATTCTTCCACACTGAGAAGTTGATTCCACCACCTGATATCAGGAAGTCTGCCAGACAGCCAGATGCCAAACACGGGAAACTTCCCAGTGTGGCAACCACATTGCTGTTCTTCTCCTCATGCACTTGTTCCTGGTCTCCATTCTTGTTGACTTCCACCAAAGAATATATCTGACAGACTTCCACAGCACCAGACAAGATCTTGAACTAAAGGACTTTTGGTCCAACCCAGTAAATTCTTACCCTGTATGTTTAATGTTTTTTCTCTGAAATGTAAGGTGTAAGTTTTAAAGCCTCCACTTCTGGTGAAGATATTGCAAGTACCCCCATGATACAGGCCTAGATGTGAACGCCTGGTCACTCAGATGAGCAATGCTGTTAAAAATGCTTTTATTACTATAGCTGTTCACCAACACAAGTTACGTGCTAACTAGACTGTAACAGTAGAAATTGGAAAACATTTTAGAAATAGGTTTTAGCCAAAGTAAACTGCACTTGCAGCATCTGCAAACACTGAAGTTAACAGTGGTTAGCTGTAACCTCTTCCATCACTTCTACTCTAGCAAGGTTTCTCAAGTAAGTGTTATCAGCCATTTGAGTGCTCTATAATTTCAGAGGGATCTTCAGTCTTTAAAGCTATCTGTTGATATCTGACCAGGGCAAAACCACAAAAGATTTAAATCCATCTCCACTTTAAGATATTGTCATACCCTCAAGCAATGAGTAGGGAGCTCTTCTCATCTCGAACCTAGTGGTTTTGTGAGGATGGCAGAAAGTGGAATATGAAGTTGTGGTTCGTACAGATAATTATCTGAAGTCACAGTGGCCTTTGTTGAAAGCCGCACTGAAGAATAATGAAACTATATAAACTGTGCATCCTTAAGAGAAGGCAAAGGTACATAATGGCATCAAAGTCCATTAATTCCTAATAGATCCTGTCACAAAGGGGACTTTTGCTATTAAATGATTAATTCAATCCACTGAGATATTTGTATCTCTAAAACTCTACTTTCACGGTCGTTTTCATACAAAAGGACCTACTACTTCTGATATTCTGGATTTTTAATGTATATATTTAAAATCTCGTGAATATTCTGAGGGCTTCACATTTGGAGGTCAGCAAGGGACTGTGCTAGCACTGCCCTCTTTAATATGTATATTAGTCACTGGTGGCTGGGGAGATTGCTAAGTGTACAGCATCAGCAATTTTCTGAAGCCACAAATCTGTACTTCCCTGTCACTGAACATAGATGAAACAGGGCTTTTCTTTACCCTGTAAAACAGACTGTCTCCAAGACAGGAAGTCAATCCAGCTAGGAAACAGGCATTAGAAAGCAGAAAAGGAAATGAAAGTGAAATTGAAGTACAATGAAAAATAGAAAAAGAGTGTTAGTTTTAGTCAGTTCGATATACGTTGTTTATTCACTTCTGTATAGGTTTCATTGCAACATTGATGGAATACAAATTGACACAAAATTCATGTAAATTTATGTAAATGCATATATAAATGAGTTGCAGCCCTCAGGCTCCTGGCAAGTTGCCACAGTGGCTCTGAGCAGAGCAGAGATTTTGTGCCACTGTAGTGCTCTGAGAGGTGTTATTGTGAATTAGAGTGTGGTTTTTGGAGAAACATTACTAGCTTTATCAGTTTCTACATGAAGTTTGCCAGGGGCGAAAGAAATACCACTTTGTGAACTTTTGGCTTCTTATCTGAGTTAGTAATAGCACTGAGCCTAGAAATAGCTCATGTGTGACCACTACAAACTCTTTCACTTTCTCAGTAGAGTTTATAGTTACTGTGAGACAGAAACACTCAGTTCGTGAACATGATAAACTTCACTGGTATTTCTCTGGAATCTGTAATAGCCGTTAACTCAGAAATAGCTGGTTCATGACCATTATAAACTCCTTTGGCTTCTCAGTGGAGACTTTCTAATAGCCACGAGCACAGAAATAGCTGGTTCACAACCATTAAAGTCTTTGTCAATGTGTCCATTGGGAATATAATGGTTGTAAGCCTCGGAACAGCTAGTTCACAGTTCATACACTTTTTTTTTATTTCTCCATCCTGAAATACAGCTGCTTAGCCAATAACTTGCCAGTAACAAATAACGCCATAATACAGGCTTAGGCATTTAGGGATAATGAAACAGAATAAAATATAATACATTAAGGTAAGTGGCAGGACTACATTCAGGTAGCTTTCCAAAGCTTGTGGCTTATATCTGCTGATTTTCTATCTAGCTGCCCTATTGGATTGGCATCACATTTCCATTCATAAGGGGAAAAGACAGCTCACAGGAGGTGTCACAGGCAACAATAAGAGCCAGGATGGGGTACTGGCCTGAAAGGGTGAGGGGCCGTTCAGGTAGAGAACTCTTCTTGTTTTTCAGTATAAAGGATCTCAGGATGAATCTAACACTTCTGTGGCCTGTCTACAACATTATCTGCAGGCAGGTCTACAGAGGGACTTGCTGGATTTTTGTAACTGTAAATATATTGATTCAAGTCTGTTGACTACATTGGCAGACTCGGATAGCTGATGGGGTAGCTGAAACCCCCACCTCAGCCCTTAACAACCCACATAGGCCACACTCAGCCATGGCATGACTGGAGGGGAACCTGCTTATGGCTCTCCTGCATCCCCACAAAACACCTGGTCTTTGCAAAAGAACCTCATCTCCATCAGAAATCTTCTAGAGGAACTGTGGGAGGTTGTCAGTGTCCTCTCAGGTCCTTTGCTAGCAACGCTGTACACTTACAGGTGCCCACATGACAGCTGAGTATAACTTGCAGACTTCTACCAAAGCAACCAACATACGACAAGCCCTTACATTTTAATATCAAAATAGAAAGGAAGCGTTGTAGCAGCTTTCCTCAGTGTCCCTCCCCACAGCTTATGGCTCCACACCTTTTCCTTCCCCATGAGCCTTCTGCTATGTGACCCTCCCTTGTCACTGATCTTGCAGGAACCCCATCTGAAAATCCCTCTTATCAGAGAGAGATTTTCTGGGAGCTGAAAGTCTGTCCTTTTCCCTTTCTAGCCCATCATAAAAAGGACTGGGGGGAGGTAAGGGGTAACATGGCATAAAGGTACTGGTGGCACAGGCGGAAGCACTTAAGTAGTTATAAGCTCTTCTCCTTACTGCTTTGGGGAACCTATTATTTCTTTTAGTAAGAAGTGTTTGTGTAAATCAGCCCCTCTGAGGCTACATGGTCTTACAGTCTTGGGACCTAATTCTGTTCCCACTCAACTCTGTGTCCAAATCTCTGTTGATTTCAAATGAAGCAGCCCTGGGCTCTTTGGTGGTTTCTCTATTTTTCGCACTAATAAATTGTTTTCTTTAAACTTCTGACATCACATGATGCAACCCACTGTAAAAAATGATACTCTTGATGTGCATAGATGTAAAGAAATCATTTTTCAGTGATAATGACAATTCTCTGTGGCATAGCGAGCATGGGAGCTGAATCACTGCAAGATAGAAAGCCTCTGGAGGAAGTAAGTACTAACACTTCAGGATTCAGAGAAGAAATCATTCTCCAGTAATTAAACATAAGAGGAATCAACCATTTTAATTAATTTTGCCTGCATTTTCACTTGTGTTTTGTTTTTGTTTAAAAAAAAAAAAAACAACAAACTTGCAGAAAGCAAAGGACAGATGGAGCTTTCAAGGAAGTTAAGGGATGAAAAAAATATTGAATGGGCAAACTGGCAGGAAAACAGTAAGAGAAAGAGATGCCAAAGAGTGTTGTTATGGTGGTGCTGGGAAAGGACATTAGTCCGGAGAGAAGAGAGGAGGCGATCAAGGGCCTGATCCCGCAAATCTTTATTTGCTTATGTGAATGATCTCATTGATCTTAGCTGGACTCTGTGCCTGGGAAACTATTTGTGGAATCAGATCACAGAGTGTTAGAGAGCAAATGCTACCTCATTCATTGCCTAACCTGCAAACATCCAGCCAGAGGGACAGACCAGGGGGTGGAGGGAGGAGGAGGAGGGGTTGTCTGAGTAGGAATGAGAAAGTAACACAGCAGGAGAGACGTTGCTCCAGTCTTAGCAGAGTGATGTCATTGACGTCACCTTGCCACCCCTTGATCTGAAAGAAAGGAGAGATCCAGGTTTTTAAGAATGCTTTTTAAAAATTAAATGCTGTTCTTAGGTTGAGGTTTACTTCACCCAGGGCTTAGCCCAAGGGAAAACCTGACAATAAAGTCATAAAACCCCTCAAAAAATAAGAACTGTTAGTACAAATGTATCTAGCCTGGTGTAAAAGTTGTAACCTACATATAAACCTGTCAAAATAAAAATTTTTTGTTAAATATTCATTCATTGCATTTCTCTTGTACTCATTACGGTACCTGTACAGTCCCAAATTCATCAAGAATGTTTTCCAGTAAAAAGGATTTTCACTTCAAAAAGCTTTGGACTGAGTTATAGGCTACATACACATTAGTTACTGTAAAAAAATGGTATTTATGGCAGTTGTATTTTCTCCAGGACCACAGATCTATATTTGTTCTCAGGGTGCTCGTGTCCTTGATAACATAAAAGGTTACTTTACTAGTCCTTGGAGAAAAGGCAGAGGGGTAGATGCAATGTCTTCTAGTCTATTGCATAACCTGCTGCTAATCACAGAGCAGCTTAATTGCCACAGTGAGAAAGCTGATGCTTTTAACTCTAGCATTGTAGACACATGCTTTTCAGAAAAGGTTAGGGAAAGGATTTCTAGAAACTTAAAACAAGAATAAAATTATACAGAGGTCTTTCTTAACAACAACAACAAAAAAAAAAGCAAAAGTTGCATATTTGACTATGGGATCTACTCTGCAAAAATATATCTACGCTGGAGCAATTGCAATCACTTGCTGATGTGTAATCAGAAGAAAAGCAGACAGAACAAAAGTGTAAGATTTATTTATAAGTCTGTGAAATGAAGAATACCCACGTCTAATATTTTCCACATTGTAGGCAGGTAGGACGAAAAGACAGGCAAACACATGTAGATGACAATAGTGATTTCTTTTAAGGTGCTGACATTATATGTATATATATACATATTTTAACATATAAGTTTACTTTCAGAGAGATATAGTTCAATAATGACATAATGGCAGAGAAGTCTGTCCTTTCATCACCTGATGAATAGTTTAATCTGTCTAAGGCCATAAGGTCTCAGACTTATTTTTAGCAAACATAATGCTAAATAACTTTCTTTGCTTTAATTGAGGTCACTGGACTAATCATTAGAGATAGGAGATCAAAGTACAGTTCCTTAAGAACTATGAGTGTAGTAGGTATTGACAACATTGGCAATCTTCTAAAATTAAAAGGTCTGAAATATTATTGCTGATTCTGATCTCCCCCTGGTTTTTCATGAAAGTAAATGTAATTCAGTGGCTTCACTATAATTTCTTCACGTTCACTCTAGCATCAGTAAGATCAGAAACAGCGCCATTTGTTCAGCATTCTGAGGAAAATACCTGGCTTTTCATAATGGCAGAAAATTCCTCTTTTTTAATGATTTCTTTGTGACCAAACTTCCTTCCTGAAATATTTAGGGTCATACAGAGAGCTGCAAAGTGAAGTCCTGAAACACAGTCATCACTCATTCCCAGAGTTAGAATCGTATAGAAGAATCATACAGTTTCCTGTTATTAATGCAAACAATTCTTCAAATTTCTTTTCCATTGTAAGATTTTGACTATTCAGACTCGAGATTGTCTAAATGTATAAAGCCTGAAAAAAGCAAGTATCATAATTTTTGACACATTTCTTTCCCTTTATGAAAAAATCTTGTCCTGAGGTGGGTTTTTTTAATGATAAATTTTGGAGGTTTTCCCCACCTAAGCTATCTACGTGCCCTTTACTCTTGTTAACAATTAAAATACTTTCCAAAAGGCTCTATAGGGCACTTACTCACGAGCCCTCCAATTTATCAAAGGGTGCCCACCACACAAACGGAGGACATGCATACTTGTACAGGCTGCTCTGGAATTAGTAAGTAGGAGTGGTTAGAGGGTAAAGGGATGGTAAGGGATAAGCTAGAACCATGGCAACAGGGCTGTTTGCTCTTTAATTTCTCTAAAGGTGTATCCTGGCATTCAAAGGGAGAAGTGTCAGAGGAGCACGACACCTCCAGGATCCCTGCCTGTTGTCAGCACCCACGCCATGTTCAGCACCACTTGGTGGCACAGAGCTGACCTCCATGTTATTGCCACCAGAAGTAGGTACTCCAGTACCACCCCTTTCTTTTCTGTTGAGTAAAAGACAGGGCACAAGATGGCAAAAACCTTGAGTTATGCATATATGGAAGAGTTGCTTGTTGTAAGTCATATTAGAAGTGGGATGAAGTATAAAATAGAAGATTAGGCCTAAAAAGCAAGTCAGAAAATTGCACTTTGATGGTCAATGTAGTGACTCATCATGCAGCTGACAAGTCCTGAGAACATTCACATTTGCTGGTAAACGATTATTCAGATATCTAATTTTTTTTCTGCTCCATATGTGTAAAGGGCCCACCACTGTGGTTAGCCTTAAAAAGTGACTGGCACCCTCTCAAAGACTGTTTGGGGATCACTTGACTAAGCACCAAAGTCTTCTCTGGGACCCAGTCTAACACCACCGTCACTCCACATCCTTCCATGACTACGCAGAGGAAGAAATGATGGCCCCCAGGTTTTGTTAATAGCCAAGCAGTTAGACCACTCCGCCTTGTGGCAGGGGACTTGGTATTCTCAGGCCCTGAGAATGCAATCTCTACTGTAAAATCAATACAGTTATTAGTACTTATTAAAAGAAGCTCACTGGGATTAAATGACTGAGATGGACTTATGATGAGCAGGAGTCTCCATCTTGAATTAAAAATATCTCATTCTCTCTGTGTGTTGTATGAATCTGGCGTGTATTTTGGAAATTTCTAATATGTGTCAGTTTCAGCTGAAGCTTATAATGTAAATAGGCATAAGAACATTTGGCAGATAACCCAAATTACAACTTCGCCACTGCAATTTCATTATAAAACAGATATATTAGAAAACTAATCTGCTGGTGGTGCAGCACAAACTGACACTTGCCTTTAAGCTCTTACAATGTCTGAATTACAGAATTTATTATTATTATTACCTTAACATATTTAAATTAAAGTCAATCAAGTATGTATCTGAACTCTGGAATGAATTATTATCACTGTGTCAGTGCCTTGAAATCTGTTAATTATCTAGGAAGAATCCATTTGGAGACTTGCTGCACAGATAGATATGTACCATATGCCTGATCTGAAGACTTTCACCTGTCATTTAAAATAAGGTTAATCTCTTGAATATCAATACATGAGTGCAGGGTCATGAATCTGAATGATATGATTCTAAGGAAAATCATAATAAAATTAAATTCCAGTTTCTTTTTCTGGAGGCTAAAATGATAAGTAGACTTTGCTGTCAGGCCTAATGTTTGATTTAATCAGTAATAAATAAACAGTCCCTATCACGAGAAGACCAGCTGACTGCCAGGTCAGACTCTGCATCGGTCTAACACCTGTGTGCAGAGTACACCTGTTTTCAAAGTAGTTTTCAAAGAAAGTAGCTTATAGGACATGTGACAAGCAGGGATCAGGAATTAAAGTCTTGCAAAGATCTACAAGATCTGGTGACATGAGCCACTAAAGACTGGAAAGCATCTGCTCTACAGTGCAATTTAGGACATTCAACAGGCTAAATATTCAAGGTGAAATCCTGACCCCAGTCAAATCAGCAGCAAAACTCCCTTAAACTTTCTTTATCTCATTGTAAGTATCTTTGAACTCAACTTTGTAAGATGATGAACAGCCAGAAGTAATGACCATTCCCAGTGACTGCCAGAGTTCTGACTTGATTTCGGTTCAGGCATGTCTGATACATTTCTTCATATCTTATAGAAGAGGAGATTCTCTGTACATGTGGGAGCAGGTCCTTTACAACCTACAGTAAAGCCTGTCTTCCTTATCAGGGTATGGTTTAGGTATCCAGAGAGAGGAACAAAGCCTCAAAGGAAGGAAAATCCCCTACACTGGTTTCTTCCATCCATCCTCCTCCACTCGGGAGTAATGAAAGAAGCTCTTGTTGTTCCCTGCACAAAGCAATTTGCTTAAGCACTTCTATTTGAATTTTCCTTTAACCAAGTGGAAAAGGAACCAACAAGACAATTTACATGGTTGGTTACTAGTCTGCTGACTAAAAAAAAAAAAAAAATCATAGGACAGCAGCACAGTTAGGAACAAGGAAATAAAGCAGCCCTGCAAAGAACAGTAAGCAATAAAACATTCCTGTTGATTTTGTAAAACAGTCCCAATTGTTCTTGGAACCAGATTCAGGGACAGTTGTGAGTTATGGGAAAGGGAAAAAGGACAAAGTCCTAGAAAAAGATGTAAGTGAGATAGAAGTGTTTTAAATACAGTATATAGACCCTATGGAGGGGGGCAAAAAAAAAAAAGGTATTATGGAAGCAAAGGAAATTATGCATTTATTTAAAGGATATACATGATGGATCAATTTCATTCATTGTTTACATCCCTGGATTCAGCCAGAAGGATTCTATAGATGTTAATTCAAAACCATACAAAACTCAGTTTCAAAACTCTTTTTTTTTTTTTTTTTTTGAGAGGTTTAAAAATTTTCCTAGCAATGTTGTAATTTCCTGCTAACTCTGTCCTGAACAACTTCTCCAAGAAGATGGCCAGAGTACAATTTTTCTGTCTTCCTCTTCTGACGTCTTCGTCTGCTCTTATTTTCTGAATGTTCAGTCTTATCTCTCTTTGTTAAATTTTTCTATTGCTATCTCATCTGGGGATTTATATTCACAAACACAGAAGGTTTCTCTTACAATAAGATATCTAACATGGAATATTTACAAAGGCAGGAAGATTTGAGCATGAACAAACCAGAAAGCAGTAGTAGAACCTGTTTTGACTAGTCATTTACAAAACACAGCAAAATTTCTCTCCCTGTCACAACTAGAATGGCTTTCTAGCACTTCCTCCTCTACAACATTACCTCCAGTTACAGATCTCACTGAAATCCTATAGTGAACTAGGTATTATCCAAAGTAACTAGGTGATATCCACGTGCCCCCACATGGTTAATGTCTCACTTGTCTTATGGCAGAAAGTTGATTCTATTACATTTCTGCATAAGGTGGCCAACGTGACTGGGTAATACTGTGATAAAAACATATCCTTCTGTCAGTGGTGACAGCCTTAGTGTTTTATGCTATTTCCCATCACTGTAAGCATCTGAGCACTGTCCTTGTCAAACCAGTCACATTACAAAAATGAATCTTCTGTGACCCACACAGTTGTAGCTGCTTTTTTTTTTTTCTCTTTGCTTTGAAGTTTCGATAGTACATACTTCATATCTTTGCTAGCTTTTGGTGATGACTTGCATATTTCTTGGTGCTTGAAAAATAAGTCTGCATAGTCCAGGAATGCCCACCAGAGTTCAAAGCAGCAGACCATATACATCTTTGGAAATAGCAAGAGAAATTCTTCCAAGAACTTCTAAGATAGGTGAAATAACCTTGCAGATACTGTCTTTCCTGAATTCCACCTAGATAACAGGGATCCTAAAGCATCAGGATGTGTGTCTTTGATCTTTTTCATTCTTTCTAATGTGACTACTGTAGTTCTATTATTCATAAAAATTGTGAAGCCTACTATGACTCCTTGGAAGCTCTTGGTTAGTACGAGGAAGAGCTAGACCTGTTCTAACGGACAGATAAAATGAATGCTAAACTCCACAGAAGCTTTCCAAAAAGATTTTGCTAAGGTTCAGGTACAGATCAAAAAGTTAATCTTAACTCCTTTAATAGACCTTAATATATTGAATAGTGTAAGATAGCATTAGAAACAGTTTGAGATAACAATATCAGGAGCAGCTTAGCAAAGCATGAGTAGCAATTGTAAACAGCATGTGCCTAGCAAAGCTTTCATCATGGTAATAAGAAATAAGATGTCTGGAAAGCCTTGGTAGTGAGAACATCCAGAATTTTAAAGCTGAGTGGGAGCTTTCAGTGGGTGAAGGTCAGAAAGCAGATCTGATTGTAAAGAAACAAGAGTTCTGTCCCCTCTGGCACTGAATCTCTATTACTCATTAGATTCCCGTCTGCAAATGCCCTAAAACCTTCGTGAACTTCGACACCGAACTGAGGTTAAGTAAGGTAGCATTCATCCCAAAAGTCATACACCTGCAGCAATTTCTAGAATATTCTTCCTTTTTTTTATTGTTCACACAATTGCAGACTGAATACATTTCATGTTATTGTTGTATATGCTAATAACAAGTAGTCTGCACTGCACTGCTTTTTGTTTGCTTATTTAATCATGCATTTGAGATTTTAAGTATCATCTTACTATGATAATATGGTTTCTCTAAGACTGGTTCTTTGAAGCGTCTTTGTTTCCGTTTACATCTGTGGTTCAGCACAAGCAATTTCCTGTACCAGTGCAAGACTTGGAGACTCTGGCTAACACTGCTTACTAAAAAAGATTTTATTTGCAGTGATGCTCCATATTTCAAATCAGTTTAATAGATTAAAGAAGGAACATTTACAATTCAGTCCTCCAAAATGTGTTCACTGGGGTGATGGCACAGAAAAGTGATTAACAACTCAAGATTTAAGGGTCACCACATCTAGAGAAAAAAAAAATGTTCTGGTGTTTGAATTACCTTTAAATTGCTTTTAACACAAGACAGATAATAGGAAATAGGTACAGAAGTAGATAGAGACACAGTTATGAAAAATAATTATTTACTGTTGTTCAAATGGCTACAGGCTGATTACTTGGTTTAAATTCAAATGTAACATAATAAAAGAGAATAATGATTATATATATGTGCACTTTAGATCCACTCAAAGACATATTCCTTCTTTGCTTCAAATACTGCCAAGATGCTCCCATACACACTATTCTTAGGACGAATCTCTTATCTTTCACTCTCAGAAGAAAATCTTGTTGAAGGCAAAGAGCATGCATACTCAGGCTCTTGCTGAGGTCATATTCAAACTCAAACCTTTACCCCATCATGGGTACCTGTGATCTGCAATTTAATCAGTGATAATTTTGACCCTTCTCCTGAAGTGTTGTTGGCCCTCTCCATCTAACTTTGAGACTTATTATATGCCCCTTTCAGGTAGCAAGGTGAAGTCATCTCCTGGTAACCAGAACCTTGCTAAGGACTATTTCTGTATTTAATATAAATAAGTCATTAACCTACTGGGGAGACAATGTTCCCTCCTGCCTGATGTTCAAAGAATTCAGCTCTCAGTGTATATATTCTTCACAAACAAAAGTCTGTATCCCATGTAAACAGCCAAACTGGCAATTGTATTTTATACAAGCACATAAATAGCAGCCTGATGGGGCTCATTATGTGTTGTTGATTGAGGGCGCATATAACACTAGACAAAGACCTATGAAGAGATAGTAGGCTTGGAGGTTTCTGTAATCTGGACTTTGGAGAAAGTATACTGTACTTCACAGTTTCTGATGCTAAACAGCCATGACTATGATGGTGAGCACTTCTTCCATTCCAAATCTAAAAAATGTTCTATATTTTACTTACAGGTAATAAATATATCACAGGTCAGTCAGGTGTAACAAATAAGGCCCAAAAGCTCCTACAGCAAAATTGCTTCTTTGTTGAAGTGGATCCCAGGAAAGGCTGAATGGTTCCCAGCTGGCACCAATTCTCAATTTCTATGATCAAAGCTGAAAACACAGCTGCCACCTTGAAGTCCTTAGCCTTTTGTTTGTCACTGTAGAAACTCATACTTACATCAGTGGTTAGAATTTCTGGTTCATCTGTTGCTGAACATTACCATGTTGTGTTCACTGCACTACTGAAAACAAACATGAAATCCATGTAACTTAGACATTTATCTTCTCTAATGGCAGAGCAGTGTAAAATAGCTCATTGCTCCCCTATCACTGTATGCTTGACTCCCTTTGCAAACTCACCTGGCTCACAACTGCAGTTCAGTGCCCTCAGCTGTGCTGACTGAACGGGCTGCAGGGTTGGTTTGGGCTGGGCTCTGATCACAACCATCAGAAGGATCAGAGGCATTTAAAAAAAAAAAAAAAAAAACCAACTATTTCTGAAGAGGGATTTGGATCATTTCAAAGATCTGGTTGGCAACATAGCTCTACAAATAGTTGTATGAGCATATCTGATAAAGAAGTAGGAGAAACATGGCAGAGAGTGGAAACAGGTAAAGGGACAGGAAAAATAAAAACTTCTTAAAATGGCTTTGCTGATGGGGAAAATGTTACTGGGATGAAGTGCTGGGGGCAAAGCTTTGTACGGCAGGATGAGCCAAATAACTGTTCTGTTGCAGAAAAAGAGGAAGCCTGCACTCCCTTGCCACCTCCAGGCACCCATGCCTATTGCTTAGCTTGTGCTAGCTGTGGTGTTTGTCCAGTGACATGGAGAGACAACTAAGAAGTTCAGTAAATTCAGTTCACTAAAATGCTATTAAAACTCTGTTAAACAATACAAAGTAGGTGGGGTTTTTTTTTTTGTTTGTTTGTTTTTTGTCTTTTTTCCTAGCGGAGTGACTTAGCTTAAAGAGGAAGAGAAAGGAATTATGTGTGTGAGTGGGAAAAACATTGAGAAGAAGGGGGAAAGAGCTGGGGCAGGAGAAGAAGGAAGTGGAGAAGGAAAAGGGTAGAGTAAGGTCTACCCTTCAGGGGTAGCAGTTATTTATCTGGCTCAGAGGTGTCATGAAAACTTGCTATTACTGTTAGGAAAAAATAGCAGCGCTTATAAAAATATAACCATTGCAACCAATAGAAATTATTCACGTGCAGTCAGACTTCTTGTTACAAGGACAGAAATGGATTGTTGTTACTCGGCAAATCTCCTTTGCGTGATGTTATTTTCATGGACAGGAGTGTTCACACTGCTGGCACTTCAGCAGGTACAGAGGAGGAGCAACGCCCCAGGCTAGACTTTAGAGCATGGGATGCAAAGCAGTTGTCCATTGTCTGACATAGTTTTAAATCTGTCTGGAAGGCAACTTTATCACATTGAGCCATCCTTCAGGGACCTCCTTCCAGAACTTGCCAGCATACAACCTGCATTGCCATCCATTCCTCCTAACCTTCATTTAACCCAGCAGTATCTGCTGGATGTGGCTCTGGAGCAAGAGCACATAGCAGGATGCTGTTGCCACAAGCCGCTGCAATGCCGCTGTTCAGGCAAGTTTGTTTCCTTTGCACTATTCACATAATTCAAAATAAGGATAGACCAGGCTCTTTCCTTTGCATTAGCAACAGCCTTGCATAAGAAGCCTGAAATCACTGACTTCTCACTGATAAGGCGTTATCATTTGATAAGATACTAAAATTCCTGTCTGATACGTACCTGTCATTATATGAAAATATGGTTCTTCCTGATTTTTGCCATTTTTATTGAAAAGACTTTGTTTCTTATTGCCGTGCTCTATTTTTGTACCATGTTGCACTGAAGCTCATCCCTGATGGAGCAAACAGTAGTCAAACACATGGTAATTTAGCATGGGGTTAAGAAACCCAGGACAGATGACAGAATCCAGGCAGCCTGGGAAATGAAAATGAAGCTTTTTTTTCTTTTCTTCCCCTCTTCCCTGCCCCCCCCTC
>VXAL01017368.1:285189-332910 GCA_013399475.1 Chauna torquata
CCCCCCGCCCCCAAAAAAGAAGCAAGGTAAACAGCAGCAGGGCCAATGAATTGCTGCGTGCTTTGGTATGAGTGGGCAAAATAGCGTTACTTACTTGCAAAATGGGTCTAGAGTTCCTCACCTACAGCTTAATGGTAAATCTGGGAGTCATTTCCTTAAACACTGCCTCATCCTGACATTGCACTTGATTCTGAGAGCATCACCTAATTTTCTGATGAACTCCATGTACCTGGGGTGCTCAGCACTTTTCCAGGCGGGGCCATAATCTGGATAATGTTCAATGGTGTTACTGTAAACAAGTCTGCCTTCTGGTGGGTTGCTGTTGTTGTTGTTATAATGTGAAAGATTATTTTCTCTCTGGAAAAAGTAAATAAACTCCAATACCTTCTTCTGTTAAGAACTTTTTTTTTCACTCTTTCTTTTGTCAGCACACACATGACTGCTGTTGTGGCTGACACCGATAGCCTTTGCTCTGTTTGCTTTAAAGAATAAGCCACTGCTGTTTGATTTAGTTTTTCATTTTTAATGCATAAGCCCTCTCTTGATCCTGCATTCCAGAGAAAAGGAACCAGAGTTCCTCTAAATATCATGCAAGGCGCCTCTGGAGCCAGAGTTGTAGATGTACATCTCCCCAGCAAATTTATAGAACTAAGATTTAGGGGGGGGGAGGGGGAACAGCAAGAAGCAAACATGTGAGCACCAAGTTCCCCTGGCAGCATTAATGTGACAGGTGTACCTCAGCCCAGCCAGTCACTTTTCATTTAACTGTCAGTACACTTGTTCAATGCAGCTAGAAGCATTGCACCAGTATAGCTTTTTATTCTAAAGGTCAGCCACCCATGCCAGAGTTCAAAAAGACATTTAATGCAAACAAAAAAATAAATCAAAGGTGACTTTCATCAGACTTGACTTTGACTAGCTAGGCAAGGTGAGATTCGTTAATATACAGGTTCCAAGTTTTAAAGAAAGAATTCTTGCAGGAACATGTGAATTGCAGAATGAGTAAGACCTAAAGAGCTATGTTGTTCTTTATATTTCTATCTGTTTAAAGTACTCAGGCTGCAAACAGATTTGCAGAACGCGAGATTGTTTTTTTGTATTTGTATCTGGAAAGAATAAACACTGAAGAACAGGACTTAACATTTCATTCTTCAGGAAGAAATAAGGATGCTGATCTTCTCTCAGGAAAATTCAGTGCAAGTGATTAGGGTGACCAGAAGCTGGTTTTAAACAATCTGTTACAAACCTCCAGCCCCAGGTCTCTAAGGCACTCTCCAAGGCATCACACTGGAGGTGGCTAATGCAGGTGTGATAGCTGCTGCAGCATTTAATATCAAGAGAGTGATGATCAATCCAGAGCCCTGCTATCCCAGGCTGCCAGAGCCTTCCCCCCTAGTACCGAGAGAGGCAGAAAATGAGCTGCAGTGACTAAGTTAGACGTCAACAGAAGATGTCTCTATACAGCTCATGTAAAGCCGCTCTAGCAGAAAAACTTATCCCTTCACTTCCCCATCTGTTTTTTCTTTCCTTTCCCATCTCTGGAAAGGAGTGGCAGAGGAATCACAGCAGCACTTCACAAAACCTGGGGATCCTGTGAGGCAGGAATATTCCTTCTTCTGGCCAAATTGCCACCTTTTTTGCTGCCAGATGAACAAAGCTACCACTACATCCAAGAGGATTGGAAACAGGGTAATAAATGTGAAATTAAAAAGGGTTTTGTTTTATTTTTTTTTTCATACAGGTCCAAAGTACAGCGACAGCTGCTCAAGATGTAAACACAGTCCTCTTTAGCATGGAAACCACTTATACAAGTTGTTTGAATTGGCTGATTCTCAGCAGGAGAAAGATGTTTATATAAATCCTACACTTCATTCCAGATAACAGCATAGTGACATCTTAATCCAAATGACACCAGGCCTGATCTTTCAGACTATTTGTGTGAAGACTTCCTGATGAATTCCCCACGTCAGAAACAGGTTACCAATCTATCCCTAAGTGTGTTTATCTGATGCAAATATTTACAGTTCTTCATTGGGCTGTTCCAGTCCTTGGGTAACTTAGCTGGTTTCATGGTACCTTGCCCACACGGTAATCCTGGAGACACCTCTAGGGATGCAAAGCAATCCCTGAAACATATCTGACTATGCTAAGGTAAAAGGAACGGCTTTTCAGGGCAATTTTCCAGTGCTCTAAAACTTATGTAGTCATTTACAGCTACAGAAAGCAGCATTGCAAATTGCCCTTCCGAAGAAGAGAAGAGCCTGAAGAAGCCTGAAAGTTTAGGAGTACCTAACTCAACCACTGTGAACATGGGGAATTGGACTCTGCCTCAGGAGTGACGATATCTGATCTCCAAACCTTTCAGGCTGTTTTATATACCACAAAGCAGGAAAAACAAACATGTTTCTTTTCCGTACATTTTCATGTCATTTTTTTAGCTTAGGCCTAGGGATAGTGGTCTTACAATTTTCTTAATTTTTCATGTTTTGTAAGACCGAAAAAAAAACAGTTTCCAAGTGGAAGCTTGGCTTTGAGGAGTTTATTGTTTTTCTTCTTGTGGAGTGTTGAATGACGTGAAATTTTTGCTATCATCTGAAAAGCCATTTCAAGTTAAAAGCAACTTCAGCGTAAAAATTTCATGAGTTCCTTTCTGAATGCAAATCCTTAAAATCTTTATACAAAAATTCTGTGCATTTCAAGGTACATTCATACTTCTTCACCACCTTCAATAAGCATATGCAGAGGCTTAACTTTAAGTCTTTGTTCAAGCATTTTGCTGTAGAGGAGCCTCTGAGACCTTGATGGCAGAAGGCATTGTTGTGGTGATTTCAGACCTCAAGGCAAGAAGCAAATTGCACGTGTTGCATCTTGCAAAGGATAGAAAGTAACATTGGCTTTTTCTGAAAATATAAAAGCAAGCTTTTCCTTGGATTCTAAATGCACAAATTAGTGGTCTTCAGCAAAGTCAAGGAAAGAACAAGGAAAATGATAGAGGAAGCGAATAACAGAATAAATAGATGTCTGTCTTCCTACAGGCTTTACTGAAATGCTTTCAAACAAATGCCTTTGGATCAACAAGAATTCCTGAATGATTTTGCAAAACAAAGTAGAATTGCAAATGAAAGCAACACTCTGACAACCAAAGGAGATGTTTCTAAACTCAAATATAGTAAAACAAAAGGTCGGGAGAAGAAAGGGGGGAATGTGTGGCTCCATATAGGAAAAGAAAAAGAAAGAGTTTTTTAGAGGGCTGGCAGCAGCTATGAAGATGTAAAAGCACTTTACTTCCTGAAGTTTGAGTGGTATACCTATATCCTCAATGTTTTGCAACTCTAGCTCTGGCTGGTGTGCTTTGTAAGAGAATTTGTGTTTTCATCCTACTGCTGCTAGTTTACATATGAATAGAAGTGTTTTCCTCCAACCTAAGATATCCATAAGCTCGTCTTACGGAACAAAGCTTTCACACATACTCCCTGCGCACCGAAGGTGTCTGTGCCCACCCACTCAGCTCCGAACCCTCTGTCTGTTCTGCCCGTCTGTCTGTCTGGGACCCTCTGGCACCTACGCTACATGGGCTTTTTTGAACAGAGCCTCCATTATTTTTGTTACTTTTTTAAGCCCTTAGCTGGTCCCTAAAACACACGGTCCCTCCCTACATGTAGAACATCTGGATTGTTATTTAATTATTTGGGATTTCTGAGTGAGCAATTGTCTAATGTTTGGGAGGCTTTCATTTTTGTGCCAAACTGCGCCAATTTTCACTGAGGACTGGCCATTCTGGACCTTGCCTCACACACAGTTACCTCACTCGTAGATGCGTTGTGCAACCTGACAAAATGTTTGTAACTGCACACCCTTACACTAACCTCGTTTGTACTTTTGGACTGGAAGAACATGGGAAGAACCACTCCAAAAGCTGAACGCAGCCTTCCTGGCCACGTAGGAAGGGATGCAGCCCTGCATGGAGCCTCCCAGCCAGGGACTGGGCTGGCAGAGCTGGTGCTGGACAGCATCCTACAGAAGCCTTTTTTAGCAGAAAGACGTCTAGCCAGCCCCTTCCTATGCCATCAGCTTCTGGGACAGAGCAAAGGGCAGCAGTTGGAGTACCTTTCAGAAGAGCAGTCATTGCTGTCCCTCTGGTTATCTCCTGCCCACCACATGCACACAAGCACACCATGCTTCATACTGGGAAACACCCCAAACTCCAGCAGTGATCGCTACATGGCACCATCAGTTCATGGGGGTAGTGAAGGTCCTCAGATACGTGCCAATGCTTACGTGTCAGCCTGTAGTATCTCTCTTTGGAGTGCGAGAAAAGGGAGTGCAGCCTGACTCAGAATGGAAAAGACTAGCTGTAGTCCAGCATTATTATCCAAACTTCCACAAAAACAATATAAAAGAAGCATATTTATTGCCTGTATTCCAGGAACCTGGCTGAATAAGCAATGGATGTTGTTTACCATAAGCCAGATAAAATTCTCTGCCAGAATAAGATTTTATTCGTGGTTTAACAACGTTAATACAAGAGATCCAGACCTGGCTCTGGGAGGCTTTGGTTCCACAAACACTTGAGTCCAGCACGGAGGCCAAAAGAAGCAGTCCCATTCTTCCACTGCCACGATTTTTTTCTGACTGGATGTTACCCTCTCCCTTGTTCTGGCATCAAGAAGGTGCATGTCCATGCAGTGGACCATGTTAAAGCCAGCCAAGCCCTTTCTCCCAGCATAGCTTTCTCCTGGACTGGTTCCCCTGCATGAAACCCTGCGCTGGAACAAAGGACAGCATGGCACACGGCTGAGGGGGGGAAACAGCCATGGGGCAAGGAGGACGCAGGACTGCTTATTTCAGTGGCAGTGCTGTCTGCTTGCTTAACTTGGCTGTAAATGACACTGTGGCATCAGAGTCATTCCTTCTTGCTGTAGCCTCCAAATTCACTGACCTGTTTTGGAAGTACATCCTCCACAGCACCTTGTTGTAAACGGGTAAGAGAACGTTACAGGATATTTATTAAAGTCTCTGCATAGAGCTTACAAAAAGAAAATACATAGAATGTGCAGAGAGTAGGCAGCATGCAAATTACATGGAGTTATATGTGGTTTTAACTATGTTAATGCTAACTGTCCAAATTTGGAACTCAGAAAGCTGCATTAGCCGAACACTGGCATTAAAAAAATTGTAAGCCAGAATGGGAAATGGACCTAGGTGAGGCCTGATCATTTAGTTCTCCCATAATCTACTCTCCCATAATCTATGACTACCAATGGGTACAACAGAGACGTTAAAGAAGATCTGGTGAAAAATACATTCTAAAATAATTAACCTGATTTTACAAGCACTTTAAATAAAGAATATTTGTTTTTCTCAGCTAAATTCTGGATATTCTTCAATAACGGAAAAAAAAAAACCAGTATTTTTCTGGGACCAAAAAGCAGCAGTTCAGCTGTTGGCATGAATCCCCATAGAGTACACGGAAGAAAAGAGAGGAATTGGGCTGTGCTATTTTAAAAGACTGCTTTCATTGACCGGAACTTTGCTCACTGGACTGCAGCGCATCAACGCCAGGAGAGTATTTGACTTTTTTTTTTTAAAATGCAGTTTCTTAGAACTGTGACATTCTTAAGTTCTGGTCAGACTAAATATTATATATTTCCTCTGTGACATTGATCATTCTTTTGTGCTTCTTCATCTGCCCAGGATGGACTCATCTACTGACAACCAACTTGGTTTGTATGCACATGTGTTTACACTTTGCCATTTGAATCTTTCATGATACTGATACCACCAAATGCCATGTTGCAGGTGGCTCTTGGTGAGAACAGGTCTTTGGTTTCTCCTTGTTAACACCTCTGTTTTCCAGACAACGTGACTTACCTGCTGGACTTCACTCTGGAGTAGAGACTGCAGGAAAGTAGCACCATGAGGCCTGCACCTCCAACACTTTGTTCTTCTTCTTCTTCTTCCTGTTTCCTTCTCTTCTTCTTCCTCTTCTTTCTTCCTCTCTCTCAGCCCATGGCCTATTGAACTACCTACCCTCTTCTAACCTGGCTTCCTGCATTTTTCCTTCTTCTGGAACAAGAGTCTACCTCACCCACACCAGTCCCTCTGTCCTCATCCCCATCAAGACTCATCTCAGACCCCATGACACCCTCCTGGAGAGTGGACTGGTGACCAGAGTGGGGGACAAACAAGGTAGAGGGCAGGCCAGTACCAACTTCCAGCCAATCCCCATCAAGCTGGTGAGGCAAAGGATTGTGCTGCATACACCTTACAGATAAAGGCGCAAGACCAAAGGGGAGAAGGGTGGGGAGAGAGGCCCCAAGGACAGGACATGTGGCTGGCACTCTGCAGAGCAGTGAACTGGTGTTGCAAAGGCTATACAAGCATCAGCAGGTAATAATTTTGGTGCTGCTCGATACCATGTGTGTTTAGAGCTGCAGCATGCTGTCTGACACTTCTGGGAAAAGGGGAGAGGGGAGAATTGTTGCTCTTGTTTGAGATTTTTACTTGTCATCTAACTTTTTTCTTTTATTTTCACCTGTAGTGAGCAAGTAGAGTGGTTACTGTACAACATAAGGCTGGCTATTCACTGACAAGTAGGCCCCCTACACCTGCTCCTTGTCTCCTCAGGCAGTGGTCCCTAACTCTTGGCTCAGCGACAGCATGTTGAGCACCAGATTCCTCAGCACTCCTTGCAGCCATCAGGGAAAGGAAAGCACACCATCACACATCACTTATGGCGCATCACTTCTTCAGCACTATTACCCCGTGCTACTGGAAGTTGGGGGTCTTTGCTTGGGATTTGACATTTCCCAAAAGACAACAGAAAGAGAAAATAACAGGAGCTGGAAAAGGAGTTGGGTGATCACAAAAAACGTCTTGTGCAGTACCTGGAAACTTATCTTTTCATTGAAGCAAGGCCTCAAAGGGAAGACTGGGCAATTCTTTGCTTTCAGTGCCTCTCACAAACAACCTCCTCAGACTTATGAGAAGAGAGAGACAAAATAGAAACAAACAAACAAACAAACAAAAGCCCCAAACCATACACCTGCCTGCATTTTAGCAGGACTAGCAGGAGTTAGAGACTTTCATTCTTTTCCTCTACCTGATTATATTGTGAGAAAAATTGTCAACTTCCATATTCTTCATTTCGGTACATTCGTTTAAATTTTAGTTCAGTTTTTGCCCACCTTTCCTGCTATTCTTCTACTCTGTCCCAGGAATACTGCTTTCTGCTGTGCTTCCCAGGCTGGACACAACTGCAGGTTGCTGTTCAACATCCGCAGCACATGACACAGACTGAGCAATGGGGAATGGCTCTCGCCAGCTGTCCAAATCTGTTTCCTGCTGATGTGCTCCACTCTTGGCCTTTCACTTCTTACACGCCGTCCTCTTTGAAAAGTTTAGTTTTTTAAAAAATATCTTTTCATCTTTCCCTTTTTTCCAGTCTTTTTCAGTTCTTTTCTTTTCCCTTTTGCTTCTGTCTCCAAGGATGGAGACACCACGGCCTCTCTGGGCAACCTGTTTCTGTGTTAACCACCATATTTTACATGCAGACTGAGCTGCTAAGCCTACGCAGCATTGTGTGCTGTTCATCTCTGCACTAGTTATAGGCTCCTGGTAGCTGGAAAAGCCGTATCTTTGTTTATAACAACAACCAAAAAAAAAAAAAAAAAAAAAGCTTGGAAACATAACAAAATAATTCAGATCACACAGAGCTATTTACCTGCTTTGGGATGAATTTTTTCTTCAGTTTATAAAGAATTACTTACAACGTTCTGGAGTTCAGACTGACCCCACACATCTATTTATGCCTTAAGTTTGAGCAGAAGAGTAAATAATTCATGAAAAACTAGTTAGGCTGCAGTATACTGCTGATTCATAGCCACTGATAGGGCAAATTCCCACTGACCAACTCTGAAGGTATTTCTTTCCTTATATTCAAGCATAGTAATGATGATGGAAACAGGTTACCTGTTCCTCTGGAGTCAAGGGCAGCAGCAGTAATGCCTACTCAGCAGAAATGAAGGGCTGTCCAAGCAAAGAAAACAGATGCACACGTTGGCCTCACAGATAAAATAGTCCTGGTCAACTAGACTTGAAGTGAAACATGCATTTACGGAGGGGATTGCGAGCATCCATGTGCCTGACACTCTCCAGATTTGGATTATAATGGTTACACACAGATGAGTTAATCCTCTTCACTGCACAACCCGATTGTGGTTGAGAGAGAGATGATCTATCTTAAGGGATCTTGTCTCTGAATCTCCACTCCATGCTTAGGAGCGCACCCCAGGCAGGGCTAACAGTCTTGTACAGATCTCCCACGTGGAAGAGGAGGAGAAATACCTTTAGTGGCCTCTTGAATTTATGCCAGTTTGGCCAATGGCTCTCTTCTCAAGTGTAATGGGCTCCCCCAGGCTCACCCTAGTACAGTGACAACGGTTTTCCTTCCTACCGAGTAACCTCTCAATACACCGCAAGCTCCACGCATCTCTTGGTTGTGCTGCGAGCCGAGTACCTGCAGCAGCACAGCTTGCTTAGCTGGTTGCCAAGGCTACCCCGAAATCTCTCCCCTCCTCTTCTCTGCTTCGTGTAGACTTTCCGTGGCGTGCAAATGTCAGCGGCTGTAACCTGCGGCAGGGAGGCATCTGGCAGTGATGGCCCCCATCACGGAGGAGGAGGCCCTCAGCGGAGATACTCTGCTGGCAGCGTTATGCAGGCTCCCCTTCTCAGTTCACATTTTCTTGGCACCTACGCCCCTGTCTGACTGACTTTTACACGGGCAAAGAATCAGCCCAGCAGATGGGCCCAGTGGCAGGCAACCAAAGAAGCTGTGAATGCACATTGTCTGGGTGTGGGGATTCAAGCTGACAGTCAGGAATATCCAAATTGCTGCCCGTCACACAGCCCCGTGACGACAGCGCAGAGATATGCCGTGAACAGCCAAGTTTGAATGTCTTTCGTAATAGCAGCATTCGGAGAGAGAAGAAGTACAGTAAAATAGTGTAGCAGCTGACGGTGCTCCTGAGGCATCTGGGAAGGATCATAGTGGAGAGAAGAGCCAAGAGGAAGAATGACTGTCACCGTCCCACGTCACAAGACTTTCCAGGATCACAGGAGAAGATTTTATGTAGGGCAAGGCAAGCAATAGAGAAAGTTTATCATTTGTCTCTCCGAAGCCTTTTGAAATTAGTACCAAAATCTCATACATTACGTTTTAGTTAAACGACTCAATAACCTTTGGACAGTATGTGGTGGCCTCTGCACATAGCGTGTGAGTAGACTAGCCTGGCAAGCCTAGTTACCAGGGAAACAGGTTTTAAACTTGAAACATAGGTCGTCAAGAAGACAAAGAGATTTTGTACTTTTTTGGAACACATCTCTTTTCTGATCAGGGAGTGTAGGATCTTGCTTTTAAAATCAACCTCAGTTTGGTCACAGGGCTGGTGGAAAATGTTGTTGCATTGCTGACCCTGACTCACTGATCTAGCAAAAGAGGAAACAGAATATATAAGGAGAGGTTACTACACAGTATTGCTCGATGGTTTACCATAAAAGAAAGGAAATACAGGCATTAATTAGGCAAGGACCTCCTTTCTTTGAGGGAACCAATCAATCACATTTTTTCTGTCTTGAAATGAGGAGATTTTTTTTGACATAAATCTTTCAAATCCCAGTGCTACAGCTTTATAAGAAGAGGAAATTGATCACCACCATTCCCTGAGAGGGCAGTACTGAACTGAAAGTATCTTTCTTGCAAAATTTATTCATTAGTTCCTTCCTCAATCTGATCTCGAACTTCTTTGATTAAATGAGTAAAATGACTTCATTCCAAAACTAGTTTGTAGGACAAACTTAATTAAGCTCTGGGACCGAAGAATGTAAAAGCATGTGCTACGATCCTTGCTTTGTATGAACTCCTATTCTTAAATAACCACGTAAGAGCCATTGTAAGCCCTTGCAATATGTTGGGCATCTGGCCTAGCTGATTCCTGTCCACCTGACTGTCTCTCCAAGCCCAGGCGTCAGCAGGTTACTGCTCACTGCCCGCACTGCCCCAGCCATGGCTGCCCTCCCTAGAAACAACTCCATGCACACTGAAAGCAGAGTCGCTCTTTAGCATCTCGTTTCACAGCCCCTCTAGAACACATAAACTGGTCACAGAGAGCTTGAAAAATTGCTTGATGCATGTAACAAAGGGAAGGAACTCTGATAGCTTCATTGTCATCTCATCATTTAAAAATACAGAAGTTACACCCTCTGTAGAATAGTGCAGTGAAAGTTGTGAAATTATTACTTTCTCTCCACTTTGTTTTATCAGCCTGTCAGGCCTTATCTACACCGTCAAAAATCTGAATCTTCTTTCTTTGCTAAAATAGCACCACCGTTTTTGGCAGTACTGTAATATTAATGCAGGTCGAGATCTTCAACATTGTTTCTTTTAAATTTCTCAGGTTATCTTATCCTAGCAGTTTAGAAATACTGGGCTTCATTTGCTAATAGCCACACTGCATCTAGTCCTCTTGCAGGGTCATCAGTGCTGACAGTGGTGGATTTATCATGTAAATACAGCTTTTTAAACAAGGCTTGAGAGAAAGCTTAGAGGAGCAACGACTGGGCTTGATAGCATGCTTGGTTAAAACTAAGCTATTCTACTTAGGTGGGGCTGCATAAAAATAGCTGCTAGTAAAACTTGGCAAGAAAGGAAGGAAGGAAGGAAGGAAGGAAGGAAGGGAGGGAGGGAGGGAGGGAGAAAGAGAGGAAGAAAGAAAGAAAGACAAATCCTTAAACCCCAAACAGTATGTGGTTCATTTCGTAAACAATTACTTAACTTACCAATATATCAATAATGAAAACAAACCTCCCCCACTCCTAGACAGAAAAGAAAAGAAAAGAAAAGAAAAGAAAAGAAAAGAAAAGAAAAGAAAAGAAAAGAAAAGAAAAGAAAAGAAAAGAAAAGAAAAGAAAAGAAAAGAAAAGAAAAGAAAAGAAAAGAAAAGAAAAGAAAAGAAGTAGGAAAGTAAAATTGCCTACTCAGGGTAACCGACACACAAACAAACTAGAAAACTAGAACAGGAAAAAGATATTAATGAATCTTCTTTTAAGAGGTAAACAAAATGCTGGCTTCTTGCCAGGGAAGAATACATCGACATCAAGCAGGGGATCTCAGAAAGCGCAGCAAAGCAGCTCATGAAGCCTCTTTAGTGCTGCCCACGAGGCAGATGCAACCTGAGCGACCGCTGTGCCACGCACACGAGCGGGAGCCAACGACTTGCCCTGGAGCTGCGCACCGTGGGAACACGCACGGACCCTCACTCCCGGCCACGGGGGCCGCAGGAGGCCGTCTCCTCCAGCAGCATCCTTCAGGGGATGCACCGAAATACCTCAAGGATGCCACCCTTGCCCTTTCAGTGGGGAGAGCACAAAGGCAGAAGGAATCAGCTGAGGCTGAGGCTGATGCTTCGTGACACTCCCCACTGCTCATTTGAGAGGGAGCAGCTTGAGCTGAGCCCGGCAGGTGATGCATCCCATTAGCTCCCTGGGCCTCAGCAGCTGGGGAGGCCAGCATCTGTTTGTACGCTTCTTCTGTACCCGCCAATGTAAAGGCTATGGGGTTTCTTGTATAACGATGCATGCTGCTCTCTTCTTAGCTGGAGGGTTTTATTCCTTCCCTTGAAAGGCTCCTGAAAATCCTCATCTAGGAAAAGAAACATGGAAAGTCTCTCTTTTTTATTCCTCAAGTCAGTCAAGTTCCAGAGCCACCTTGCAGATTAATGCATTAAGACAGGGGTTCAAAAAGAGCTTTGCAGAGTGCTCTCCCTCACTAAGTCTCAGTCACATGGATTAATGTGGTGATTTAAATGCTTGCACTAATAGAGGCAGGTGCACAACCAGCAGTCCCAGTTTCGAGGGAGGAAAATGAAGTCGTTAGCGGCTGGCAAAAGTTAGAGGCCCGTCTGAAATTTCTGACTGCACTCATGAGACAGTAGATTTTCTCCTTGTGGAGCTTCTGTGCTAAAGGACAAGTGAAATTGTCACCCACTCATCAGCAAAATAAAACCAAACAAAGAAGCTCCCCAAATCTATGACAATCTGTACACTGATATCTGTCAAGCTATATTCAGCTGCACACACAACTTGAGATTTCTTGTGTAGCATCAAGGACAATTAGGCCCCCAGCACAGTATCCATTGATAAAAACCAAGTGCTGCTTCTCCAGAAGACAAGAACCAGAGTTTAGCTGAACAGCATGGGAGAACTCTACCCACAGAGCGACAACACACCCCGTGCACTGAGAAGGTACATAGCTACCTTATACATCAAACTGAGGAGCATCACAGTGTAAAACAACAGAATTGCTGGAGCTTGCCATTTGCAATAGAACAGGTAGCTCAGGGGCTGGACAGTCTAACGGCAAGTCCAAAAATAATTGAGGTTCTTCTAACCATGCCCCCTGGAGGTTCCTCCTAACCTATGTTTCTGTAAATGAAGAGCAAAGATCACAGATATAACCCGGCAATGGATCCTCCAGGCACATCACAAAACAAATGTACTGGGTAACCAACAAGACTGCAGATTTCCAAACTGAAAATTATGGTGTCTTGAATTCCTTTGTAGTGCAGTTTTTCTGTTTTTGAAGGCACTGGACTACAGCTGCTCAATTAGAAATCTCATTTTCTTTATTCCTTTAGAACAGAGAAATCCTGGGATTTGTTACCTTCAGAGAAATACAGGCAAAGTCAATAAAGTAATGAAATGTTTATATTGTACAAGTATTTCCCGTGAAATAGTAGAACCCTTATTTGATCAAAATAATATAGAATCCAGCACTGAGGTATTAATCACATTGCATCAAAGGCAGGGAAGAAAAACATTATTCCTCTTTTGTCAAGTCTATTACTAAGAAAAGATTCTGTTCAAAGTAGAAACACTTCAATATTTGTTCTTTAGATAAATAAGATGAAATTTTAACCTATACTCTTCTGAAACCCTTAAAGAAACATTCATTTATCTGCATCTGAAATTAATATTGGATTGCCTTATTGATTCATTAGCTAAAGGCACAGACTGGCCCTGGAAATTCCTCTCCGTTTGCATTGACACATTGAGCAGGAACAAAAAACAAACAAACAAAAAAGAAAGAAAGAAAGTCATTTAAAAGCAGTTTAGCCTTGAGAAAATGGACGGTCATTGTGAGGTTCGGCATTCTAGCAAAAAAAAAAAAAAAAAAATCTTATTGTATCCCACTTAAGAATCAAGATATTTATATAGAACACCTTGATAGACATAAATAACTGGCTACAATTACATTACTTGAGGTACTGCTCAAGGGCAATATAGAAACACTGAAAAGCCGTCACAGGACATAAGGCTTTAAAAAATAAAATAAAATCAAAGACATGTAAACGACCTCTCAGCTTCACTTACAGTAAATCGCCATGAAAGCAATGGTGACATATTCCTAAACTGCAGTCACTGAGACCATGGCCCTGGGGTTTATCTTTGTGCAACAACTTGTAATATCTAGCCTGCAAATTTGCAACACTCAAAGGGCAATGGGTGGCTGTTGGGTATGTCGTAGGTGATCCAGGTGATCCTACTATGGGTGAGCTCAGTGCAAATTTACTTCCCAGCCTCGGCATTTAAACTCCAATCCCATAGCAAGTGCAAGATAATTTGAGGTAATCACTGCTCCACAGGGAAGGGGTGAACACCTTGCAGTTACCACAGGTTAAGATTAAGTAAAATGAGTAAATTGGTAGATATGGCGGTGCCATTGCTGTATCCCGTATTCCTTCCTCCCTTATCTCCGTAGTTTGTTTAAGTATATCCACATTCATTTGAACCACTACAGGTTCATGTAGGTTTATCACACAGCTGAAGTAATGACATAATACACCGTCTCATACTCATTGGAAAGATTTGATGAGAACAGGCAGTTTTGTCACACTGACCAGCTTAGTCCCTTATGCCCAAGGAGCATGGGGGAGCCCTGCTATGCCTCTGAGCATCCTTGGAAAATGGAAATTGTCAGTCTTCTGTGATAGGTGGGAAGGTACATCTTCCTGAAAGGACTCGTGTCTCCTGATGTGAAAAGATACTGCCTGCAACTCTGAGAGAAGTCAGTCATGGTGTAGCTGAGGTTTTTTTTGTTCTGTTTTGTTTGTTTGTTTGTTTAAATAAAATCGTGATGTTGAATGAGGATTTTCATCTGCAGCTGGCTAAGAGCACTCTTGAGCAGATGATCTGAGTTTTAATTGAGAATAACCAGTCTCACCAGTTCCTTTCTCTTCAAAATCTGCTTCTAAATCAAGTCAATTGCCAGTAAAAGGCTGATGTTACAGAAATTTTAATTTTTTTTTTTTTTTTCCCCAGGAGTAGCTGTTCTGTCAAATAGTTTCATCAAGTGTTGTAGCACCACCTATTTAGACTATACCTTGGATCCCTCATGGGGAACACTTGGAAGACATTTCCACAGTCATTTAGTGTACAGCCTTGTACAAAATAGCATTACGCCTGGGTGAGAGGAAAATTTTTGAAGGAATTAGGAGCTTTAGGACATGACTTAATAGTAACTGCTGCTTCAGGGTCAGATTTTTCACACAAAAATATAATGGTTTCAGATGTAGCAAATTCATCCATTTGTATACAAATTTCATTATTTGATCTAATATCTTGAATTAAGGGTACATTTCATCCATTTTGAGAAAGTCTATCTTACAAGATATAAGTCTGGACCTTCTTACTTAGGCAAAATTTCTACTGTTGGAGTTGTCTAAAGCAGAGTGGTTGGCCTGGACACTCACCTCCATAATAAAACCTACTCAGCTGATGAATGAATGAGGAAGTAATAACTGTACTGTTGGATATACCCACATTTTCAGACAGGATCCCTACTTAATGAGAAGGAAAACTACCTTTAGGAGCAGTAGAATGAATTTCAAAGGTTGAGACAGAATAATATTTTGATGTTAATTCCTGTCAAATGTGGGAGTTTCATTTTACCAGTCCATCTGCAGCAAGCATGATTACAAGTAGTGGAATCCTGTTCCTTTATCTAGATTCAATGATATTCATATTAATGTATGTTTCAAGGTGTGTCTAATTTCATCCTCTGCCTCCCCCACTTACAATATGTAAACACAGCCTGATGTTTATATCTTCTACCTTGTGTAAGAGCTAGTATTTTGCGAGTAGGGCTCCTCATCTTCTTAGACATACCTTCTACATTCACTTTAGCACTTACTGATGCATTTTTATGATTATGTGTATCACTCACTTTAAGCAGGGGTGGCAAGGGGGAAGAGAAGATGTGAAGATAACCTGTGAAGAAATACTGAGGCTCAAGTAAACATTTCAAAACTTTTGAAAGCCACACATTCAACATGTTGCACAGTGTTGCCTAATAATCAGAAAAAATTATGAGGCCATGGCTCACATGAAGCAATGTTATGCGTCATATCAATCCCACAGGCCAGTTATCCCATCCCTATTTTAAACAGTATAAAACATATGTTTAGTCTGATATATAGATTAAACACATAATAATAATAATACAGGGATCTATATTTTCAGAAGTGGACGGTGATATTTTCTGTCCCTATTATTTAGACAGGCTGCTGGGATACTTCAAAGAAGCCTGTTTTCAGGAGTCAGACTCCAACTAAACATCACAAATTGTACCCTTAAATAAGAAATACCTATCATCAACTCTAAGATAAATATTTAGGGCTCCTAAAAAGGCAATCACCCATTTGTTAAATGTAATCTCTGTTTGCATACCCTTTCAGAGACTCCTGTCACCCAGGAAAAGTCAGATGCAAAGGTGATTCTTGCAGTGTATCTTGATGTCTCTGCAAGAGCCAGCTGAAGTTCCTCAAGGTGGAAAAGCTGTCTGGGAATGGCTGAAGCAGTGCTAATACACTGAAAGATTTGGTAGGTTGTTTGCCTCCCAGAGAGCATGAAGGCTTGCATCTCTGGCCAAGTCTGTTCACTTTGTACTATTCAGCAATGGCTCTTCAAAGACCAGAGGCTGAATTACATTTCCTCACTCAGAATAATCACAAATGGGTACAGAATTCATATAGCTGAGACCTGAACCCTTCCTTCTTCCCACTGTCTTTGAGAACAGAAAAAAAGTAGAATGGTAGAGACAGATGTTAAGAAGGCAACTTGCTTGACCTGTGTTTGTTATTTAAAGAGTGTTGCAAGATGATGCCTTTCATAGTGGTGTCCAAGGCCACTCTGAACAGGAGAATTTTGGAATGTTGCTAAGCTCCAGGGTATATGCTCAAGGTAACCTCATTCCATGCTGGGGTGACACTTAGACAAGTATTAACACCTCGCTAAACCTTGTACCACACGAAATAAACCAAGGTTCCCGAGGAGGCTGGAAGCCATGGACTGCTTTGAGGTCCTTGAGAAGGATAGTCACTGGATGAGGACTTAGGAGCATCACCCTCAGGTCAGTGCAAATGTTGCTCTCCTACATCACACCAAACTGTGCTGTGGGTGGGCTGAGTAGCCAAAGGCTTCCTTTATGCTATGATTATCAGAAATTGAATCCACCAGGAAATCTGATGGTTGATTTCAAGATGTCTTATCAAACACATTCTTCTTATGTGGTATCATAAAATACCACTCATATACCCTGTTGACAGCAGAGGAGAAGCTACTTTTGGATAGTTGTGTTTTTCCAGAGCTATTTCAAAGACTAAAGCAATTGCTCTTTCTCTTGAACGATATAGGTACTGTAGGATCCACAAGGTCTCATTCTGTCTCCTCTAGCTAAGCCTACAGCAGAGACAGTCATGACAGATGAGAAGGAACTAAATGTTCTCTCTTGGGCAGCATATACATTATCAGTGATTTATGTCTGCATTCTGTGACTTACATGGACACTCCAGCAGCCACAGGATGATCCTACTGCACCAACAGACAGAATTGCTCTTTTTCATTTGAGCCACTTTCAGAGAACCTGAGCTTGCCACAGTGAGCCAGGGTTTTTGTCCTTTAAAACAAGGTTGTATTAATATGGTGCTCCAGCCATGCCCCAAACACAAGGTAACCATGAAAACCAGCCCACTTAGCAGTAGACGTTGCCAGGAGAATATAACATACTGACTGAATTTCACTGAAATTAAATTTAAATGTGGTGTATTGAGAGATGTCTCCTCCTGTGTCAGCAGGCCTCGTGTGTGATCAAAGGTGTGTCATTCAGACACTCCTCAGTTTAAGTGAAAGAGACCTCAGCAAGGCTCTGCTATTAAAGAGATCAGGCTTTTTATGAACATAGTCATCCCACTGTCACCACAATCCTTGTCATGAGTCACTGACCATCACGTGTGTCATTTACATGGATGCAAGGAACACAAAAAGAATCATTTACACAGGTATAAGGAAACCTCCTATTGACCAAGAGCAAATTAGGCTACAGTGACCCCGTTGCATCCCTGACTATTGCCTGAAGCCCCTGCACACAAGCCAGCAGATGAAGGTACCTCACTGCGCATTAGGCTCCTATTCACTCTGTACCAGCTCAAGTGACTATATGGTATGTATAGGGCAAGTGTGTTCCCTCTAAACAAACTGCCCAATGGACTCGCTTCATCGTTCACCCACTGTTGAGATGACAACATTTAAAACTGTAATTAAAAATATAAACTTTGCCTTTATAAAACAGATTTCTTTATTATTAAAACAAAAAAACTAACTAAACCCCACAAAAACACAAAGATTGAAAATGATTTCATGATTTTTCAGGAGTGTTATATGTGTTACAAGGAAAGGTAAGTATGCGCAGAGCAGTAAGATTTATTCAGAGAATGTGTGTTTCACTTTAAAAGAGAAAAACTGATTTTTATATAAACAATGCCCCAAAAAACACCCCTAGAGAAAAAAGGCACACAAATACTTTACTCCTTTCATAAATAATGTATTTTATTGCATATGGCTATTAAGGAGAGCATCCATGATCAATACAGACTAAATACAATACACTACTCTAGTTCCATTTATTCTGGTCTCCAGCAGCATCACATTTATCCTTATATACAGCGTGTACATTGGAAGACACAGCAAGATAAGTTAAGTCTCTTGTCATATCACAATTGCAAGAAATATATTTAACATCTTGATATCCAGAAACAATACGTACCCAAAAAGAAAACACTGCTTAATAACTGTTAAGGTTATATAGCAAAAAAATATTTTAAATTTAAGGTAAGTCAGGCAAAATGTACAAAGACCCAATATACATTGTGAAGTTTTAGCAAACATAACATTTATACATTTTGGTTCCATTCTGTAAACTAAATTAAGAATGTAAGTATTGCATATGTATGCCTTTGCGAAATATACAGGATAGAGAAGAATTGACTATATTGTCAAATTTTTGTTTTGACGTTGCTGTATGCATTTTAGCCATTTATTTTAGTGGCATGATTTCCTAATCAGTACAGAGGGTTACTTCAAAATCGAAGTTCAAAATATTGTATTCAGCAGGTACCACACTCAGTGCTACGGGGAAGTTCAGACAGAAAATGTCAACAATGGTATTTGTTTTTTCAGTTCCAGAATTGAACAAGCAGCATTTTAGAATGTTTTAGAACCATTTATAGTATTATTATTAAAAAAAAACCTCGGATACATTAGATATTTAAATTGATTTTAGATCTAATATTGTATTAGCCTATGCATTGCTGTGATTTAAGACCCCCACAATTACACTGAAATATAAAGTGTGTCATGGGGTAGGGAAGGAATTAGTTTACATTCATCTTTGTCTTGTAATACAATCCTCAGTTCTAAAAATTCAGCATGTAAGCAGGAAGACCGCATTGTCATTCATTACATTTGTAAGACATTGACTTTCGTCTTCCTCAGAAAAAAATCCCAAAAGATAATGCATTGTTAATAGTGATGTACAGGTCCCACCTAGCACAATGATTTTCAAAAAAAAAAAAAAGTCTCACATAACTCAAATAGCTTAGTAATACTTACATGTCTATCAGAGCAGGCACTGGGGAGGTACCATTAAAATGTATATGAACTCTTCACCAAATTTATCAAAGCAGAAACAAGGTGGTGGCATGACATTCTGCTAGTCTGGTGCATCAGTTGTATATGACATTTGTGACCACAGCTGCCACATCACTTGTATTTTCAGACCACTTGAAACGTGATGCACAGGTAGTCTTGAAAATAACTCTGGATAAGCGACTGCAATGTTTCTTCTTTCCCTGTAAAAATGCCTGTAGCTGCAATGACGCTTTTCTGGTAGAAGGCAAATATCAGGACTTTCTAGATGGCAAGATAATACTGTGTTAATATTAGCGCTTGAGCCTGTCCAATACCCACAATCATCCCTGCATTCTTAGCATGCCTATGTAGATTTTTGGTTACAAGAAACGCAGCTAAGAACAGGGTTAGCTGACAAAAGTGAGCTTGTAGATAGGAGAAAAGGCTTCTGCAATCTGAAGTACCTACATCAACACCTACATAGAGAGGATTAAACAAGTGTGTCAAAGGTAGAGAGAGATACCCCCAATACAGTTTGATGTTTTTAACTTATGCCATTTCAGTTACACATTTTTATTTTTTAAACTACTCTAAATCCTCCATCCAAGTCCGATCCACAGAGTTCCATCCCATTTTAGACTTTCCAGTGCCCTCACCAGGCTCCTTCTGAGAAGAAAACACTGCAGCTCGCGATGAAGAAGCAGGCAGCAGCTGTACGCGTTACAAGTTCAGTAAGGCTGGCGACCGTTCTTGAGAGAGACTCAGCATAGAGATAAAGGAGGTCCTGTCGTACACCAACACCGCAAATCCGGCTTTACTTTGAACTGAGGTAGGTAGTACTGTGATAGGCTTGAAGTTATGCCAGTAAATACCAGATCTGACTGCTTCAGCAGGTGCCACAGAATCCCCTAATATGCCGAAGGATAAATACAGTTTGTCTTTGCAGAAAAAGGAAATGAAGGCATTGGCCGTTAGTTAAAGAGGCCAGCAGAAAAGTTCCTAGTGTCTAAAGAACATCTTCAACTCCTGTCAAAACAGCAGCAAAATGATAGTGTAGATGCCATCGACAGGACATGAGTTGGGCAGGTTGCTTTCCCTTCCTCGCTGATTTGCTGTATGGTTTAGTCCACTACGGTTTGAAAGTTCAGTAACTGTCCGGACCAACAATGACAACAACAAAAAGTAAACCTTAAGCAGCTTCAGTTAAAAAACAAACAACAACAACAACAACAAAAATCCAACAACAAAAAACCATATATGCCGAGCAGCTTCTTTGAATGTTGTACTCTGTTGTTTGAGGTCATGGTGATAAAACTAACTCCTTCACTCTGAAAAGAAAAACGAAAGAGAGTCAGTAACAGCAGCAACAAAAATCATATCGATGATTAAAGCATATCGATGATTAAAGCAACACCATATAGAAGGAGAAGTATCAGAGGTTTCATGGAAAAAAGCTATGTAATAACTGCTTTTCTATTTGCGTCCGTCATAAGGCATTACAGAGGCAACAAAGCGAGCTCTTTCCAACCCACGCCATGTTCCTTGTGTAGAACTTACCCGCTGTGGCTCCTCAAACCGGGAAACCGCAGGAGGCAGAGCCAGTTAGAAAACCTGTCAGGAAATCCCCTCAGTTCAAGTTGTGACCCTCACTGTTTTGTATCAATAGCAAGAAAAAGGTGTTGCAGAAAGTAGGTACAAATTCAAGTGTTTTTTTAATCGTCTGGTTGTTATCGACAGCTGTCAATTTCCAGACATTCAAAACAAGAGTTTCGCAAGACTGTTTTGACTTCAGGGGAAGAGTCTTCCAAAAATGTAAGCAATAAAAGGCCCTTGCTCTACTTTAATTATTTGATTTACTAAATAACAACTATTCCAGAAGTAAAAAAGTGAGTATGTTGGAAAATGGAAGGAATACTCTTCCGCTTACTCTCTACAAAGTTGCTTTAAACATCTAAGGTGAATTATACAGTAACATAGAAATTGATTACGAAGTGACCCATCCTATTTTAAAGAACCCAGCTGACTCCCCTCATTTTTTTACTGCAAAGACTGAATGGGTAGGATGGGCCACTGCCACAAATAGATGTCACATTGATTAACTCACAACATTAAGGTCGTTTGTTAACATGGTCATTAAAAATCAGATTTCCTCAATTTGTTGTTTATTGCATAGAATTTTCCAGTTTGCTATAATATTTATAAAGCAGCAATGCAAAAACAGTAGTGATCAAAACACGAAGACCGTAAATTTTACATTGCAAAACACTGACATCTCATTTTGAAAGATGCCAGCTAAGTGGTATAGCTCAATATAGTCCCAGGCTGCAACATTACATTCCTTTTAAGTGCTATTAATAGTGTCTAGTTTATCTAGCTGTTTATAGCAATTTTGTTCTTGTATGTTGCTGTCCTGAAGTTTACAAGTTAGATGAAAACTTTGGTTTGAAGATGTAATACACAAGTTTTCCTAGAAGCTTAAGCTATTTGGAACACTTTGTGAACTAACTTCGTTACCTAGAAAAGCCATAACTCTTGAATTTCAACTATATGGATACAATAAGTCAGTATTTGTTTTGCGGCCATTATGAATTATATATGAAACCTGGATGTCAAAGTAAGCATAGTGCTTATCTGTGCAAGTTTCACTCCACATGAGCTTCTGACAAACCAACACCAAGGCTTTTCTTCAAGTCTATACAAAAAACACAGGTTGACATATCTTGGCATATATGTGAGAATTACTAAACTGCTATTGAATCTCTCAGAGCTAAGGTTTACTTAAGGAGTAAGTCCTATCGAAGTCAATTGGAGCTGCTGTATGATCAGTTACTTAGGATGTTACTTAGGATTTAGTTTAGTGACACAGCCTGAGATGAATTAACAGCTTGCCAAGACCAAAAGGAAAGCATCTCATTGCCCACACCCATTGCCACTTATTTGGTGCCACTTCTCTGATCTGACACTAAGTCAATTCTAGCCATTCAAACTTCAGAAAAAGAGCATTTTTTTCCCCTCCCCAAGTGAATAACCTGAATTGGCTTATGATATAATCAAGGGAGCCCCAAAACTGCCAGCAGGAAAGAAGGAGAAGTATCACTCAGATGCATAGGGTGAAAAAGGAGCTGAGGGAGTAGGAGGGAAGCTGAGATGAAAAGAGGAGGAGATGGAAAGCTTGGAAGGACAGAAAGATTCCTCATTTTTGCTGCTTGCAAGCTGTAAATCCAGCTGCTATGGATCCTGAAGATTCCATAACATGAAACCATACCCTAATGGGCTCATCCAGCAAGGCTGTGCGGGAGAACACTAGCGGCAGCATGTGTGGCTCTCAGAACCAAGCAGAGATCCCTCATTTGAGGAAGAGTTGCCTAACAATCCACTTTGTTCTGACTTTTATTCAGGGAAGCAGGATGCGTGTGCATCCCGTAGGCATACAAGTGAGTGCTTAAAGATACGCGCTGATTCTGTGCAATTGCTTTCCTCCTCCAAATGGAAACCAACCCAACAGCTAAATTTAGGTTACCACTGCATCAGAGTGATAGCTAAAGCCAAATAAAGTGTAAAAAAAATAAAAATAATTTGTTCAGATGTGGAAATCAGAGAAGGAGATTTTTGTACATGCAAAGATGACAGGTAAGTATGTTTCAAGAAGTATGTCTGCCTAGGGTGGTCACCAGAGAGGATCGCTACTACGGAGTTAACCTGCCATTGCTCTTGCAGCACAACAGCTACTTTCCAGCCAGAATTCAACCGGAGCGGGCGAGGCGGCCTATGCTTCAAAGCACTCCCAAACCGGGTTCACAGGGTTTTGCAGGCCTAAGCCTCAGAGTCCATGATGCAATAAACACATCACCCAAAGAGGCTACAATGCTAATCTATAACCTTAGAACTAACCCCTAAGTCATCTTCAATAATGAAACATTTTCCCTTGGCTTCAATATGATTTTAATCAAGTCTTGAATAAGCTTTGAATCAGGAAAGGAAAAATAACTACTGCTACCCTGTGACCCACATAATAGCAGTGTCAGCTTCAGAGGAAGCCTACTAGCAAGCAGTAAGTTCTGAGTTCCATGCTAAAGTTTGCTTGTTTTTAAATTACATCAATATCACTATTATTATTATTATTATTTACTTCAGTTGTTAATATCTTCTACTTATTTCAAGTCCCAGGTCAACATTGCACTTAATCTAATCTATCACTGCAAGTCAAACCAGTACACATTGTCTTTATCCAGGGACTAAACAAAATTCCTAAAGGGCATGAATATATTATTTGATAACCTCATTCCCCCTGGGCGCACGCAAATCACAATACAAAGTGCAGCACTGTTTCACTGCTGAAGTTCCCTCTTGGTTTTGGGCTTTATTAAGAAAAACCTCCATGATAGCTGCTGAGTTTCCAGAACTACTTCACGTCATCCGATTCCACTAGTGCTTTCTTGGGAATAAATCAGATAAACACACACACAAAAAATTGCTAGGAAATGACCAAATGCTCAAAGATTTGCTAAATATGCTGTGAAGAGAATACAGTGGTTAATCAATTAAAGATCTCATCTGTTTATTAATTTTCAGTCAGTAATCAATGAATAGTTTTTTTTTTTTAAATTAATTCCTAAAAATAACAATTCTCTTCTGCTAACAAGCACAGAGACAGAAACAGCTATGCACGTGGCTCGTGGCACAACACGGTGCCAGTTATTCATCACCAGGCAATATATTCAAGTGGCAGCGCGACCGTCAGAGCAGATAAAGCACGAGGCAGAGAGCCCCCGGCACTGCTGCGGGCTTGTGCTGTGACTTCAGGCGAATGCTCCCTGGCTTTGTCCCTTTGTTTCCCCTCCCCACGTTGCCTGCCAAATCAATTAAGGCTCTGATCCCGCTAACTAACTTTTCCTGGAAGAGCAATCATATTGGTATAACCGAATCCCAAGGTTAAAAACGGGGACATGTGTGGGCTTCGGGCCAAGCCATCAGACAGTACGGCCCAAGGACCTGGATCCCACCTGCAAAATTGACATTAGGAGCCAAATCCTGACCCAGCTCTGACTCTCATTAAGCAATTTAGTGAGCAATATACTTAATAAAAACCACAGAGGTAACCCTGCTAAAGATAACAGAACAGCTCATGTGTTTAGCTGTGGGTCTCCAACAGTAATTCCAGGGAATTCAGTGAGACTGCTCCTACCAAATAAAGCAGAGCTTGGCCATTGTCACAAGAGAAGGTTTCAGCTGGAGCTTAAATATTTGCCTTAACAACACTTCACAGGAAAACATAAAGTAGTATGCTCTAGCAGTTTACAGAGTCCATGAATAATAGCATTCCAAAGTGAAATGCCTCCACATTTGATGGGAAAAACAAGTTAAACCATGAAATTAAAAAGCCATGTTATTATTATTTTTTAAAACAAGTCATGGTTGATCATATTTGGAGACATGCTGTCCCAAGTAACTATGCCGTTTTGGTACATCAGTCCACCAAGGAACAATACACGATGTTATTTGGATATGTTTTTATTGTTTTATGAATTTAGAGAAGTGAGCATTGCGTCAATACAGATTACTCATGACTGATAATGAAAACTACTGAATTTCTTTAAAGTAGTGAAGTCACATATTGTGGCCACAGTTCTCTCTATTAACATGAGCTTTGTAGTACTCTTCTCTCGAGTCAAATAGTTAAAAATCGTAATATTTTGAATTGCATCCTGATAAACATGAAGAAAGATATCTTCTAAAGTGGGAAACAAAACACTAGATTGTCTAGAAAAAGATGCTGCATGTCAGCAGTTGCAAGTACTGTTTTTCTCCCCTAGCATACACACAAGAGGCTAAAATGTTCATCTGATCCATGGACAAATCCCCACGATTTATACTGAGTGTCAACTTTTATCTGAAGGTACTAATAAAATCAAAGTCATCTGTATTTGATATCATCTATTTACGTGAATAGCAATTATTTTATCTGCAATCTTTCACTAGCAGCTGAGTCTACTTTGAAGTGCAGACGACAATGAGAGCTACGCTTAGTTGATTTCAGAATTTGATATAATTTGTGTTTCATACCATTTTGTCAAGGTTTTTACAGATTTTGTAATATGAATAACTAAAACATTCAAATGTAATTATGTGGAAAATAAAGGATTAAATTTACAAATGTCATTATAATGAATTTACAGCTAAAGTGCTTGTCCAGAAACACATTTCCCATATAAATTATAATAAAAATAGGCACTTCAAATTTAAAATTAAGAAACTAGACATGCTTATCTTTCCAGGATGTATAATATAATACATTTGCAATCATTTGTTTGCATAGATGTGATTTAATCCCATGATTGGGGATAAAATAAATTAGACAAAAAAAAACCCTCAACATAGTACTATCTGAAATGTGTTCAACTATCCTCTCCCTTGCAAGTTGCATATACAACTGCTTAAAAATGTTAAATGAAATTAAACAAATATCAAGCTTCTTTCTCTGATCAAACCAAACAGCAGAAAAAATGTTTAGTCCTTTTGGCCTTCCACTGGGAGTTTGTAAGAGGGACAGAAACATACACAAAGAACCAGATGTGGAAACTATATAGGAAATTTACTACTGAAAAGATTAGTCTTTTGTGAACTAATTTGTGGAGGCCAGCCAAGGAGCCACTCTGCAGTTCACAGGTATAGGATTTAGCCATCATGGAAAAAGGAGTCATCTTCTTGGCTGATGACCATTACCATGCAGCTGTAATTGCCTCCCACCTTACAAACCATCACACTATTCCTTTATTAATGTGGATGCAAAACCAGAACACTGGAAACATAGCCTCAGTTAGGTTGCTGACTTGATTTTTTATAGCTCTTTTGTCCACATCAATATGACAGCACAGCTCTTCCCAGGAAGGGAACGACAGTGATAAGCAAATTCTAGTGACGCCGCTTTGCATATAAAGTGAGGCTGGAAGTTTCTTATTAGAGACAATTCCTGCAAAACAACGTGCTCACCTTACAAGCGTTGAAGGGTGAGGGAGGAAGGAATTGGTGACTAATACACTGAACCACCTGCCAACCCCATCTTCAGAGATGCAACAAAACCATGTATATTTGCATGTCTACCCCTCACAGCATACAGCAGGTAATATTCATCCCAGCTAACTTCTGGCATCCTCAACGTGTACCTCTACATCTCTGACCTACTCACCCCATGAGGAGCTAGAATAAATAGTTCCTTACAGTCAAGGGGAAGAAACAGGCACTTCTAAGCAACAATTCATCTACCCTATTTCACACTAGGCTCAGATGAGTAAGAGTTATGAAAGACCTCCAAGTCTGTCAGGTGTACGACTTCATATTCATCTTAGGAGCACAGACCAAATCCTTTCACACACCCTTACAATTGCTGAAAGTTTGTTCGGCTTGCAATTCAAAGGTATATATGTCCCTCCTCAAATACATATCAGTAATCACCAGCAAGGGCAACAAGGTCTGACAAGAAGGAAGACCTCTCATAACTAGAGCTTGATATTCTCACACAATGATGACTGAAATGCCATTAGTGTGGGTGGACCTAGTTCAGGCAGGTAACAGTGAAAAAGAAAACAGAATTTGACTTCAGGTTAGATCCACAAGCAAGAACCTGACATTTTAGACACCAATGGCCAATACCGAAGACTGACAGCTTCTTCTAAGCCACTGAGTTACCTCCATCCACACGACCAAACACACAATGGTAGAGCGCTCTCCAAGAAGTGAAAAGTATGCCTATTCTCTCTTGCTTGGGAGAAAAAACAATCTTTTCCAGTGATTAAGTTGAAGAATTATTCATATTAAATATTTAAATATTCATGGCAACAGGGATAAGGACTCATGTAAGTTGTGGGAAGTCATGTTCATTCTCTCTTTCCACTACAATGGATATCTAATTATTCCATGAAAACAGCTTCAGTAAGAAAGAATGGGAGCACTCTACCGAAGAATATATGGCTAAGATGTGCTAGAGACTAGGAGAGCAGGGAAGAGAATTGAGATTTTTTTCAGCCAGAAAGGTACTGGGTAAGTGCTCTAGCCACTTAAACATTGTGGCTAGGGGAACAGAAATACTTCTTCCAGGCAGTCTTTGAGAGATTGATCCCTTCTTTCATCATTGACAAACGGGCTTAGGCATCTAGTATCAAGAGGTTTCAGATTTACAAAGTCTGTATGGAGACTCCAGCATTCCTCCATCCCAGAGGAAGGCATTTATCTTCCAAAAAGTGGCATGTTTTAAAACACAAAGCTCTCTTCAGCTTTCACAGTCAACTGCCTGCCTTGCAAACTGACTTTTGGACTGCTTACCAAGGAGACAAACACCCCTGGCTTTACGTACTTCATTTATGCATCTCACCTGGCCTGTAAACTCTTGATGGTCACACACTAAACTGGCTGCTGCACCTCTTGGATGTTCACATTAAGAGACGTGTCCAGGGAGATGCTTCTTCGCACTGAAGAGATACATGGGGAGTGAAGGGAGGAAGAGAGAGGGAAAAAAAGCAGGGAAGGGCTAAAAGGAACAACTGGGCAAGCGTGGTACAGCAATCTTTCCCCTACTACTTTCTCTTGTTGTCACACCCTCACTTACAACTCTGAGCATCAGGTAGTAGGTTTTAAAAGATTATTTTCAATCTTTGTCAATGCTTTTCCAGAAGTCTTTTGTGTTCTCACTGTTGTCATTGTGAATCAGCTCATAATAAAGGAGGGGAAGATGAAGCTAGGCAAGAAGTTGCAGATTTGACATTCGATGACAAAAAGAACACCCCTCTATCCCCCTTGACAGAACCTCCCCAAAACCATGAATTGTAATGAGCAGTACCACACAGCTCCTGGGCCTAATTTCCCTTCATGGAAACTTTCAGTACCTGTAGCCTGGAGTTTCACACGTGAACTACAGGGTGTGAGAAGAATGATATCCTTTTGTTTGTTCTGAACTTGCCATATGTTAATTTAATGCCCCCAATAAAGCTGGAGTTTTAGTTCCCATGTAAAATCAAGAGTCCCATATACCATCCCCATGGCGTCCTTGCTTTGTATGTTGAGACACTGAGACATAAAGCAACTAGAACTGCAGTTCCTCCATATGGGTGTTTCCTGCATACAACCTGAGAGCACAAGGGAAAGGCTCAAACACACGGTGCCCAAACATTTCTATACTATCCTGGAAAATTGGGACAAAATGTTCTACACAGCTTGCAAACACTTTCTTCAGGATTCTTGGGAGAAAAAAACTATGCTGCATGTTACCTGAAAAAGTTTCTAACACTTTGATGGAAAAATCAATTACACAGTATACACACACTGCGGGAGAGGGAGGGAAAGGAAATTCCTTATGAGAAGAGAAAAAAGTATCCACAAATGTCCAGTGTTGAGCTCACTACTTTAATTTGCCTATCTACCATCTGCTCTTTAGGACAAAAAAAAAAAAAGTGAAGCAGAAGAAGTATTCCCTTTGTACATAATATCCTAATGGGCTCTCAATATTTGATACACAGAGAGCTCCTACAGTTTATTCTGCTTTTAACCAAGCCTTTCCCAGTAGGTTTATACAAAGAAGATATTTTTTCCTCTGGATTTTTTTTTTTTTGACATTTGTTCTATCCATATGTTTAAAAAAGTTTTTTTCCCATGAGACAAGGTTAGAATCCTTTTTTTCACACCAAAAGAAGAATCAGCCAATGTGTTTTGGGGAATGCTGCTTAGGAAAAATGTAAGAACAGTCTGCTTTCTCAATTTCATATCTTCTGAAATATCATTACTGAGAATCATTAAATAGCTACATATTTCAATTCATCTATTAATCTTGTTGCATATATTACTCCTGTTCTTTTTAAAACTATGTCTCTAGTAGCCCAGAGTTGTTAATGCAGTAGTGCAGCTCAGGTTAAGCACTTAACATTTTTCCTTTATTAATTTCACCTAAACAATAACTCAAGTGTTTATATACAAAAAGTTTGGATAAAAAAAAAAAAAAAAGATATTTCCATTAATAAAGCCAAAGTCTCCTTAAAGGCTTTTTATTTTGTAAATTTTGTGGGTTTTGTATTTCTATTGTGCTTAGAAACCTCTATTAATGGAGCCTATAGTGCTAGGCACTGTACATGAACAAAGGCACAATATATTTTTATTCTAGTCAAGGTAAATTATCTGAGTAGGTTTGCGATTATGACTTGTTATTGAAGGTATTGCTCTGGTTAGTAATAAAATATTTCCGCTAGCAACACACAAAAGAGGAACTGAAAAGAAAACATTCCAAAAAAGTGCTTGGAGAGAATACTGTGGAAAGAATTCGAAAGACTAAACTTGTGAGAAAAAGCAACCAACAAAAATCTAGTAAAAAGGTAAATTTCATTTGCAACAGATCTCAGTACTTTGCTTGTGGCACCCAGCCACCAGTGATGGCCAGGTTCAGTATGCTGTCAGGGACACGACAACACAGACATGAAGGAACTACATATTTCTGTGCATAAGCCTTTAAATTTTCCAAGCCAGTGAAATATTTCCGCAGGAAAATGATTTCTGACTGTCTGAACTATAAGCTTAGTTTATTGCTGGTCAAGAATGTTTTTAGATCTATTTCTGCACATTAGAGTACTACAATTGCTATTTTATAATCACATATGCATCTTACTGTGTTCAGCTATACTCCTTACCGCTGCGGCACCTGTTAAGCATAGTCTATACAAAACAAAATGAAAAATGTAAATTCAATCTCAGATTTATGTTGACAGAAAACAGCCACAATTTAAGATACTCAGAAATGACTGTGGCTACACCTGAAACGAGGCAGGGGGGCTCCGCTGACAGCCCTCAAGTCCTGATCTGTAAGAAAGACTATTACCAACCAGGGAATCCACTGCAGTGCTCAGAGACTCCCTCGCTGCCTCTGTGGCTGCATTTTCGCCCAGACGGGTATCAGGAGGCAGGATGGCAGCTGGGAGATGATGCAAACCTGTTTTTTTTTTTGTTGTCGTTGTTTTTTGACAAATGACATGGAATTTGGGAGACAGATCCTGCCCAGAACCAAAACAACCCAATTTAAGCAAATACTTCATAACACCTCCACAGAGAACGATCAAAGCGTCTTACCCTTTCTCAAGTGCATACAGGGGCTATGATCATCTTCAGGATAACGTTTATAAAAGTAGTCCTAGCCACCTTGTTAAAGACAACAAGCCAAACTCTCATTAACATCCTTGGACTGTAGGCTTGCAACCAACACCTACACTTGGCACAGCGGTTACTGTCTTAAAGTCAGAGTCAAAAATTTCATGAGGTGCCTAGTCCCCACTGATTTTAACTCCTTCGTCCTTTAGATTTCTTGTACTCTCCCTTGCATCAACAGCGTTGCTGAGAAATGCTAGAAAAATAAAAATCATTTTTATGTTGCATTTATAAAACAAATGTTTAAAACAAACAGAGGTATCTGAAATTTCCTTTACGATGTGGTGCTCTAAAGTTAATCTCTAGATGAATTAGCATTTATTTCTGAAGCTGATATGGATTGTACTGCATACAGAAGCGAGTATTATGTTATGACACAAAAGGAGAGGATGTATGGGCATCACATGGGCATCATTAGTATCATCCACATATCACACCTGGAGGATAACTGCTACTCCATTCGAAAGCAGAGGCAAAAAGCTCAGTAAACTGTTTAGAAAAGTAATTCTTGTTTAAAATTTATCTTCTGAGAACACCAGTTTAAAAACTGGAAGTTGGTCATAAAATAAGTTGTGATAGCAGCAAGTATAATAGCCTCCTCTTACTCAAATTTTACTTTCTTTCTCACCCCAAAACCACAGATCGTACTGAATAAATGAGATTGTTCCCAGCTCCACTGCATGCACCTTGAATCCTCCCTATCTAAGAGTTTCCTGCAGAAATAAAGTGAAGCAAGCCCACATCCATTAGCTCTGCAAGACCAAACAGCTGCTAAACTTCACTTTTGAGACAGGTAGCTAAAGAAGGCAAATGCAAAATGCCAAGTTTCACCTACCCTAAGGAACAAGAAAGAATGAGACAGGCGATGAATCTCGGCTTAGAAAACAGCATGTGTTTCCCTGTTTTTCCACAGTGAGACCCGCAGTACAAAATGTTACTTTCCCCAAGAAAAGAACATTTGTTTAAATATGAGAAATACCATACTCTCAAAGCACAATGTGCTTTCACAGCACTCTTCTCCGAACTTCAGAGACTTTAAAAAAAAAAAGGACAAAACGTTGGTATCAATCACGTCCAATATTGCTAACCCCACAGCACAATGCACTTTCTCCTGTAATTACTAGAGCTCTCTGTACATATTTGTACAAACAAAGCTGTACTCGACTGTTTCAAGAGTTCTGTTTTTTCCTCATCTCACAGGTGCTCTCACACATGCATCTTTGGCTTCTTTTGTTTAATAGCTCACCCGATTTGTTGCTGTGTAGATCTGTTTATAAGCAACTGCTGATGCTTAATTTTCTTAAAAAGGTTCACCAATACCTCATATAGCGTTTTGAAAAACACATTCTACTTAGAGCAATAAATCTGACCACACGACTGTATAACTGAGACTGGCATCTTTCTGAAATTACCAGGACCATTTCTATAAAGCAAACAGATTAAAAGACATCTTTATCACTTCAGATACAACACTTGAGAGTTTGGCTCTGGTCCCACCAGTGCTCAGCAGAGAATTCCCCTAGACTTCAGTGGGAGTTTCCAGTACACAAATACCTGCATGTGTTTTCTCCCATTGCCAGCACCCCAACTTTCTAAAGCTGTTTAGGACTTCTCAAGTAGGTGTTGTGAACACTTCGGGATGTCACATTCAGGAACTACAGCTTCCTGTAGGATACCATGCAGTAAATGAGACTTCATAAAAACTAAGATGATGTAGAAATATTCTCTGTGAAAAACAGAAAAGGAATGAAAGACTGCAAAAGAAATACTTTGCAAAACACAAGTATGTTCCCCGACATGCCTGTAGCTTTAAAGCACAAGTTTGCTTCCAAGTTCTAAGGAGGTGATATCGTTGCATATTTCATATATTGTGATTGAGACCAGGAAATACACCGAAAAGAGTTCAGTGAACAGTGCAGCAGCTGCATAGCTAGTGAAAACACAAATCCCTTTTAATTTCACATTTAGCGAACATGCACAATATATCATAAACTATCATAGAGAGAACAGGCCAGGCCAGGCAGGAATGCTTAGCATTACCAGCTGATGCTCATATGAATACCAGTCTTGTTTTCAAGTCCCTTTGCTTAAAATAGCCTTAACACAGCAAGTTTGACCTCACCAAACGACAGCGCTCTAGAAGTTAGATGTCCCATTTATGCTAAGTGTGTAGGCTCCCTCTATAGTCAGGGAAGACAAAAGGTTTGTATCAGTCATGAAGACTGGCTTTGACCTGCCTTTTCAATACTTTAAAGGCACCTACATCTTTCCAGTGACTATCTATGCAAGCTGGGTCCTCCTTTTAAGAGGACTGTTTCACTAGGCTCCTAATAAGGTGCAAAGGAGGTGTCTACAGATGGGGCCAAAATCTCTTAGATCTACATACAGCAAAAAACCACCGACTAGATGAAAGAAAGCAGCATATACATAGAAATCTAAAACAGGAATACTGACACTTACGGGAGACACTCACACTAGAAACCTGCAACACTGAAGGAACTGAGCAGCTTCATTCAGAACACCTGTATTAGGGTCCCCTAAGATTTTAGCATAGAATCACAGAATGGTTTGGGTTGGAAGGGACCTTAAAGATCATCCAGTTCCAACCACCTGCCATGGGCAGGAATGCCACCCACTAGATCAGACTGCCCAAAGCCCCATCCAACCTGGCCTTGAACACCTCCAGCAATGGGGCATCCACAGCTTCTCTGGGCAACCTGTTCCAGTGCCTCACCACCCTCTGAGTGAAGAATTTGAAGTCCTGTGGTCATCCTGTGGCCTCAAAGATATTTCTGGCTATTAATTACACTCTTTCGTCCACCAGACCAAAACAAGAGCCCAGCACAGCTAAATCCCACGAAACCTGTTATGAAGAATATGGCTAAATTGCCTCCTCTGGAATATGCTCCCTTGCCTAGCAAATACTCCTACCCAGCCTACGCTATACAATCAAACTCTCAAACTGAAACTTTTCCACAGCAGTCAGACGTCTGTTTACAAGCAGGAAAAAACAAATAAACCAACCAACCTGAGGCACTTATAAAAGGCACAACTCTGCCAGTGTTTTCCAGTTTGATGCCTTAGCCTCCCCAATAACCATCAAAAAGTCTCTAAGTAAAAAAGACAGATTCAAGAAATATTTGAGACAAGAGATCACAGGAACACTTTCCCATACAGCAGATACAAGACTTGGACAAAACCACTTAGGTGAAAAATACATCTCCATAAAACACACACAAAATAAACCCAACATGAACAGCCTGTAAATTAGTGGTTCCTCCACACCAGAGCTTTACAAACTGCAGTCCATGCACTACTTCAGAGGTGGCAGCTTATACTGTATTGGAGGTCCTTACTTCCAGCAGCTATTTTTAATTAAAGTACATTGAGAAGAATTGATTGAAGTAGTTAATTATTGTGATTCCAGAAAGATATTATCTGGCTGCAAATGGTCTAAAAAGGGATCTAAGACAACTCAGGAGAAAGAAGAGAAATGGTTGCAAGCCTCCCTATTAATATCTGATAGCTGCTATGAAAGATCTTGGAAATCTGTCAAAGTAAGATTAAAAGTTACCACGTTACAGAAGCAGAGGAGAATTTAAAAATATGTGCCACCATATACTTCAGGACACAAACACGCTAGGGAAGAAAAGTTCCAGTAACATCTGATCTAATGAAGAAACAGGAATTCGGACTTAAAAGACACAGGGTGATGCTGTTCTTTCTGACAGTTACAGTCATAGCCCCACAGTGCTACATCCCGTACTGTTCTGGGTACCGTGTATTTCTGATGTTTTTCCTCAGCTAAATCACAGAATTTGGACAAGCGTTTCCTGCTCCTGGGTTAACTGACAATTACCAAATGTAGTTCTTTTTAGCACTGTGCTGTTTTTTGTTTTTAAACCAGTGAGACAACAGTTTTCCATGTATCAAATACACTGTGTTTCCTGCTTCCTGGTAAGAATTAGCTTTGCTTGCATATGATGCAAATAATGAGTTAATATCTTTTTGACACGTATCAAGATGTGAGATGTTTCTTAGACTACAGAAGCAAAATGAAGACTTTACTCAGGTATACACATACAGCTACACTAATTTGAGTATGATAAAGCCACTTCACCATTCAGTGAAGCAATGGTTTCACATGGTTTAAAAAAAAAAAAAAAAAAGAATATTGCAGAGAAAAATTTAGCAACCAGTTTCCATAAAGAACTTATTTGCCTACTGCTCTGCCATCTCAGCAGAACTCGCTAGGAGTTTGCCAACCAAGTGGAAAGAAGAGTTGGCTGCTCACGTAGCCCTCTAAAAAGTGCTTGGGAAAACACCTCAAAAAGACAAGCCAAAAATCAGTGGTTGATAAAGGGGACGGGATCCAAAACAAACAAACAGGAAATACTAAACAAAGAAACATTTCTTAATGCTTAAATATTCAGAGTTAAGATACCTAAGGACAAGATGTATACACTTCATTCCACTCAGGATGGAGAATCTAAATGTGTCTCCTACACACGAATCCTCAGAAGAGCTCTCTATTTTCCATTCTAAATTCGGCAGGTAGAGAACAGTTGAAGGACCGGCCTTTCTCCGTCTAGGTGCACTCAGACCCCTGCCTCCCATCTGCTGGGAGTCTAAGTCCCAGGCACATGTCTTAAAGTCCTACCTATGTTTAATGTAAGGAAACAGAGCAAGCTGCACTATAATTATATGGAAATTGTTAGTGAAAAACATAAGTATATCTTTTGGTAAAGTAAAAATAAGCAGAATACAAGCCCGAGTCTAATGACAAAATATGCCATGTAAATAACTCCCAAAGTGTTTCTACAATAGTATGGTTGAAGTGTTATCACCCTGTAAAGCTAAGAGCCAATTTATGAGTACAAAGAAAAAGACATTTACTGAGGAGTGTGAAGAGTATAAAGTGTTGCAATATTTTCTCTTAATATGATGACAGAGCATCCACGTGGATGGACAGAGCATCCAAGTCAAAGCTTGCCATGTTCTTGACAGATGGAGCAGACTTAGAGAATAATTTCACTTGCAGAACACTCCAAATGACCTTCCCTAGCCACTACATCAAACAGCAGCGTGGCACCTAAACATCTTACGTAGCTCATTCACAGCACAGAGCAGCTCCCTCTGCTTTAAACCACACCAGTTCAACCATGCTTATTCAAGCTGCAAGATCTAACGGTATTGTTTACACTGCCTAGCACAGGCAAGTACACAGTTATTAAAATAACAGAGTCCGTCAATTTATTTTTTGAGGGCCAAATTCTAGTTCCACTAAAAATCAATAACAAAAAATCCAGTTATTTCACTACCACCAATTTCTGACATTTATTTATTTGTTTGTTTAAAAACCAGCAACAACAACAACAGATGCTCTATCTAATGTTACCAGATCTTATCAGCTTTTAGTTTACTGTCACTGGAACATTTGTACTAATGGAAAAAAAAATTAAAGAGGACCTGGTCTAGAAATCACTTACAGTGCTGAAATGCATCAGTGCATTTATATCTGGAAATCATCCTACTGGCCGACATTCAACAATTGATTACTACCAACTTATTTATTTAGAACCCACACAATCTACTATTTATTTAGAATACACCAGTTACTGTTAAAATTAAAAGTTTATCTTGAGAACTTTCATTTGACATTTAAAGATTAAAACAGAGCAGTACAATAAGATATACTTTTGTAGATTTCCAAAAGAAAGCAGCAGCATCCCAGCACACATTTGTGCACACAGGAATCTGACTCTGATACTTGTGAGAGGAACTGCCGGAATATTGGTCATAAGTACTCCCATTTTAAGTCTGTCAACTCTGTGACGTATTATGTGCCTCAGGATCATATATGTTTATTCCTAATGCCCCTCTGCATACCCATTTCCCTGTAACTATTGTTAAAGTCATGAGCACTAATTCTGCGACCACCATGGAGTGAATTATGTACTCTTGCATTGTTTTACAATTTTGATTCCAAGTCCAAATGCTCAAAGTTTTACTGTAGATCAGAACTAGTTAGTTGTAAATAATTTTATTATAAAGTGACTTTTCAAAATTCACAAACTTTAATATTTATCATGAGTTTTTATCAATACTTTTTGTACAAGAATGTTGCAACAGAAGCATAACTTTTCTTCGAATGTTAAAGAGACAATATGATTATAGTTAATACTTCATTAATTTTTGCAGAAATAATTGCTCAGGACTGAAACCTGTTGTAAAAGGTGCAAGTCCAGACTCCTATAAACATTTCCAAACATTTATGTTGTAAAACCCAATGATATTACAACACCATTGAGTGCAACTACTTTATAGATGAATTTCACCTCCACCTTCCAGATCCAGATCTCATAATCCCCGTGCAAAGAAGTCTTTTGCTGGTATCACTGAAAATTGGTTAGATGCTTCATCTGAGATTTGGTCTGCCTTTGTAAAGTAGACCAAAAACTATCACCAGAGTTTTCAAAAAAAGTCAGTATCAGAGAAAGTGGTAAAAAGAAAACATAAGAAAATCTCACCACAACTTCTCAATTATTCAAGCAGTGGAAAGTGCACAGTAGTTGAAGCAGTCAGCTCGGTGATGTAAAGGGCTTTGTTACTAACTAAGCAGAAAACAGATGAACTTTGCATGTGTGTGTCAATCTCTTCTTACTTCTTTCACATAATGTTAAAATGTAGCATTAGCAGTTATTGGATAAACTTTCTATAGTGTGGGTAACCTCCATCCCTGAAGGCAGACTAAGCCAGCCTCGTTACTGTTTTCTTGTCCTTGAACAACTCTTCAAGTCGCCTCCTGTAGCCTGCTTCCCATGTAACAGCTAAGATTAACCCTCCCCCAAAACACGTTCATAGGAACCTCTCATTCAATCAGGTTCATACCTCGTGGTGAGCAAAAGCCTAGATCCAAAAGAAACATCTTCCAAATTCTCATTCCATGCATTAGGTTGACAATGTTATCCAGTTTAATGAAGGGTTAAACTGGGCATAAAGGACCATCTTATATGCTGTTTTTAAATAATATACGGCCAGGGAGGACGCAAGGCAAGAGGCAAATCTAAAACTGCCTAGAGACCTAATTTCATTGACACAATTTTCGCACTGGTACTGGAAAGATTTATTGATTTGTCTTTGACTTCAGAGAAGCAAAGTCCTCTGCCTCAAGTCTCACTCACAGCATTATTCTTCATCTACTTTAAATCGTCTGTGAAACAGCTCCGGAAATCGAGACCAAACTGAACAGTGAGTTTCATACCTTGCACTCATCATCACAGCACATACCAAACATTTTTTTAGAGCATCACCTGGAAAAGCTTGGAAGACTCGCCACTGTGTTCTGCTGTTTCTGGCACCGGCAAGTTCACCAGTTTGGCATTACACTAAAGCCCCAGTGCCTCCATTTCTGATCCCCTCAAACAAAAACAAGCTGCTCAACAATGTCTAATCCGTGCGTCATGTAATCCTGCTTAATACTCTACAAACTCTGGGTAATATTTGGGTAGTTTTTAAATTTAGCAAAGAACATCCTGGCCTACTTCAAAGACACCCTCGCCTTGGGTAGCGCCCACTAGAAACGTCACCCACATGCATTTCAAACAAGAAAAGCAAACTAACGTAAATGTGTAAGAAAAATGAAGGAAAGACAAATTAAGAGATACTGGCCTAGTGACGTAATAAAAACATGTAATATTACAAATCAGATGACTGAAGAATGAATGCATTATGCAACCACCAAACACACCATTCATAAACAGCTAAAGAGATGTTCTTTTTAACGCAGCCTTGGACCCGTCGAACAGCGCAGGACCGAGCCCCCTGCCAGTACTTCAGAAGCCCCTTCCAGCGAGGGAGCAGACTCTACTGCAGACCACTGACAGCTAAGTCGTGCACATGTTCCTACCATCCACACAGAGCAATGAAATAGGAAGTCGGATGTCACTCCGGCAGAGAAACAGAAAATCCCTTCTTTGAGGCACCCTTCACTTTCTGTAACATAATTATCTTAGAAGTGTCTCACACCACAAGCGCTTCCAAAGAAGCCTAAATTAAATTCCACGATAATTCTTGTGTATACCGTCCTGACTGTCCTCCCTCAGATCTTTCAGACCCTGGCTGAAGGACAAATGTGTTCCTGTTTTGTTTAGGCTCTCAGGCAGACAGTCACCCATCATTAGCCTTTTGTCAACAGCGATGCTGGGGTAGATTACTAGCGCAGTGCCTGTCATGGCAGGTGCATGGCCCTGGGGCTGCCATCTGCCAGGAAGGAAGTGTTCTCCTCTAGGATGCTGAAGAGATTGACAAAATGTAAACAAAACACTGAATCATTCCTGATCTATGGAATCAAGCTATTACGTTACTCTTCCGCAATGTAGATGCTGCGATCAGAGGCTGGGGCTTGGTCTGGGGCTTGTTTTTTTTCCTATTAACTATATTTGCGATTGGCTTACTAAGATAACAATGCACTCTAAAATATTTTATTTTGAGTTTAACTGAGACAGGCACATCTGGATTTGACAGAAAACAAACAAACCTAGTATCACAGATACATATTTTGGAAATTACTTCTCCACTTTCAGCTTCTAATGTGCTTCTTTACAAAGTGCATTGCCCTTCACTGTGTGCAGGAAGTGCATTTTTTAATTTATTTTTGATAAACCTACACAAAATTTTGGAGTGCCATTGCTGATCAAAGCAAATGTTTTCAATTTAAAAAATAAATAGAAAATTTGAAAATAAGAAAAACTGGATAGATAACAGAACTCAGAGTATTGTCTTTGGTCTTTTAAATAGATTTCCAACTGGATCCCTCATAATTAGACCAAATGTTTATTCTAAATGGTGCTAGTTTTGCTTTGACTGGTGTTAGCGGGCCGTTTTTTCACCACAGCTGTCAGGCAGTAGCACATCGCCACGCGAAGGCACACGCACTTGCCAGAGGAGTCACAGTAATGATGCCTGTTCTTCAGGAGAGCTACTCCTTAGTGCCCACCTGGCAGCACAGAGGAGATGACCCTCCACCGCTGTCCTCGAGTAAGACGTTACTGCGTTAGCACTCTAACACTCAGTGACGTCTACTTTAAGTTACCCTCTGTAAAGAAGTAATCTTTACGCTGCTTTTTCTAACTTTGCAGTCAGGCTAACAATGCCTAAGCCTCAAATACAAATACTCACAACCCTGCAGCTATGTAAATGAGCGTGGAAACTACAAATATAATCTAAACTAGTAATCCAGTTTTCTTCCATAGCTTACAGAGATGCAGTCAAGTTGAGGGAAAAATTCATGCTGCTGTATAGTAGGTATTTAAAATAGGTGGGAGCAGTCTTGATGGCTCTGTTTACTTCTGCTGATTCCAGCAAGTGCCTAGAGCACTATGAGGGGATGCACACGGTCAGGCAGTAGAGACAAATACCAGCACGAAAACAAAAAAAGTTGTCCTTTGAACAGGCTCCAAGAGGAAAACCAGTCTTTTTAGCAGCTGGCAGCAAAGAACTTCTCAGCTGAACTTGGCTTTTCAAGACTGCCACTCTTGACCCACTATGTACTTACACACAGAAACTTTAAAAACAGCTGCGTTGCAGACAACACACACACAAGCAAAACACATCTGAACTTTGGGGTCAGTACACCATCTTTTAAAAATGAATGGACGCTGCTGATTTCCATGTGCACACAGCTCACTTCTAAGCAACAACAAACAACAAAGAGTTGTGAAACCCTCAAGATTACACACCCTACTTTGTCAAATAAGTTGCTATACTCACATTACACTGTTACTACACACACTTTGCTAACACAATGTTAAAACTTCCATAACTCTGCTACAGTGTATCACAACTAACACCTAACACACCTAGACACAGATAAAACAAGTGGACAACCATTGTAAAAGCATACTACACCTAAACAAATTGGAAAAAAAAAAAAAAAGATGTAGCCATTTATTTATATGTTCGTTACTTTGAAAAGAAACGTATTAATGGTGCTTTCTCAGTGCTTTAGAGAAAACGTGGTGAATGAATGTATCCATGTTGCCATTGAACTGATGAATAGAGAGGAAAGGTACATTACATACACTAACAATAGCATAATTTTTCTGTGGATGCTTGCTGTGTTTCAACTTTTAAACCACTTCAGCATTCCAGTATAATTAATGCTATTTAAAAATAATAGTAAATCAAGTGTAAAGAAACCCATGTCATCTTATTTTCTCCTTATTACAAAAACAACAACCAAACACCACCATGCAAAACACGTCCTAATGCTCTTTCTGTTCAAACATTCCTTCGTCCCTTTTACTTACAAGTGAACGTTAGTCTCTGTAGCTATCTTGAAAGAAATCAAGTAATCAGAAGCAATCATCAACCTAAGCATTTCCTCTGCCTTGAGCAATGACTGTACCGGTTCATTTCAGAACAAACCCACCATTCAACTCTGTCTATAACAATTTATCTTAAATGACTGAAAGCAACCATGACATTCTTTATATGAACAGTATAGCTAAACATAACTTAGAGTATAAAGCAAAATAAAAGTCTAATACATGTTACAAGTTTTAGTATTCTATCTGCTTGTAAAAAGCTGACATCCGTATAATCAACATAATTTAAAATATCAAAGGCTTCATTTAATCTTAGATAAATTCAGTCTACATTTTGTTCCATGAGTGGCACTGCTGGGTTGAGACCTAACCATTTTGGTGTGCTCACCTGTAAAATGCACTCAGAGACAAGAAGTGCATTCATAGAGGCAGTAAAAGACAACCTCAAATTTTTAATTCTAAGTTTAAGAGGTAAAATCCAACTATGTAAGTTATTAGAAGTAGTTCAGTTCTTCCAGGTGTTGATTAGGATGTTCTTAAGGAACTTATCAGTAAGAGAAAATACTACACTTACTACTAATTTATTCAAAGAAGATTTTAAAACATGTCCAGATTTCCAATACAACATATAGTTCTTTCAGTTCTTTTAGGAAGTCATTTAGAAATGAATACAAGTTTTGGAAATGAGACAATTAAACATTCTCATGCCGCTCTGAGAACCAAAACTTTACGGCAGCTGGCATATTAGAAGGGAAAAGACCTTAATAATTCATTGTGCAAAGTAATCCACAAGAAAAAAGGAAACAAGGGTTATATTTTAAATAATTTGAAATGCCATTAGAAAGACACAGGAAGAGATTTCTTAAGATAGGCTTTTTATTGTTTGGGTGCAATCATAAAACCCTCACAAAAGTAAGAGCTAATTGACAAGGGGGAGGTTCATTATTATCAAAAATCACCTTATTACGATCTTAAATAGATGCATTACAGATGATGACTACTTTAAATAAATCAAGAATAAAGAAACTAACACAAGAGGAAAACAGCCCCCAGGTTTTTTGCATCATTATACACAGTATCTGTTCAATTTTAGAATATCAGACCAACTACTAGAAGCATTTAAAAGTTACAGAGCATTTTGTTAATAGAAAACAAAACTGAAGATAACACACCCAAGTTTGGTGTTCTCAATTAAGCCAAATTCACTTTACACATTACACACCCACTAAATTTAATCGGAATTTTACTTATGAATTCCAGGATTACGCACAAAGGGTAAAATCTTAATCCCACCAAAATCAAGACAAAACTCCCACTTGACTTCAATAGAGCTAAGATCCACCATAAAAAGTCAGCTCATTGTTGCGTGTGATCTGTCATAAATACATCAGAATAAATAATTTGCACTATATGAGAAAATGACTGTAAATGTCTCCACAAATAACGAAAACCATACACAGTTCATACCTTTTTAAAGCCAAAAAGCGGTCATAGTTTAAGAACAAAGGCTAGCTAATTATCAGCATGTAACAAGAGTTTTAACTGACCAGTAACAGTATTATTTTATTTACATATTGGATGAAGGCAAGTGTTTCTCAGATTCTAAAGCATTTGCACACTTTCAGAGCACAGTAAAGCTACATTAACTGATAATTTTGAGCAACCTTTTGATTCTTCTGTTTTGACAGCTATCATGGTAGCACGAGCTTGCTCTTGTCACAACAGGACAACATGGAGAGAGAATCCCAGAAGTGCAGCACTGCTACAGCAGAGGTCATGTACCGACAGCAGAGACAAGCTACACGTTAAAACCAACCAACTTCAAATGATACAGATAATTTCCCTGAAAACATTTATCCACATGAAAACACATCAATTGCTACAGACCTTTAGGAAGAATTCAAATTGATTTTTTCTTTTTTCTTTCTTTTTTTTTTTAACATGTATTTGACACTGATTTACTATTAAAGTAGTTACAAGGAGCTTGTTTCTATATCCTGTATCTGAGATGTTCTCCTGTTCCAATTACCAAACATATGTGGATTCTCCATTGTTTTTTAAAAAACTCCCTAGAAAACTCCCTTTACTTTTGAAGAAGTAAAACTTCCCACTTTGATAACATATTCAAAAACAAAATTTGAAAAAAGTGCAAACAGCTAAGTAAACAATGCTGACTATATACGATATAAACAATCTCTTGTGCAAACCTTTATTTTACTAAATTAGATTCTCTCAAATCTACCTGAATTACTACTGTGTTAAAATAAGTTTACTCTTGCTTATGCTCAAATATAGTTTTCTTTACATTGTCTATGTATTTCTCTGCAGAATATGAAAGTCTTAGCAATCTCCCAAGCCACAGCTTTTGAAATTTAAATACAGTGGCACAACACTGTCATCTTTTTAACAGTGGCAGAAGCAGCTCTGTAAACAAACTTCAGTGTGAAATCCTAATAAAAACCAAAAGAGAAACTTGGGAAATTTGCAAAAGTTGATCCTACATGCACTGATAAGATTCTTTGTGACATATTTCTACTCTCCCATGCTACCATTTGTCCAGTTAGTCTGCCAAAAACACATCTGACGTGAAACCCTGGTTTTGACATATCACCCAGAACACTGACGACTGATGCTTGTGCAAGTTTTTTCTTACCGCCCTGGCCTGATATTGGCTACAGCAATCCCCAAGCAGAGTGAGACTGCACCGATGCGCAGTAGGCGGACACATTTTTCAGGGAAACAGAAGGGTGGAAAGGAGAGCTTTGCCTCCTACGTGGAGATTAAATCTCAACGAGTTTACTCAGAACACTTCTGGATGTGGTCTATGCTTACAAGCTTAAAGGAAATAGGGAAAATAAATACACATGCAGATTAAATATTAAAATAAGTCTACAACCACCCTTTGATAAATATACAATTAAACCGTCTCCTCTGTACACCGTGTACCAAATTAACGTGGCTGTTTACTGCATTACCCTTTTGTTTACTTTGTTAGAAGGATAGCAGTCAATTCCCCCGGCTTATCTGACTGATCGGCTGCTTTATTCCTGCTTTTAGCCTGGATGATGGAAACGCTGCCATCCACGCCAGGTTTTCTCTGTCACTGGCTCCCGCTCCCCTCCCCCTGCTTCCCCCTCTGCCTTGGGGTCAGCAGTTTGGAGACTGTTGTGGAAATAGTTCTTTCCCAACACCGCTTGGTTTGCAGTTGGGGCCGTAGGTGGCTCAAGACAAATCCTTATTTCTGCGAAAAATCAGTTTGCAAAGAAACGTGCACAATAGTTTGCCAGCGTCCTGGGCTGTGATTCCAAAGCTGGCCTTTTATAAGGCAATGCAAGCAATAACTGCAGCGTCCGCACTGCTTTAGGTCAAGACATATGAATCCTGAAAATGACTCCGGCAAAAATAAAAGCAACCGACAAGTAACACTCTGCCCTCAACCCTTCAAGTCATTCAGAATAAGCGTTCATCCTTTAACACTTTGCCATTTCATTCAACAATCCTCTCGTCTTAATTAGGTGCAAAGCTTGCTCTGCCAACGGTGGATCTCTCATCTTTTCCATCTTCCTGTACTTCCTATCAAAAGAGAAAATATTTTCTTCTTCAAAATCAACTAGCTAGTAAGAAGACAGAAGGAAAAAAACCTGCAAGCGTAGCTCTACAAACTGTCACTTTTTGCGTATAATTGACGACCTCTGTCAGCACTGTGAACGCAGAAGCAACACCTATTTACCTCCAAGCAACTGCTTCTGCACGGTATGTCATTTCACCCAGCTAGACCCATAAACATATATTACAGCTATATATGCATACAGGTTTAAAGTACCATGTCTTGAATAAATGCAACAGCAAAGAGAATCCCTACGGTGCCTCATCATTAACTTTTAATCCTTGACAGATTGGCTGTTCTGGGCCCTCCCCAACCAGCGCTCACTTGTATACGAATTCTCGCTTGTTAAGAAGAGGCGGGTTGCTATTTGAGGGGGGGGGGGGGGGGGGGTTTCTTTGTTCTTTCCTGAAGGGAAAAAAAAAAAAAGCAAAAAGCAGGAAAACCAGCACCTCAACAAAGGAACAGCTACATAATTAAAACATAAATTCTCCCTCGCCCCTAGTTTCAGATTTCTTAGGTTTGCTTTTGTCTTTGAGCACCGAGCATTTGCGATCCACTTACAAGCCCGCCACCCAACCCTCGCTCCGGTGGGGCCGAGCCGCCAGCTGAACGCGGTTGCACGCCACCGTAGGGTCGGCCTTTGAGCGAAATGTGCAACGCAACATGGAACAGCTCGGCATACAGCGACTTCTGGAAAGGCTTTTTTTTTTTTCCTTAAAAAACAAAACAAAACATTTCACATTCCATGCTCACCATGATTTACTGTTAAACTTTTGCAAGAGATAAGATATTTCAAAATCAAGATATTAAAATAACCCTTCTCATTTTGTTATGATTGACCTTCCCAGCTAGAGTGCCAAGGATTTTCTTTGTAATCTGATGTCCTCACTGCAACAATTCAGTTTTTTAACTCAGTCATTTTACATTTTTAAATAGTATTTAGAAGCTGCATTAACATAAACTATTTTGGTCACATTTTCCAAACACTTTCTGAAATCTTGTATAAGAAAACTCTGAAGTATAATCCAACCATAGTAACAGCATAAACATTAGCTTCTATTGGGGTACCCAGAAGTACACGCTCGTAATAGCGCAGCAGAATTTAAACATGAAGGAATACCCCCAAATTAAACTTTCTCCTCATACAGAGAGGCAGCGAGTTCCTCCAAGACTGTTGACTACAGCATGGGTTTGGGAAAAGAGATTTTGAAGGAAGAGAGGCGGAAGAGTGCTCTCCGTGACAAAACACAGTCCAACTGTGAGGAACAAACAAATTTAAGCAAAGCCACACGTGGCAGGCACCGTCGGACGTAGCTACTCACCTTTCACAGCACTTGCTTCTTTCAGGTTGTGAGACAGAAAGTCTATGCTGGCATAGGCGCTCGTCTCCACTCCATTGATACCTCCTTTCAGGACATGCCTGGCTTTCGACCTGGCTTTGTCACAGTTTGCCAGGGTCCCGTCCACCAAGTCGATGGCGATGTAATTGAGGCCATTTTGGAAGCCGGCTGAGGTCTCCCGGCACATGGGGCTGCTGCCCTGCTCCTCCTCCAGGCCTTCGTTTTTCCTGAGGGACACGTTCTCCACCGAGGCCGAGTTGTGCCTTTTGGGGTTGTGTGCAAAGGAGGGGGACACGGGGGTCACAGTGGTGGTGGAGGAGAAAGTTTCCGAGCTGTGCCTCCTGCGCCCCTGGGGGTCGGCCCGAATGACCTTGGCCCCACGGTTGGGGTCTGGGGGCGGGCTGGAAAGAATGAAAGCCTCCACCCCAGAGAGAGTGAGCCTCTTCACCCCAGCCGTGGGGCTGGTGACCCGGGCACTTTCTGGCTTCTGAACGATGGGTTGGGGTGGGGTGGTGGCCATGCCAAAGGTCATCTCTGTGTAATCCCCGCCATCGGACGGGCTGGACAAACAAGCCACCCCCACAGCCGCTTTCAGGTAGCGCCCGTCTGGCTGGCTGGTGCTGGAGGAAGAGCCCGGTGAGAGCGCTTCCAAGGAGCCCACCGAGACCGTGCCCGACTGGCAGGGCGACTGCGAACCAAAGTCAATGTTCATGTAGTCGGAGAGGGGGGAGCGCCTCTGCCCTGTGCCCGAGCCCAGGGAGGAGGCTGGGCTGTCGGCAGGCAGCGAGGGGGGAGAATAAACGGCGGCATCCCCGAAGTCGATGTTAATGTATTCCCCGGGGCTCTTGGGCTCGGGAGGCAGGGGGTGCTCGTTCATGCTGGGCAGCACCGTCCGCAAGGTCTCCAAAGAGAGGCGGCTGGGCCGGACCGCCCGCTGGCACCGCTGGCTCAGGAAGCTCTCGGTCCGGCTGTGCCGCAGGGGCGAAGGCACCGTGTGGCTGGAGGGGGCGAAGGTGCCGGCCGGGGACGGACCCGCTCCGCACACCGCCTCCTCCGGGATCATCCTCCCTGGGGAGTTCATGAACACGTACTGGTCGCTGTCCTTAGCCAGGCCCTGACTCTTGTAGGAGCGGGGTAAGGAGCTGTACGAATAGCAGCCGGGCTTGGTGGACTCACCGGCCCCCTGCCCCGCGGGGGCGAAGAAGAAGTCCGGGGGGGTGAGGGAAGGAGCCTGGGGCCCATGCTGGGGGTCTCGAGGGGACATATTGATATAGTCGCCGTTGCTCAGCCTCCCGTCTGAGCTCTCCACGGACAGCTTGGAGCCACACCACATCCTCATGTAGCCGCTGTCGTCCGGGGAGCTCTCCCCCGGTGAGCTGGTCTTGTAGCTGCTCCCGTTCCCCGGGGACCCGCCGCCCACCCCCGCCCGGGGCTGCAGGATCTGCTTGGGGGCGGACACGCTGGTGGGGCTCATGGGCATGTAGTCATCGCCGCGCCGGCTTCCTCGCCCTAGGGCTGCGGCCACGCCGGGGGTCATGGGCATGTAGCCATCATCATCTCCCCCGCCGCCTCCTCCTCCTCCTCCTCCCCCCGCCCCTGCCGGCGGCCCCAGGTTGGTGCTGCTGCTGCCGGAGCTGCGGTGCGAGCCGATCTCGATGTCCCCGTAGTCCTCGGGGTAGGGGGTGTAGGTGACTTTGGGGGAAGCTCCGGCCGGGCAGGAGGGGAAGAGGCGGCCGGCGCTGCCAGCGAAGGTGGCGCGCATCAGCGTGTACTCGTCGAGGGAGGCGGAGGAGAGCTGCGGCGGGGCGGGCCTCTGCCGGCACGGGGTGGTCAGCGAGTAGGTCCGCTTGCGGTGGCCCTTGTCGGCCGCGGCGTCGGGGCAGGGCCGGTAGCAGAGGCGGCCGCTCGGGGGCCGCTCCATCGTCATGTAGCCGTAGAGGTCGGTGCCGCCTCCGGGGTCCCGCACCGGGGGGGTCTCGGCCACCGACTCGGGTGTGTTGCTGCGGTTGCTGGCGGTGGAGGAGGAGGAGAAGGGCCGCAGGTCGCCGCCCGGGCTGGAGCCGTACTCGTCGAAGGACATGAAGCCCGCGTCGCTGGGGGAGCCGGAGACGGAGGCGCTGCCGCTGGACGGGCGCTGCGGGTGATGCGGGGGGGCCGGCTCGGAGCCGAGGCCGCTGCTGGAGGAGAGGCTGATGGGGCTGGTGGCGGAGGGGGGCGAGTGGGAGGCGGGCATGGACATGGAGCGGCT
>VXAL01017369.1:6989-35869 GCA_013399475.1 Chauna torquata
TAAGGTAAGATAAAGATTGGAAACACCGCTGTTTTTCACAGCTGGGACAGAGGTCTGATTTTAGCAAGTGCTGTCACTCATGTCCCTTTGAAATGGGCACTTCTAATCTGAAAAAAAAATCCTAAATCTCTGGTCAGCCCCAAAATCTTGGATTTAGCTTNAATGCAAAATGCCAGAGAAAGCAAAACTTAAGAATCACTGTTCTTGTATTCCATTTTTAATGATACAGACTGTGTTAATTAATTCTTTTAAAAATAACAAGGTATTTTGAGCTAAACCTATCTGGTGCTGAGGTCAAAGGATCTCAATACATTTATGATGCTCTACACTTTACAATAGTAAATATCTGGAAGTGTCTCAATGTAGAATTATCCTTAGATTAAAGCATAAATTGGAAAGAAAATAAAAGCAATAAGGACCACCAGAACTTTGATTCAATTGGAAAAGGATGACTAAGCAAAAGATTGGAATCCATAACTGAGCCAAAACTAGTGGATGACTTTTTGGAAACTCCCAAAGGATGCTAGGATTTTTTTTTTCCCACAATCCCCTATTTTTATTGAGAACAAGGCAACTTCCTCCCCTAACTCTTGATCTCGCTGTGAATTATCAAGATGGTTGCAACTTCTTTCTGTTTTTAACTTTGACCCTGCTGCAACACTTTCAGCAGGTCATCCAGATAGTAAGTCATTAAATATGAGAAGAAGCACCCTTCAAGTAGTATGTGTAAGAAATGGAAAGCAATCTAATGGCAGGTGTTTAGAGACCATACACAATATTTCTGAAAGTGTAAAACAAAGTAATTAGAAAATGTTTAAAAGCTGTGAAAACAGAGAATTAAAAGTTCAATAGTTGATTCTAGAAACCACTTTGTCTTTTTATTTCCTAAGATAACTCCACTCTTTAAACAGTGTAAGCAATGTTTCCCTGTACAATAAAGCTTCATACACTCTTGAGTTTTGCTAACAGTTTGCTGTAAGAGTGATGTCACTTTCCACTTATTGTGTTTAAGTGGATCTATGGGGGAAGTTCCTTTCTGGTAGTATTGCCTGTACCTCTCATACAATGCAGCCACACACGCATTCTTCACTTTTATCTTTCCCCCTTGGACTTCAGTTTCTGACCAACAGCTTCCCCATAGACTACCTCTCTAGTTTTTGAAATACTGGGCTTGCTAATTGTCAAGAAGATCCTGAAAGGTGCCAGTGGGATGTCAGTTAATCCCCAGCTTTTTACTGCAGTTCCAGGATTCACTAAAGTCATTCTGGCTGCAGGGATTTTTAGGGAAATTTTCTGGCTGGTTGGGATACAAATGCACTTGTCAACACAGCAGCATTTTATTTATAGTTTGTAAGGAGGGGTACAATGTTTTGAAAAGTCAGAACTGCTTTTGAGAGAATTTTATTTGTTATACAAAGAATTCATTATGCAGAAACTAATTTTACGGAAAAGAAAAATCAAGCATTTCTGTAAACTACAGTGATAAATTACTATGTTAACTATTAACAGGAGAATGCTTTGAGTAGGATGAGCAAACATTAAACTGAATATGGCACTATAAATATGTTTCAGAATATTTCAGCTATTTAAAATGCCACCTCCTGTTCAGTTTATGACTGTGGCATAGTATAGCACAAGTAACTTTGGTGTGTTCTGAATAAGATCAAATACAGTTCCCAATGTAGTCCACAGAAAAACTCCCACCTACATTACTGAAAGCAGAAGCAGGCAGCCCTAAATTAGTAATAGCTGATGTGTCATTAGATTTATCTTCTGCAGCCTAGGACCACTTCTGTGTGGCATGATTCATTGCAGGTCCCAACATAAATTATGGATCTAGGAGAAATGGGTAGTTATACATTGCAAGTTGCAATGACTGGAATTTGTGTTCTGCTTCTTGTTCTTGTTCTTTCTTTTAACTATGGACATCAAGTTAACAGTAAAAATATTGTTTAATTTCCCATCTCCTTGCACATGTTTTATCAGCATCCAGTATTCCTTCCTCCATTTCACAGAACTGCCCCCCATGCCTCTCACCTCTGTACTAAAATTCAGAAATTAAATTCTCCTTTCTTCGATCTTTCCCTAAGCTTAGTTGCTGAGTTTTGTTAGCCAAGTGTTGAATTCAGCCCCAGAGATGGCGAAGTTTGATGCAGAGTAAAGTGATTTCCATGTTGCTCTCTATGTGACTCACTGTGATGATAACGAAGCATGGGTCAGCACGGTTTTCAGCAAGCTGACCTTGCATCAAAATATGTTCTCATTAAGCAAAATTCCCAATGAAATTCAAAGTACAATTAATGACCACAGGATTTTGCCAAAAGCAGTAACCACTTAACTAAATGAGACAGTGTTGATTATGCAAATAAACAACCACACTGGAAAGCTTGCCTATTGTCTAAAACAATGCATTTCTATTATTATTTATGTTATGATACTGATCAGAACTGGAGTCTTATTATGCTAGATGCTATACAAACACAAATTACAAGATTGCAGCATAATTTGATACAAGACGCAATAAGCAACAAACCACAACAAGATATCACAGGTCTGACGGAATTTTGTTCATATCCAGTTTATTCATTATCTAACAATATTTATAGTCATTACAATTTTGTCTTTAGGAATCAAAAGACTGCTTGAATCTGAAAATAGTGCAGTAACCACCTTCTAACTCAATCCCAGCAATTAAATTAAAAGCCTTGTCATGTAACAGCTCTTGGTATTGAAAGCACATTTATTTTGTTGAGGAAAAGATGAACTTTTTGCTTGGTCGGCCAAAGTATGGCAAATAACACATTACGGTGGATTACAAGTTCCCAGCAAAGTCTTCAGGAAAATTAGAAAATCTTGTACAAAATCTTCAATTAGTTGTAAAGAACTGCAGCATGCACAATTGGAGATTACTGATATGGTGTCTCAAAGGACGAACCACAAAAAGAACCACAGAAGAGGAGAAAAATAAATTTCACCTTGTAAAGAAGAGATTTAAAATTTATCATTTATAAAAAGCCAGTGGAAAGCCCACTCCCCAAACAAAATGTTATCTCTTCTCCTCCCTGCTTTACATATTTGCCCATTTGCTTCTTTCAAAAATCATTTCTGTCTCCTTTATATCTAGGAAACAAAAACATGAAGCGAAAATGGTTTACTGTCTATATAACAGGACCAGTTAAATTGTATAAGTCCAAAGTACCATTACATGCATGAAGTAATATGAAAAACAGAAAATAGAAAAAAAATATTTAGGACACTACATTCCTGCAGGTGCAGAAAGCTTACAACTCGGTATTAAGACCATACCAATGACAGAAATCCAACAAAGACTCCAATATATAACACAACCCTTGGGTGATACTCATCGCAACAGTAGGTTACACAAAATAATCTTTGGTCAGAAAAATAATTATAAAAAATTATATCTTCCCTTAAATTCTATGGACCAGCAGGTCTGAGCCTTACAACGTATAGTGAGATCTGTGCTGTTGGAATTTAAATTTTTTAGCAACAAAATGAAGTAGATTGGAATGCTGTAACAGGTCTTGAGCTCCCTGCTTCTAAGGCATCTGTATACTATGCCCAGCCTGACTGTGCTGCACCCTGTCCAGTGATAGTAGATACTCATCTCACAGAACATTTTCATTATGAATAGCACTCCAATATTCTATTCAACAACTCAGTACAAAAGGAAGGCCAAAGAATGGGTTGGAATTGCCCCCTTGAAACTTTAGCTTTGCACCTCTGTTTTTGCCAGGTGTTTTCTCTTTTTGTCAGTGAATATGATGAATGTATTTAGAGCTTAATGCATTTTTCATTTCCCTCTCCTTTCTTTGTCGTAGTCATAGTCTTTCTACGGTCATAGGCAGCAAGAAGGGGGGGAATTTTGTCTACAGGAAAAAGCAACAGTAATTAATTTTTCAAAGTATACACTTTGCTGAGTAACTACTGTAAATGCATGTCCAGCAAAAACATTACTGTTTATTAATCTCTTATTTTCTATGGATTCGTAACTTAAATCTCAAGACTTCTTTTCCACTGGGTTTTCTTTTCAGAAAGTCAATGAGATAATGTTTTGTTTCTCCTTTCTCTGAAAAGAACCACTTTGTTAGCTGTGCTGGGGTAAATTTTCAAAGCAATTCATGGCAGATATAAATAATAAACCAAAGAACAAACTTTAGTATTAATTCATCAAGATGATATGCACGAGGAGGCAGAGTATGGAAACATATCATGGAAGTTCTACCTTTCCTTTCTACATTAAGCACCGCTCTGGAAATGTAGTCCAGAACACTCTTTCAAAGGAAGGAGATAACATATTCCATATTTTCCCCTAGAGTCAAAGGTTCACATTCTAAAACTTCTCAAGAATAACCTACAAATAATGACTCATGGCTGCCTTTGCCTGCCATACTGTTACTGTTCTACTGAACAACATATCATCTTCCAGCCTTCGTGAATGCTAGATTTCAACTGACCATTCCCTGCATGATCAATTATCTTGTTACTGCATAAAAACAAATGAAAGCAAATCCAAACAGTATTAAGATTTTGTGTATTTTTACAGAAAACAAAGCTGAAAATCATAGCCCAGCTGAAATCATAGCCAATAATTATATTGTATTATATTATTTACAACTGGTTTAGCCATTACATTGCACTTGTTTTTCAATGAGTTAAGCTAAATAACCTGCCATACATATTAAGTTTTTACATTCATTCCCTCAATTTATTTATGAAGGACTGGCAAAATATCCAGGACTTTTTTGCTACTGTAGTAGCTCTTTAACATAGATGTCACTTTTAAGCAATTATGAAAACACATGCTACAGACTGTACTGGTGTTCTATCTGTTATGTTTCCATGTCTGTTAGAGAGGGGTTATGTACAAAAAGAAGGCACTGGAAGCATTTCCTGTATACCTGATCGCTTTCTGCATCTCCAATTCAGTGCCACTCTCAAGTTCTTTCCAGAGAACTTTGGTTGGAGTCCTGAAATAACTATTTTAAAATCTATGGGTAGCAAACATGATTCTTGGACCATTTTTAGCACCTGTTGACTGCGCACTTTTTCTCTGCATCTGAAATAATATAAACCATGTTATGGATAAGAGGGAGTTTCCAAAGTTCAAGTGTAAATTGTTTTCAATAGTACAAAGTTAAAAAGGAGAATGCAAAGGTAAATCTTTCGGTTTTGCTATTACTCATTCTGAAGAAGGCTCATGCAGGAGAGAAGGGAAGATTTTTTAGGGAAATGTATAGCTAGGATCACCTCTTATTCAATCAATGTCAGTGAAGGAAAAGATTAAATGTCCACCATTCAATGTCCATATACTACTGCAAATCTGGAGACAGTCCAACAAACCAAAGTGGAGAGCACCTGATGGCATGCATACAAGGCCCAGCGTTTTTAAATGAAGCATACATGCACACATTAACATCATCAGAAATAAATAGTACCTCATGGTATGCAGCAGGTAGGTTTAGTGCTATTTCACAGGTTGAGCTTTGGACTCTATTTGCAGTGAAATCAAACCTCCAGCTGATGCAGATGATCTGTTTGCTCTAACAATAGCATTTATCTATTTGCTTAAAGAATTCTTTCGCAGGGTCTTTAGATACAGGAGTTAATACTTTAGTTATATGTCACTGTATCTTCAGCTAAAATGCTTACTGCTGGTGTATTCCTGCTTCATTTTGCTTCATACTGACATCATATGCTGCAAGAGAAAGAAGGCCAATGTGCTTCTCAGAAATCAAGTAGTCATGAGACTTTACCTGCCACTACAGATATGCACATACATACACATGCACACACATGCACACGCACGCATATGAGCGCACACACATGCACAAATAGGAAAAACGACGCAGCAATTGCAAGAGTCGCAATTTACCATGGAAGCCTCTACTTAATATTCCGCTTGATCTGCCAAGTTTATAGCCTGGCAAATCTGAATACAAATGTTGATGCAAATGAGGATTCATTATTCTTACATCGTCTTTGTGTTGAAGCTTAATGTAACTTGGTTCCTGTGGTTGCTCTGGGAATGTAGATTGCAAGACAGGAGGAAAAAAAAGCGACAAAAACCAGAGAAGCAAATAGGGAAAAGAAAAGTAACAGAAATGGAAAAAAATATGCTAAGGTCTCAGACTAATAAAACATGAAACTAATACAGTACATTATCCCCCCTTTTTCACATATAAGGTACATTTGCTTACCATTATCAGCAGAGAAGGAGTTAACTAACCAAGACCAGTCTCCACAGAGTCAAAACATAACAATCCTCCTTTTACTGATTATACAATATTGTGTCCATTGTAAAGTCAGTGCCCCATTTATCTGAAAATTTCAACATTCTTTAGTAATTATAGAGCTCATCTGCTGGTAGAACCTGTACATTTAGGTCTGTAAGAAGATTATAAATGAATTCAAAACCACCCCACCAGTTCTGCTTCTTTCATTATAAATTACTGCTGAATAATTCAGAAACACGTTAAGAAAACTACAGTACGATTAATAAACTACACAATGAATATCACGATAGTTTAAAGCATACATTTATTGTCCCATTTATAGCCCATCACAAGCAAGTGTTGAAAAGCACCAAATTAGAGAAAACATGAAATGCTGCAAAATTATAATTAGATCCTCAGTGCCACAGTACATCGTTCTGATGAATCTTTTGTACGGCTAGCTTATGCTTACATATAAATACCTTCTCAGTAAATAAAAATATACTGTAGGCTTGACTTTTAGAGAAGCTGTAAAGCTTAGCATATGCGATGATCCCAAAGTCAATGCTGTAAGGCTTGCTTCTTCATCCATAAATAAAGCACATTTGCATCCATTCAGTCAAATTAGCTCCATATAAATAGGTGGTTATAATTAGCTCCTCTTTCAGGTTCACGGTAAAAACTCAAGCGTGCCTGCTGTCTTGATTAAATCCACCATTGTCTTCCAGTAGCTAGTGCTAATTCTTCCAAGGAAATATTCAGTTGAGGTGTTATTTTATTCTGCACTGCTGTTAGTTGTCTAATTTACGCCAAGTCCCTGCAGTGCTTTCCTTAAGCCATCCTCTTTGTCTTGCCTTTGAAATTTACCAAATCTTACAAGAAATCAATACTTAATTGATTATTCACTTTTCTGCAGCTTCAAACAGCAAGCACGCATAAGATCCTGGAGTAGTCACCCGATTTCCAATGCAGGAGGTTGCTTGGTGGCAGGGATCTGCAAGCATCCAACAGCAGGCATTCCACGAAGCTGTGCAGTGGTGTTCAGTGCTGGCATCCAATAAAGCAAACGAAGATACTCTAATGAAGCAGGAAAAGTTCCCATGTGAGACAGATCCATATCAATGCTTAAAATAAAAAGCTGAGGCTCTGGCTTTCGGATACAAGAGCAACGTTCTCTTTACAGCTACTCCTCTCCTCCTTTCTGCTTACCCTTTTCTTGACGTGGCACTGAAGTGGAATATCCAAAGTGCCACCGAACTCAGAGAACTCCACGCTGGAACAGGGGCGAGACTTGTGCTGCACCTCTGACATAGAATAAGGATGGCAAGCACGTAACATTACGAAATGTAGGACAAATTCAGGCGAGAGAGAGAGAGGGAGAGCAAGAGACAGATGGCGGATCTGGCTAGAAGCCAAAGCCAGTGAAATGAATTACACTGCTGAATAACTGTACACCACTGATTCTGCCACTTGTTGCTGCATGGCAAAAAAGGGCCCTGACGTTGGCAGGAATCTCCTCGTGTGTCACGCGTGCCGCAGACAACTTTTAGCACATAATTTGCCTCGCCGACAGTGATGCGCAACAACAGCTGGGAAGGTCGTGTGCGTGCGTGTGCGCGTGTGCTCGTGTGCAAGAGGAAAAGCATGTGCGTGTGCGTGAGGGAGAGCAAGGGAGAAAGCTGAGTGCGTGTGGGGGTGTGTGGGTCTGTGCTGGCGTGCCGTGTGTGCGCGCGCGCGCGCGTGTGCGGAGGGGAAAACAATCCCCGCAATCCAGCCATTTTGTTTAATGAAGAATGGAAGGCTGGCATTCAGAGACGTGGTTATGTGCCGCATATTAATGTGCGCTCTGTAGACATCCTCCCCCTTTTTACATGAGTGGCACAGGAGCGAAGCCCTCGACAGAGCAGCCACCGTGGGAGCGGGAGCCCGCAAGGTAACATATCATCGCTGAGCCCAGGGATGTGGCACAAGGCGCTCTGCAGAGGAACAAGTTGCTGTCTGAGTAGGAGGAGGAAAAGCTGGTCCCACGGTTACAATGTTCGGGTGCTTTCGAAAAGATAGTCCTAGTCGAAGCAGACTGTTCAATAAATGCTTCATACCCAGGACGAAGGGAGACATTATGGGATGCCCAGGGGGCTTTGGAAATCAAATACAATGTTTGAGTAGCACAATTTGAGGTACATTATAAAAAAGCAATTTGAATTGCCAATGAGGCGACACATATCTGCATGCTAATTAGACCTGTGTCAAGCTTAGTGTGCCGAGTAGTGTTGATGGCTAGGAATGCGCTTGTAACTCTGCAGAGAGATTGTTTCTGCATAAATTATCAGCTTTGTCCTACTGATCATTTTCTGCAAACAAACATGAAATGCGAGATCAAAAGGCAATTCTGAAATTAAAATTATTGATTGATAAAGCCAAGATTTCAGAATCTAATTAGAGGAGGCACAAACAAAAGCTGATATTATTACAGATTGTGCCTGAGCTAGCAGCCAGATTGTGCAAGGCTTGTAATTTATCTTTGTTTATGCAGCCAGGATATTAAAAATGTAATTAAAATGGTAAAATGATCTGATCAGAAATAGCCACCTAGTGGCAAGTATATTATTTTAAATGGATTATAAAAGCATTGATCTGGGCAAATAAAAGGTTTTTTTTCATGACAAACATAGCAGCTTATTGAAACTTGCTGAGCAATTTGTCTTTTGCTAATAAGTTGTCTTTTGTGTTTTGTTCCATATATAAGCAACATCATTTATAACCCTCATTTGCACACTAATAAACATTCTGTTATTACAGGTGGTGTTGGGAACATCTTTCATAAATGATGGCAGATGAAAATGGAAGAAACAAATAAATCCTTTTCTAGACATGCACTATATACATTTTATAAAATTAGAATATTCGTCTGACAGGAGCAGGAGAAGTTGTTTATTAACTTACACTATTGCTCTGTTTAAGCCACAAAACTGCAGAAACACTATCAATATGCAATTCAGCTTCTTGACTATCTTGGTCACTTAAAAATACTATACAAAACACAGAGGACCCAATTTACTAAGTCTGTGCAGATTCAATTACTAAATTTCATGGTAATAATGAGGTCTTCCTGATTTATATGTTGTTTTTACACTCTTTTAGCACCTTTCTAGAGTTGCCAAGTGGATTAAGTTTTAAAGAACAGACTGTTTAATTGCACAAAATATAGAAATGAATTTTAAAATTTCTCTGCCATCATGAGTTATGGACAGTGAAACTGCCAATGGAAGCTTTGTCATATGTTAATGAAACTAGACTATGGAAAAAAAAACAAACAAACTATAAACAGTTTTTCAAGAAAATACAGCCAGAAGCTTGTAAGTTCATGATCAGGGCTTAACTCATGTATTTCTTTTTATTTCAGATTTCCACATGAAACCACTATGGAAATACTCAATTTCTTTTTAAGAAATTCACAATTCAGGGTCCTGTCAGCAGCTCTGGGGTCTTTTGTTAGGTGCACTTAAAATGCCAGATTAAATATTAATATGTGGTTAGAGTTGTGCTATTTTGCAAGCCCTGAAACCCTATTAGTAAATCATGATCTGGTGACTGATGCAAGAAATTTCAAGGCACCAAGAGTGCAGATTGCCCATCAATCTGATGGATCACTAATTTTTTAGTAAATCAGGCCCTTGGACTTTTAGCTGTAAGCAGACGTATGTTTCATTGTGATGGGAAAAGCAGTCCAACCAACAGAGCAATTTTCTGCACCGAATGTGCACCGTAACAGGCAGAGTTGTTCTGTATAATCACCAAGTTATTTGAATACAAGTGTTCATTTAGCAGGTTGTGCATGAGTGACGCCGTTCTTGAAAAAAAACAACACATTTTTAGCTAGAAGAGAAAGCTGAATTATTTTTATGGAATAGTACTAGAATTTCAAAAGGCATCCTCAGGGTGGTAGAGCTCCAGAAGGACAATGCCCAGGGACAAGCAGCTTCATGTTTTCCCAGTCTGCCAAACGAGCTGCATGCCCTCTATAGGCTCCCCTGCCAGGGGAGGAATCAGTCAGGGAGTGATGCATGTGAAGCTTGTAAGTGGGCAGAGGAAGCATCAGGAAGGGTCCTGAAGCATCAGAAAAAGGAAAATGGCACCCAAATGAAGGGGTGGGAAATAATCTGGGTGAAAATACTGAAAATACCTTTACATAATAAGCTACTGCTGTAGAGAATAAAGATCCTCCCTGACATATGGCATGCTTTGATATGTGGCTGAGTTCCAGCCTCCCCAGCCTCTTGAGAAAAACACACACACACACACACACACACACCCCAACCAAACCCTCTCTATTGGTAAACTTTACTTCATACTGATGAATCTTGACTTCTAGTTCCTTATAATAGGGATTTAAGCATCTGATTTAGATATTTACTAATTATAGTGCACCATGTCTACATAAACTAACACAGAGCATATTGCCTCCCATTTCATATTTTTACTTTCATGGTTCCTCTCTCTCTCATCTTTAGCAGACTGCTGGCACTCACATGGAAATTGCCATCAGAATGAGACCTCTCCACACCTCCTTTGCTAGTGCTGCTTCACAGACAGTGAGAAGTACAGTTCTGAAGGACCGATAGGTCTCACATGTATCTGTATCTTTCTTAGATCAACCTTTTCAAAACACCTATACAGACTTTGTGTAAAAGAAATCCATTTAGTCTTAGTCTAAAATGAAATGCAGCTAATAAATTCAAGTTTTATTCTTTAGCAGAAGGCTACAAATATAGGCCTTTAGGATCAATATATTGAAAGTACAACACACAGTTCATGATTTTTTAAAATAAATAATTACAATGTGCAATAATTCAAGGTTTTCCGAAGCTGACGGACACTCCAAGAAAGAAAGACAAGTTTTTGTTTTGTTTTGTTTTGTTTATTTGTTTAATATACCAGGTGGTTGTTTTTACTATTTCAAATACTAAATCATTTCTTTTATTTAAAGAAGTTGATCAAAATCAATAGGCCATCTGGTACTGACACTGCGAAGTAACACACAGCAACACCAACCATTCTGAAACATTCCAGTGGGCTTTTATGGTGAGTGGGAGTCTGCTGGGAGCATGGAGTGTGTTCGCATTTCCACCAAGCCCTGATCAATGGGAATTTATTACCACTTAGACAAATAGACAGCCAGACTCTTTGTGCAAAACTGAACCAGCTTGGATATATGCCCACGTCAGAAAGATACACAGGTATTAAAAACAAAGTGAAAGAGTACAACAATAGGCAATGTCTTTTTAGCCTTCCACAATGCTAAAACTTTGCTACTGCATCCTGTGAAAATGCAAATGCTAGCAAAAGAAAGCTCACACTTATTTGAGTTCCAGAGTAATGTACGTATCATTGTTTCTGAACTGTAGCTGCTATTGTGCTCTGTGTCGCACTCATGTGTTTACCAAATGTCAGAAACCTCCTTTACAGGTTATTAATACTATTGTGGTCCCTCCAACATGCACACAAATACACCCACTCCTCTCACCACACACACTTTCTCAGTGTCCATCAATGTGTTATAAAGTCTGAGTTTCATTACCATATCATATGGAGTATTGATTCCTGTTCCAACCTAAATAATGTTGTTTTTTAAAAGATCTTTTACCCTTTGAGTGGGGCTTGCTAACCAAACCGCAGACTGGTAACAAAGATGTACTATAGTATTTGATACTATATATACCTTGGCAAACACCAAAACCAGTAACTTAGGCAGAAATTTCAATGTTTAATTCAAGTTTTACAAACAGGAAAATTGTGCACAAGATCTAGTTACATACATTCCATGTTAAAAAGGGAAACATTCCTAATAGACCTTTCAACATAATAAGATTCAGGCCTTAGCAGTAAAGAAAATGATTACAAGTTTTATTAAGCTTTGACCAGTTTCCATACCAGATCTAAAAAGTCACCTTGCACCTATATATAGAGGATTATTTATGTAATTATCTGTACATGTGTCCTCATCATCCACTGTATACAATCATTTCATGGCATTCAGATTCAGCACAAAAACATCAAGGCCTAAGTACAAATATTATTATTATAATGGGTTTTCATTTCTAGAGGTCATCAGGGGAAGGGATTAATTTTGCTTGCTTTATTGTACACACAGAACAGCACGCAGGGTCATATTACAATGCCTCTATCTGGAAAATCACATTCAGATGTAATGAGAAAGGTACTTCTTAAAACAATTTCACAATTTTGGGTGTATTAACTCCATTTTATTTCCATTCTATATTGCTTTCCTTTATGGACATTTTTTTTCTAGATAATATTAATTGATTGTTAGTGATATTTACAAAGATGATTTAGGTGTCCTTTTGATCTTTCAAAACTTCTTGGTTTTCCTTTTCAAGATTCCTTTTATCAATTGTGATATGTAAAGGTTTTTTATCTCTGGGCTGCTTTAGGCATTTTTTTCAGAATTACACAGAGAACTTAAAATCTCTTAACTATGGCAAAAGTATTCCAAATACATTGCATTACAGTTTCTGTATATTGCATGTAAAATGGTCTCTGGTTAATAGCTTACAGATATGGCTTTATTTTCCTCTTGCTTCTTCAGAGAGCGTCTTGTTATGAGGTATTATTTAAAAGAGACGACTGCATTCTCATCTATGCTACATGAAACTGATATTCTGCTACCCAAGGAACTTTATTTTTACTATGAATATTCACATCAGATGACATTGTGAAGCATGATTTGTACAGGCAAGGTCAGAGGTAGCAGGAAAGTGATCCCAAAATATCATGTCACACAATGTCCAGATATATACATTTGTACACTATACCCCCTTAATGTGTATAAACAACCAGGTATTAGCCAGCAACAGATAATTTTCTAGTCCATTTTCAACTAATTTCAAAGCTGTCTGAGTGAAAGTTCAACAGAGCCATGACTGGCTGCAACATCTCAATAGGACAAGTTGAGATAAGAAGAGAAAAAAAATATTTTAAATAAAATGTGAAGAAAAACAAGATGAAAAACAAAACCAGAAATTGAATAGGACCACTGAAAAAAGACAAAAACTAAAGGAAAAATTTAAAGCATATAGCATTTCTTATATGCTTTATAGAGATTATTCACTTCCATGGGCAAAATTTTTTCATATTTTCTATGGCTGATAAAAACTAGATTTTGCTATATTTAGAAAACTTGTTTTTCTTCAGTTTCTTCAATAGGGATAAACAAAAATAGAGTTTAAACTACTGGAAAAAAAAAAGATTACCAACCTGAAGAAGTTCCCTAAATACTCCCAGTCTTAACATTTATATTCTTCTTACTTATTTTGTCTTGGCAAAGGAGCTGAGAAGCAGCAGTGTCTGGAGACATGATTTCAGAGGCCAAGACTATCCATAAACCTTACAAAAGCACTAGAGAACTGTATAGAAGAACAGCATTATAGGCAAGATAAAACACATGCTTTCCTTAACACATGCTGTTTCTGGCTCTGCAGATTTTGCTTGCTTGGAATTCCTTACTTTGCAGCTAGGAATTCTTGGCACCAGAAAGGACATTCCCATGAAGAATTTTGTATTTCTGAACAAAACAAGAAATGCTCAAAAAGCTCCTGAGCGGTTCTATCCAAATACAGCCCTATATGACAAAATCTATACAGTACAAGGCTGTAGGAATAGATGAAGTCCCACTTTCCCAAAACTTGCTGGTTTAGACTTCATTGTGGCTACTCAGAAGGAGATACCGAGACCTATTGGCTCAGGATGTCCCACACCCATACTACTAAACATTTTCAACCTACAAAACACGGTACTCAAAGAGTCTGTCAGAGATTTTCTCTGGCTGACACTCCTGAACTACATCCAGGAATTACCCAGTTGAAGGCTACCTGTCAAAGGCCAAAACTATGCTGAGGAACGCACCAACACTTTAACTGTGGAAAGGGTAGTATTCCAGGGCTCAGGAATGTTCCTAGACTCTGTTCAATTTTAGGCTATACATTCAGCCTGTAAGTCTTTCCCTTAATGAAAATCAGCTTTGGACTAGGTCCTTAGAGGAACAGGGACATTTGAAGGATGAGAGGGGGATACAATCAATTTAAATATGCATTTGCAAATTTACAAAATATTATAAACATGTAAGGTAGTGCATCTATCTTCATCAGACTCTAAAGCTGTAAATACCAGATGTCATTTATAGATTAAATGATTTTCCTAAATCTAATTTTATATTAATACAAACCATTTGTCAATTCAACATGAAGGTTTCTATTTTAAACATTCAAAAGTCATGGAATGCAAATGTTAGGGTTATCCCAGTGATTCATTGCACAAAACATAAATTAAAGTATAAACTGAACAGAAAAATTAGTTTGCCTGAGAGGTGTTGAAACAGATCTGTAACTGACCTGCTCATGGCATTTTCACCTCTGGTTGTTTTTAAAAATCCTTTGTTTTGGGCAAAATCCTCTAAAAAACTCATAGCTCTGATCTGCTTGATCTCCTATATATGCAAATATTTAACTGACACTAGACAAAAATTCAACATGTGCAATAGGGATTTGACATTTGAATTTAAGGAGGGTGAGGGGGATCAGAAATCATCTACAGTTTAAGATGGACTTTTTTTGTTTCTGCTTACCTTTGGTAGTGATAGTTTCCAAAGCATGGAATGGCTAAACACTCTCTGTACCGTTTATCTCCATTATCACTCAAAGACTGATCCTTTCAGAAGATCTTCAAGGTAACGGGCAAAGCTAACAAAAAAGTCAACAAGTGTTTAAAGAAATTAAAGGAAACTGTATCATCCTTAGATAAAAAGAAAGTTTAAAAATGTAGCAAACACAAGGCTGACTCCTTTTTCATCACACTACAGAAAGACATCACAGAAGGCAATACTATCAAAGCAAAATTGAAAACATAATTGATGCTGCTGTTTTCAAATTAGAAACTTTAGAGTGTCATTAAGTCTTTGATAAAATCTGTAGATCAGAAAACGTAACAGTTTAAGAAGAGCAGTTTCACCAACCTGTATTTCTCAGAATCCCTAATACAGCTGGCAATTAAAGAGGAATAACTCAGCTCCAACTGACCGTTGTCATGTTCAGTTGGCATATTTGGAGCTTGGCTAAGGGACCTGAACTGCCAGGCATTAGAAAATGGGGACCACCTCTGCCTGTGCCCCAGAGGCCATCATGGATCATCAGCTCCACAGAGTTAAGTCTTCCATTTCCCTCTACTCTATGTTAAAGCAACGAAATACAGGAATACAGTAACCCTCCTCTCCATCATGATTTTTCTTCTTCACTAGTCAGCATCAAAACTTCAGGAATTCAGTCTTCTCTCAAGAATGATTCTTCACTTTGAAACCAGCATTTAGCCATTGTTTTTTCTGTTCGTTACACAAGGAACTTTTTTACCTGCATGTGAGTACAGAATAGATACATGCAAACAGTAATGCTGTCAAATACCCTCTCTAGACAAGATTCAGCTATTTTAGCTTACAGTGACACAAAAATTCTTCTCCTATTATAACAGCTCCTTATCCTGAATAAGCTATTCCACCAAAGGGAATCCATATTCTCTGGATTTTGCAAAGATATTTACAGCAGAGGAAGGAACACAATACAGGCAAAAGTAAGGTGAAGACACAGGACAGAAAGCAAAGAATATCAGTGACCCTGATGATCCATGAGAGACCCTTTGAGCTAAGCCTTGACTGCAATGGACTTGGAGTTCTTAACAAGGTATGCATTTCCTAGTTCCATGTAAATATATGTTCAACATTTATGCTTACATTACTTGATGATAGACATCAAAGTCTGTCACTGAAATCTCGACTCTTTTGTTTGTTATTACTGAAGCTGCAATCTGATGAGATGACTGTACTTTCTGCTAAATGGGATGAACACTAAGAATTTCAATATTTTTCGTAATAAATGTGTAGTGCTTTCTTTTTAGTATTAGCATATTCTAACATTTGGAGTACTTACACAGGGCTTAGATGTCAATAATACATGCATTCATCACTTAGGGTATTTTGTTGACTTTTCAAAATGTGAAGCTGAGCATAACCAGGTTTTCATGGCATAGATGTTTATCTTGTGGGATTTCTCCACAGGTCAAAACATATAAATATCCCCCAAACCAAGAATCAAAACATAAAAGCAAGAGACAGGAAAGACATCTAGATATTTCTGCCTTGAAGAAGAAATGTCTTCTACCATATACCCTTGGATGTGATCTATATACTCTATATGAAAACTCTTTGGTCTTTTAAAAATGTCAGTATTAAAATATAAAAGCTTAACAATTGTAAATACAACACAAAATGCCAATATGAAATGAAGGCCTAAACCATCTGCTCTAAAGAGTTTTATAAACACCTTTATATTTTCATTCTTGAAAATATCAGAACAGGAGATAATAAAACCTCATCAATGTGCAACGCTTTGTATTACATCTCAAATGACTTTCACAGTAAGAAATTTGCTCTACCCATATTCAAATGTCTGTGATACTTCTAAGCAGAAGAAAGCATAAAACCACATCATTCTTACCACATCATTACATAATTTATTCTCAATTATACCTTCTGAAAAATTTTAAATATTCAATTAAGCTGCATTTGAATTTGCCACAGATTGTTTAAGTTTTTATCACCTTTGGATGCCTGTTCAAAATGTTTACTGCTAAGGCATTAAATGTACCATCCCATATTGTCACACTGACTGTAGAGTAAATGAGTCTGTGATGATTTCTTCCTCCAAGGCTGGGAATATTAAATTAAAATCTAAAAGAAACAACAACATTGATTTCATACAGCCAAGGACCTCTCCAAACATAAAATACATTTGCATAGTTCCAGACTTATGAGGAAGTAAGTTGACTTATTCACATAAAAGCTGCAGAAATGTGCTCTTGTATTCCGTCAAGCTACAGATCTGCAAATTTGCCTAAAGGCAAATTGGATTTTATCTATTCATAACATTAATATAAAACAAATCTACATAGATTTTTATTGATATTACCATCTGTTTTTCTTATTTCTAAATTTAAACAACTTTTCATTTGACAGCACATTGCAGATTTTTTGTTTCTTGCATTTACTATTGCTTAAGTACGATATATGCAGCAGAGTTCCTACCTCTTAAAATGATACCTGCTTCTAATTAACAGCATTTCGGCACAAAATTGCTCAAGAGTAACTAGACTGTGTTGATCCAACTCTTCAGTCATGACTTAGGTATGTGTTTCAGTGGAGGGGTCTTTTTTTTTTTTTTTTCCCAAGTAAGGAGCGCAGAAGTGTTTGGGGTCAGTTTGGAAATTAATAGCTAGCAGTATTCTTGTTCATTAGAAAAAGCTTTTTTTTTTAAAGTCTCCTCCATAAATTATCTAAATCCTTCCCTACCATGGCCAATGAATTAGAGCTATGTTGTAACATTGCATCATCTATATAGTTGTAAAATAGATTTAATACAATCAAGAATAAATCATTGACAAATAAATTCAATAAACATGGTCTGAAGACTGAGTCTTGGCGGACATCACAGTCCATTTCAGCCAAGCCAGATTCCTTGCCCTGTACAAAAAATCTGTGTGCTGTTCTTAAACAGTCATGAATCTGAGTTAAGTGACTTATCCTCAAGAGCATCATAGTCTTATCTCCTCTAATCAGCATTCTAGAGTCAATCAAATCAAATGTTTCTGTGAAAATTACAAAATACAGTGCCAGCACTTTGATTCTTTCCAATGCCTGGTCACTGGCAATATTACTATTAAAATGTCAGATGCCAAAAAATATTCTTGGCACAGTCAGGAAGAAATGCATGTCACAGATCTAAAGACTCGAGCTGAAATTCAGCCTATTAGACGGATAGGAAGAGAAAAAAGCAAGACATTTTTTATTATTTTACCTATTGATAACTGACTACAATTAACTGAAATTACTGAAAATCAGCTCAGGAAAGGCCTTCTGAGAGATGACTGAAAATTCAGGCATCACCCAGTGATGCTCCCGTCCACCCTTAGCTTTGACATAGCTAAAAACAGGTTCACTACTTCTCTTTCAGAATGTGTTTTAACATTCTGACTGGCTGCCCTGAACAAGAAAGAACATCAATTCTGCTAACAGCTACTAGTTTTTCTGCCATGACTCTACTAGAGTGAAGGCAATGCCTTTATTTTTCTCTTTGGCTGAAATCACAGTTGAATAAGTATCTATTTGGCCAAACTGGGAAGAAAGGAAGGTAGATTTTTTTTATTATTATTCTGCACTGTAGAGTGTAGGCAAACTTTAGCCATAAGAAACCAAGATATTCCAAAGTAACTTTTCACAGCATTTTTTATTTTCCTGTAAGTTGCAGTTCAGATTTTTTTATTGCACATTAAACTATCTCACCTAGAAAATAATCACTTGAGGATGATCCTTAATTTGGGGATTATGAGTGCAACAGTTTACAGATAAAGAGGTCATAGCATCTATGATTCCTAAAGTTGGAAGGCCTGACATAAACCATGGATCCTATAATATCCAAAAGAGATTAAGAAAAATCACATTTATGGGTTATATAAGTAGATTTCAGTAATTACATTTTGTAAAGAAGAAGTATAATGGAGATATCTACCTGTGTTAAAATGTCAGTCACTGAGAATGGAGGTTAATTTTGCCCCTTTATGGTATTTCAGTGATACATTTATTGATTTTAATTCTTTTGTTTTACATTTTGAGAGGTTTTTTTTTTTTTTAAATGCCTATTCTGAATGTAACCAAACCCCTAATCAAGATCATTAGAGAGAGAGAGAGAGAGTTTTTTTTGTTCGTTTGTTTTTTAAAGAAAACATGGATGTGTTTGCCACAAATGTGGCAAAATGTCTGAAAGTGTCATCAGAGTTTACCTGAAAGTAGAATTTTCCTCTTCAGTTATCTGGAAGGTCCAAGATATCTATACAGCACTTCTAAAAGATCCATAAAAGAATAACTAAGAAAATGAGCTTTAGAGTACCTGTGACCCTCATATGGGATTGAAAAATACAGTAAAAAATTTGCAGATCTATTCCATTATGTGGGGAAGGTAGAAACCAAGCAGGGTACCTTAATGCCTTAAATCACACTAGACATACTTGGGTAAATGAACTGTACCCACCTTGTCTAAAAACTCACTATGAATCTGTCCACAAGTTCACTTATTTAGAGGTCTTGTGTTTGAAGAAAGACTTAGAAATTGGACAGCAAAAAAAAAAAAGAATGCCTTTTTTTTTTTTTTTTTTTTTTACAGTTGATTTACTTTTTCCCACTATCTCATTTGGCTTCTTTTGTCATACACAGCTGACATCCTATCGTGAGGTATGAAGCTCTTCCCATTCACTTACAGTGAGGTTGGACACCGTGCTCGGTATTGTGAATTCCTCTTCTAGAACAGGACATGTAACTTAATTCTTCTACTAAGCAAAATAATACTTGGTGTCTTTTTAGCTAGTCTTTAGTGGTGGAGGGTGGGTAGGGTCTAGGAACACCTCCAAGCTCCTAGTCTGGATGATTTGTATTCCATTTTATTTTAGGATGAGATGTGGAAGTCCAACACTGAAACTTTTCCCCTTCTGTCTGGTTTTCATGGGAAGGAAAAAGAGACAATTAGGCTCGATGGAAAACACCATAATTTCCCCAGTCTAAGCAACAGGTCACCAGAAGCCTAGACAAATTTTAGGCCTTAAACCCTTTAACTACGTATTCTGTTTTTGTGATATATAGCTGTATTATTGAAAACCAAGGCTAAATAATAGGATTCTCATGTATTAACGTTTGATTTTTTTTAATATTAGATTATTTAATTAAAAATCTCAGAATCAATATTAAATGCTCTAAGCTAAACACAAGTTTACATCATTTAAGGAATCTGATCTTTAAAAAGGAAATTGAAGGAAAATTTAACAGGAGGCACATATGACGGCAAATAGTGAATTGGAAAATGGGCACATTCACCTGTGAGTCTTTCAGATTTAAAGGGCCTGTAGCAGAAAGGCAAAGCAACTTTCTACAGGCTGGTTTAGAAAATCTTTATTCGCCTAACTGAATAAGACTGACTTAAAATATCAATAAACTATCTACTATGTTGCTATGTGTGAGTTTAAACCAAGTTTAAATGAAATTAGGAAATTATCTGACTAATGATAAAAATGGCAGTTCATAGCCTATGTTAACATCAGATTTTCTTTAGACGTGCATCTTGGAAAGAAAATGTAACACTTTCCACCTGCATGAAATTTCTGACCACTGCTTCTTTGCTAACATCTTCTAGATTGAGGAACGGTAGTCTTGGATCCACTGCTACATTTAGGGCTTTGCCATGGCACTGAAATACAGCATTCCATGGTCATCACAGAATCACTGAAGCTCAGAATGGTTGAGGTTGGAAGGGACCTCTGGAGGTAATCTGGTCCAACCCCTGCCCTGCACAAGCAGGGCCACCCAGAGCAGGTTGCCCAGGACCATGTCCAGATGGTTTTTGAAGATCTCCAAGGCAGGAGACTCCACAGCCTCTCTGGGCAACCTGTGCCAGTGCTCAGACTCCCACACAGTAAAGAAGTGCTTCCTGACATTCACATGGAACCTTTTGTGCTTCAGTTTGTGCCCATTGCCTCTTATCACGGGCACCAATGAAAACAGCCCGGTTCCATCTTCTTTGCACCCCCCTTTCAGGTATTTGCAGACATTGATGAGATCCTTCCTGAGCCTCCTTTTTTCCAGACTGAACAGTCCCAACTCTCTCAGCCTTTCCTCATACGAGAAGGGCTATAATCCCTTGATCATCTCAGTGGCCCTACGCTGGACTGTTTCCAGCATGTTCATGTTTCTCTTTTACTGGGGGGCCTAGAACTGGACACAGTACACCAGGTGGCCCCTGAGTAGAGTGGAAGGATGGTCTCTCTTCACCTGCTGGTGATACTTTGCCTAACACAGCCAAGACTACTGTTGGACTTCTTAGTGGCAAGGACACATTGCTGACCCATGTTCAACTTGGTGTCTACCAAGACTCCTGTGTCCTTTTCTGCAAAGCTGCTTTCCAGCTGGGTGGTACCCAGCATGGACTGATGACTGGGGTTTTTACTCCCCATAAGCAGGACTTTGCACTTTCTCTTGTTGAACTTCATGAGATTCTTGTCAGCCCACCTCTCCAGCCTGTCATGGTCCCTCTGGATGGCAGCACAGCCCTCTGGTGAGTCAGTCACTCCTCCCAATTTCGTGTCACCTGTGAATTTACTGAGGGTGCACTCTACCCCATTGTCCAGATCATTAATGAAGATGTTAAACAGGAATGGATCCAGTATTGAACCCTAGGGTACTTTGTTCGTTACTAGCCTCCAACTAGGCTTTGTACCACTGACCACTACCCTCTGGGCCTGGCCTTTGAGACAGCTTTTGATCTACTGTCTGCTTACATAGCCCATACTTCAACAGCTTCTTCATGGTTCCTATCTTGTCATATCTTTAAGGCCATTAAACTGAAATAAACAGCATTTTACCACATCAGCAGAAGAAAATATTTGGAGTTGACTGTATGCAGTACCAAATACTGCTATTATTTTTATAATACATAGTTTGAACCAGATACTATTCTCAGATATGAATCTGCAGCTGAAAATACCTTATGAGAAAGCACAAACTGGATTTTTAAGGTTATAGAGTAATGCATTCAACATATCTGAGGCTCAGATACAGCTGTTTACTTTTTTACTTTGGATAATGATCACCAGTACAATGTTCTGTCCATAAAGATCTGTTAAAAATTTACCAAGATATGATATTTATTTTCATAACCTATCAAGAGAAAGCTCAAAGCTCAAGAGAAAGTTAAAATCCAGCTGGATGCATACCAGCAATACATCATTCTGTTCTAGTAAACACATATATTTTATTTTATTTTTTAGATTAGTTTCATCTTGAAAATTACAAATTGGATTAGGAAGTCTGATATGATTGAAAGGCAGATTGACAGTCTACTTAGCATTTTTATTAGTTGTGTAGATTATCTATAGGCTATAGATGACCTCAGTCAACTTAACGTTCTTTAGGCAGCTAGAGACAAGGCAACACCAACCAATCATAAAAACATGTACTTGATTATTAGGTCTCAAGATGTGTCAGATCAATACACTGTATCACCTTCAAGGCTAGATATAAGAAGGCGTCTGCATCAACTGAGGAGGCTGAACTAAAAATGCTAAAATACAAAATGCTGTTTACATAAGTTCTGTTTAATACAGGTGCCTATATTATTGTCAATCATTTAAGGGTTTTGATATAATTATAACAATTATAATCTTTGAATCTCTTTGAAATCCAAAGAAATATAAGTCATAAATGTATTAAATAGAAGCTTAAAAGGATCTCACTATTTCTACCATCTCTTTGTCATTACTGTATATATACCCAGCATTAAGTGGACTCTTCTGTCTCTGATTGCAACAAGAAATGGTTTAACATAATCAACGCACAGTAATACATTAAAGGACTGTTTGTAGTCATGCTTAACTGATGCTATTGTGCTTTGTGATCTAAAGATTAGTGTAAAAATATGTAACATAGGGACTGTGGTTATGCTGTATTTACACAGTTTAAGAGCAGTACCAAATCAGTAGCAACAGAGGAAGGGAACAATTCTTCAAAATTATTCTTTCTCTGCAGTTCCTTGGTTCCTGCATATTTACTAATCTACAGCCAGCCTTTACCACTACCTGGCTACACCTTATTGTCTACTGACCTTTCTGTCACATTTACTTTATTTAGGAAAACATGGAATCAAAACTTTCAATTCTTTAATTAGTACAAGCAAAGCAGTAGCAAGTGTAAAGTGTCATTAACTTTCATGCATCTGGACCCCCGCTTGCAGAATTTATTCAGAGGAAGAATCTGCTTACTGTTCCAAAGCAGCAGCATTCAAAATGCTTTTTTTCCTATAGTTTAGATAGTATTAAGCCTATCTCTTACTGTTACCAAGGTGGAATGAAGAGACACCAATCCTTCTTTAAGATTACTTTACAGGAATACTTAATCCTTGGTTGCTTTGGCTGCGTCTACAGACCAGATCTGAAATGGGCCACCACAAGGGGTGCTCCCACACGACAGCAGTGTATTTCCCATGGATGAACTTCAATATTCAAGCTGCAATAAAGATGAAACAAAGACACAACTGTCCACAGTCATGATCACATGGAATGACCACTTTATCCTGTCATTAAAAACTATAAATTTAGTTTTAGGTGGCTTGTTAGATGCTTCAGCAATTTGCATGTAGATTTTTCCATTTTCCAGTGTTTGTTAATGTTTTTGATGTCTAAAATTTAAATTTATTTGGAGGATAAAATTATGAACAGTATATTCAGAAAAGTAGTAGACATCTTTATCATAGCAGATAGTATTTTAAAGCATGCAGTAAAAGCGGTTCTGATCAAACTACTTGAATGAGAAAATATCTGCCTGATATAGCTAGTTGTATCTATTTTTATTTATCAGTCAGATATTTTCCTCCTGAAGTGATGGACCAAATCAAAGTCACCTGGAAGTCTAAATAGGAATTACTTAGAAAGACAGTAAAAGACAAAGTGCAATAATACTTCACTGTGGCAGATTAAAAACTGAGAACACATTTTCTTCAGAATAATTTTATTCAGGACTTGAAATAATATTTTGAAAATATCCCTTCTTGTGAAAACACAGCTTTAGTCAATCTCCTTCTTTCCTAGCAGTTTCTTCCTAGTCAAAGGAAAAATTCTTAATATTCAGGAAGAATCATCTTAATTTTGAAGTCCAATATGGAGCCTGAGGTTTGTCAACTTATGATAATAAATGTCAATAAACTAATTTGCTGGAAAACTTTTCATGCATATACCAGAGGTAGAGCGGCATGAGATTAATTCTAGAATCACAGATCTTGGATGAGGAAGAAAAAAAAGGATCAACTGCCAGAATAGGCGATTTCTATTATTCTCATATCAATGAAGAATAATTATTCCTGACAGCATTTCTGTTCCTGGTTTGTACAACTTCAGTGATACCAGTTTAAGATGGTACATATACTCATAATGGAGGAAACACAACTTCATTGTATAAAGGATATTTTATAATTTCAGAAGTATCTGGTGATTTTCTGGGTACTGTTTTCAGATGATGAACTCAAAACTTGAATGGTGATTTTTTTGATAACTTTTTGAATACTTGTGCACTGTACATCCAAGATCATTAGAGACTGAAGTTTCAGCATGCTTAATATCCCAGCCGGATGTTTTTGGAATAAGTTTTTTTTTTTTTTTTTATGGAACACTACTTGAATTAGATGACATGAGTCAAGTTTTCCTCATGATTTAGCACAACTTCTTGCTGATGAGAGAGTCTTAGCTACAACAGACATGTTCAGCACTCCTGCTTCAGTCATTCAGCCATCCTTTTTGTAACAATGCTGGAACTGCAGTGGCGCTGTACATCATGTACACTTCAAAAAGTCTATGCAAGGCAACTATTTTTTTTTCCTTCTTCTTTGATGTATAGATTCTAAAACTTTAAGATGTCTTAACTGTTATTGTTAACAGTATAAAGTGTTTTTCTATATAGAAATACAGGTTACAATGCAACATGGTGTTTAAGAACTCTTTTTTTCCTCCTTTTGCTTAATTAAGTCCCGTAACTCCTAATTAACAGTTCCTAAAGCTTTAGTATGTCTAAGGTAGTAAGCCCTAGAATTTCAAGGGTAATAGGTGCTATGCTAATTGAATGGATAGTTACAAATGAGTTGCTAAGGGATTAGTCCAAGAAAAGCTAAATACATTTAGGAAGGTTTTCTGGTCATTTTCTATACAGAATGTTCCAAAGAATCGTAACTGATGGAAACTAAAAAATCCAGAAAAAGTGAACTTTACACCTGAGTCTTACTAATGTGCATCTCTTCATCCTTCTCTCTCACTGCTGACTGGGAAAAAAAAAAAAAAAACCTAAGCAAAACAAAACAAAATATATACCATCATTAGCTACACTTACAAACATGAAATTTAACTTCTGCAACCTTTAGAAGAAAGAAAAGTCAGCTATAAGGGGCTAGAACTTTCCTTCCTCTGCTGAATACAGAGGGAGAGAAGCCTGCCACTCAGCCAGCCTGTTCTTTGTTAGAAGTCTTAAAATAATCTCTCTTTTCTCCCTGCTACCAGGGTTTATATGTATCTTCACTGGAGGGGATTTTTTTCACAGAGACTCTGAAGTACAAGCTGCCATGTTGGGTTGGGCAGTTCATTGATAACATCCCAACATACTTTTCAGGAGTCCTACAGAAATGCACCAAACTGCTTGGCACAACAAGAATTGCCTAGTGCACAGATCTAGTGGTCTCCATGCCCATGGAAACATCTTATTGTACTGAAGATCATTCTGGTTATTTTATTACTGGTAAGTTTACTACAATGAATGCCTGGGTCATCACACGATCATATATAATATTTAATCTTTTCTTCACTTCATTGTCCTTAAAGTCTCCTGGTTAATGTTCTATTGTATATCTGAATTACTGGTCTGGATTCAGGCTTTTGTGTGTATCATTTTCTGAAAGATATTATATGAATGGCCTCATTAGAAAGCTTATAACACCTAAATTCCACGTCCCTTTGATCTGTCATTTTTGTTTTTCTCCTCTGTCAGACCTCTTCATGATGCTTCAAGTTCATTGATTTTGCATTTGAACATAAATTTGTATATTCATATGTTATTGCAAACTACTTCAGCATACTTGGAGATGAACATTTGGTGACCTATGTCCCTATCCTATTCCCTCTTCCTCCTGCAGCCACTGATCAGAGTCAAAGTCAGATAGTCAAGAACTGAGGACAGTTTGACCTGATCGGTCTTTCCTGAGACAACTTATTTTCTCTGGTGAGCTCTACGTTTAGTTGTCTTCTCTCAGCAACTTAGGCTCTGGTCACTGATCCCAATTTATTTATTTATCTTTAGTAAGTTAAGTTATAATGAAGATAGATCAAACTGAGGCATCTGCAGAGGCTGCAGTAGGATTACACTGAAGATTGATCTCTTGAAGATACTCTATGACCTAAGATGAATACTACCGGGAAGAAATGAACTGTTTGCTCACTATACCCTTGTCATTCACAGTCCTGTAAGCTCCTGGGTGCCCTGAAGATCCACAAATTTTCACACATACCTCCTGTTTCTTATACACTTAAATAATACATTATTTATTGTTTAGTCTCTGGATATATGAATTTCTTGGTCTTCTTCACTCTTTCATTCTGTTTTAAATGTTTGTCTGGCACAATTTATGATCCTTTCTACTGGATTCGCAAAGATAAGATTTCCAGTTTGGCTCTAGTAATCTAGCAGACTTCTCCATTTATTAACACTGACTTTTATCTTACACTTTCTGCCAGAGTAAGTTATTGTCTCCATAATTCTGTTGTAAAGCAGTCAACATGTGTCCATCTTGAGTTAAAATTTAATTGTCCCCATGTTTGATTTTAGAGTCATTATGGCTGTTCATGCTATTAAAAGAAGCACTAAAAAAAAAAAAAAATCCTTTCTGTAATTTAATGTCACAGTGCTTGTTTTTGGTCTGAATCTTATACCAGCAATTTCAAAATAATTTATATTGTGGTCACTTCTGCTTAGTGGCCCCAATGTTTTGAAACAAGTGCTGTGTATTGTTTCAGATTTACTCAAAAAAGTGTCTTCTTCTGTGCACTTTTAGAATTCATTTCTAAAAAGAAATGGCTTAAAGGATTACACAACTTTATCTTTAAACGTGGCTTGCTGAGGCACTGTACTAGTTTAAATGAATCTTATTATTATTAGCANAGTAATAGCAACTTGATAAGATCTTTGATTTTCTTTATTACTAAACATTCAATATTATTTTCCTAACAATAAAGTCAGTAATGCAACACAACTTGTACAGTTTTTGTGAACTAACTTTTAAATCTACAGATTTTCTTCATTGGAACCACCTTCACTGACACATTTCCTTACCCTGTATTTTATGTAGTACTTTGGGAAGAAGACTCTCTTTCCATCTTCTGACTTCTGTCACCTCCACAGCATAATTTGTTCTTTTGCCACCGTGGTGTTCTAGTGATCTCTGTAATTCATAATTGTTATTATGTTACCTTTCACTGTTTGATTTCTTTTTTCCCAACATACCATATTTAAGCTTACCTTTTTATTTAATTGTTTATTTATTGCATATACTGAAAGTAATAAATAAAGCCTCCACCTCCTACCTTTGAAGCATTCTGCCTGATTCTGTGTTGGAACCCACACTTATCCCTTCTGCAACTGGGAATTCCTCCCTAATTTTACTAACAAACCTCTGGCCTCTTCAGCCTTTGTCATAAATGTTACACCTGTATTTATCTCAGTGTCTACCTCTGGAAAATGTAGAATATGCTACAATTTCTTGGTATTACTTTGTGTAGTTTTTAATTCATTTTATGATTTTCCTAACAAAGGCAAAGCAAACTTTTATTAGTTGAAGGTACTATTTCAGCGTGGATGACGATATGCATTTTAAAATGTTATTCAGTATAGGATCCCTTTATTACTGAGGTTTAACATCTGAAATGCAATTTTTGGCTGACAGAAAGAGATGTCATAGAAGCCAAGTTGCTTCAAATGAATTTCAGAGGCCAAAATCCTCCATGAGTTGCTACAGACACTAAAAAGTTTCTCAAGCAGCTGCTTTGTTTATAGCTCTCAGCCACTATATCATGTTATTTTTTTATGTACAAAAATTCCTGAGCATATTTATTTCCCATTCAGTGTGGGAAAATAAAAAAGCACAGATTGTGATGTGGGAAGAAGGATATATAACAATCTAAGAATTTCCACCTATCATATAAACTTCACAATGAACCGAATGGACAGTGCTTTCAAGCAACCTTGCTTGAAAGTCCTATTAATATTTTAAAAGTCTTAAGAATTAATGAATTCTTTTACGGTAAGTGTCATCTTCCTTTCTTTTGCAGTATTGATACATATAGCCACTATGCTGGGCGTTTTTCTAGGAGTATTTATGTACTGAGGAGGGACTTTTCAAAAGGTATATGCAAAAAAAAATATTAGAAAGCATCTCCCTTCTTCTCATTCCTTCCTCCATTTTTTAAAGAAGATTGAAATGTGTGTAAATATTCTCTTAATGAAACTGATTAAGCCTTTTTTTGTACAATTTATTCCTTTTACCAAAATCTCACATCCATAAATCTTACTAAATAGGAAGGCTTTGATAGTTCAAATTATTGTTATANCAAATTATTGTTATATAAAATATTTTTGTGTTGTTATCTACTTTAAGTAACACTGTTACTCTTTAGGCATATACATTTTTATTAGCACTTGCTGGGGCATTTGTACTGGATTTAAAAACACAGTGGAGATTTTTTGCTCCGCCACTGTTAAAAGAAACTTGAAATCAATTTTATTCAATGTGGAAAATGTATATCCCTTGACATTTAACTTCAGACATAGCTAGTAAGTTCACATTCATGTGACAGCACAGTTCAAATTGATGAAAACAATGTATTCCTTGTGTCATTGTAAATTTGATAAAAATCTCAGCATAATAAACAAAAAGTGGGGAGGTAGGTTTTTGCAAGCAT
>VXAL01017370.1:1201-24651 GCA_013399475.1 Chauna torquata
CCGCAATGATTTTTTTTTTTTTTTAACCAAACTGAAGAGAATTCTGCTCAAGCTTCCGAACTAAAGTTAGCAAACGCTCGTAAAAGGATAAATTCATGTCTGAAAGCATGGTTACTTCCTGACCAAAAGTCTATGGACTTCATATGGATTTCATAGCAGAAATTCCAGGCAAAGAAAGCAGTAAGAATAAGGCACTGAAGCCCTACCTCTTCAGAATACCAAGCAAGAGTGCCAGTTACATCTTCTATGCCTTTACTTTATCATTATTATTGTAGACGTCACAATTTCAGTTCAACATTCTTTAAGAAAGGACCTCCATCTGGCCTTTCCACTGTGCACTCTGTTGGTCCTTAGTTAAGACCTGTAACTAGAGTCACACGGACATAAGGCAAACCAACTGAGGCTTGGCGCATTTTGGGGGACTCGAAAAGTGCTCTTTGCCCTATCTGACACAATCCCAACATATCTGTTCAGTGTTACTCTGCCTGCTATTTACTCTAGATAGTGCACTCCTCGGACCATCTCATACTGTCTGTTTAAACATTCATTAGTGCAGGGGAACACAAGTCTTTCTTTGGTGAACATAAACATGAATACAATGAGATATAATCATTAATAAATCAAATCAGTAAAGTTTTGTAATAAATAATGTAAGACAGTGCACAGTTGTACTGGAATTGTTCTCTAAACCACCTCTAGCTGAAGTTCTTTCATCTACTTCTTGGTATCCCTAACCACAACTCAGAATACTTTAAAAACTGTCAGAAAAAAAAGACTTTTTTGTTTTTATGTTCTACAGAAGGCCATTAGGACTACCACATCTGTTCATGCTTCTATAGTAAATCAAAGGAAAGCATTTTTCTTCTCTTTCAAGAATTTTAATGTTTTCTAACTTTGTTTATGTTACACTATTTCTCATTACTTAATTCTTAACACTTTTTCTTGCTTTACTAATAATTTGAGATAAGTTGTATGAAATATTTGTCTAAAAATTAGTAAAGGATCAGCATCTTCAGCTCTTGGCAAGATGCTTGTAGCACAAGTCAGGGGTAGTATGCCAACAGAGTACTGAACACAACTATTTGAATAGTTCCAGAATTTTTTCCTACTGCATATTTGCTAAGTTAGGTCATGTACAACTTGTCCAGTGATGTATGGATCTTTTAACAGAGAGGCTATTCTAACTAAATCTGCAGGTAACAAAGATCTGTTGAAACTGTGGAAAAGATGGGATAAGAAAGACCCAACTGAAGTATACAAAGTAAACAGGAAGGAAGTGTAGGAGTAAAAACGATCTCTGATTTTTACCCCCACCCCTTCGGTGATCTTAAATAACTGCTTCTGTCACAAAAGGATTACTTATGCATTTATGTAACAGACTTTCTAGGCTCATTTTTAAAAGGTAACAGCCCATACTCACGAAGATTATTTGGTCTATTACAGCGTGAAAAGCAATAATAACCCTTAATGTGAATACTCAAATGCAGAACTCAAAAAGCACATCACAAATTTTGCCAGGATTCATCACAGTTTGATTAATATGAAAAGTTTTTTATAGATGCTTTCGCTTTTCACCATAAATAAATTCATGTTTTAGAAGTAAAGAATGAGTTTTCATACAGATTTCTATTCTAAGACTAATGGCAAAACAGAAAAGTTAACAACGATCATGTCAGACTATTTAAATGTTGCTGCTGTTACTAGCATCACTGTTTTAAAAAAAAGAAAAAAGAAAAAAAGAAAACACACACAGATTGCTTTTTCCAGCAATACAGCAATTACCCCAGTTAAACTAGACCTGATATAAACAAGGTCTGTGGTTTTATATAAGAAGCTCTGAGCATCCTCAGATCTAGTTAGAGTCATGCATAATCAAAATAAGTAGATGTTTCTGACTACTTCTAGATGGGTGAATTTGAAAATCTTTGCAGGTTCCCAGAAACAGAAAACCTTTGTAAAGCTGGGTCAAAATATTAGGCATGCACCAGCTGGGCCACAGGATGGAAGCACACAAGGAAGAAGGGAAGCTGGGGACTTGGCTCCCAATACAGTCCAGTATGATGCTCATGCATCAAACAACCAGACCAAAGGTGTAGGCTATGAGCATTGAGGCTCCAGGGTTTTTAAAATATTGGTATTTGGGCATTTTTACTGCTGTAAATATGAAAAAGATACGTAGTATTTACAGTCTGTACATGACTATAGCTTCTTGTAAAAAAAAAAAAAAAAGAAAAAAGCAGCTACAAGCCACAGAATATGACAAAGCCAAGATGTAATAGGTTTCCCACCCCACCTCCCAAACTGTATTAAGGAATTGGTACTACTGATGTGCCATTAGTAAATCAGAAATCCTGCTCCTAAGCACCAACAGAATTCAACATTCAGGATTCTGTTGCTTGGGGACAAATTAACAGAAGTGAAAACTTTATGTACCACAGCTTTAAAAATTCTACCCTTTAGGGTAGACAGAAGATATTCTTTGTAATTTAGTTCTCTTACGAACTGAAATAAATGATGAGCTCTGGAAGAAAATTTAGCATAAGCTCATCACACAGTGGGTCTGCATGAATTTTTGTGAACACTGATTATCATTTTACAATTATAAATCTTCATAAAGCTTAGCACACAGAGCAAAGATTGACAAAATACATTCCAAAATCTTTTTTCAGTGATTTTTTTTTTTTTTTTTTTNATTTTACTGATGCTCCTGAAAATGTTTTCTTTCCCATTTACAAATTTCTATAAGTCCATGTTCACTTCACCACTTTGAAGAATTTCAGTTAGCTTGAGGAACAGAATACAACCGGGCCTCATGCAAGCTTGCTTCACTGGCAGAACTAAAGGTCTTCTGCTGGACAAGGTACCACACTCGCAAGCCTGTTTTCCAACCCAACTCAGAGGAAAAGCTGATGTTATTTTGACACAATTAATTCCAAAAAATGCAGCAGTTCTCCAGAGATGATGACTAGCAATTTTTAAATAAAATAGGCAGAGGTTTTTTTGTTTGTTTTTAATTATGAATTAGGTTATATTATGAAGTCATATGACTGAGATTTAGATCCATAATTCAGTAGACAATGACATACTCAGTATGCCTCCATTTAACCACTGCACTGAAAATCAAACTGTCATCCTAAAACATGCTGTTTTGTACTTGTAAAAAAATTTTTTTAGAGTCAGGTTTGACTACAGAACTGACAAGTTTACACTTGCTTTCCCATATCCCTTAAAAAGTGCTGCTACGAGAAAACAGGTCTTGGGATAACCAAGGGGAACCCCAGGGAATCGAAACAGATGGAAATCAGACAAAGAAGAATTATTGGAATAAAAAGAGCAGGGGACAAGCAATTAGGAGGAGATGGATTACGAATGGGAAAGGAGCTGTCTACAAGGAATCAGTCACAGGAGCCTTTGGAATAAATATCCCACACACGGATATAACTGACACTACCACAGAATCTTGGGAGGCACAGATTCTAAGTTTTAATGCAGATAACTACCTTCTTATGTATGTGAAAATATGGTAACAATGAATAATTTATGTGCTTTTTTTCTCCTCTTTGAGGATGAGTAAATTATAGGGTGTTTTTTTGTTTGTTTTGTTTTTTTGTTGTTGTTGTTGTTTTTCCTTTAACACATTACTTACTGGATGTTATTAAACCAGCGTGTTCTGACAATCATGTCTGTGCTTTTGAGAAAAATGTTTAAAGATTTTATGCTTGAGGTAGAGTGGTTATTTTGATTTACACATCACCTGCCATTGATATGCTTCTATGTTGATTTGGAAATGAACCATTTCCAGTTAATTCACTAGACTCTTCTCAGGAAAATAATATTTTTACTATTACTATATTACTGTTTACATTTTCATTACTAATTTGTTTCATGTTGTACAATAAAAGCAGTTATGAAAAAGAGATCCAAAGTGTTTTCTAGCTCATGCATTCATTATCCACAGAATTTGAAAAAAAAAACCTTTGAAAACAAGCCTGTTATCATAAATCAATAACTAGAGTGAAATTAGCCTAGCTACTGCATTAAGAATTGAAAGTTTAAAAAAAATACATATTATGTAAATAAAATTTTAACCTGGAATCTGTACAAACATGAAAGTAAGGTAGATACTAAAAATGGAAGTTCATAATGGGTTTAGTACAGTGAATAATATGTAAGCACTAATTTTCTTTATTGATAAAGTTCACCTTTAAAAGAAAATCCATTTCTATAAAATTTCATAAATGAATCCATTCATATTATATAAATCATAAGTATGCTTAGTGTCCTTAACATTAAAAGTGTATGCATTCTCACTTTCCACAGAATGCTTAAACATATACATAAACAATGAAGTTGCAGATGAGGGCACAACGACTTCATGTGTTAACCCATTCACTATATAAAACATTAAACCATTTAGGCAATAGATTAACAATCTGAAACTCCTCATGAAGAATTTAAACAACTGTTACTTCTAAATTATTACAGCATTTTTCCTAAATATTGTTTGAAGGAAAATTCTTAAAAGACTTGTGTTATATGTGATTAGTTTGTCAGTTCTCTTAGCCATATTGCCAGTAATTTGATCTCAGTGAATGGTATTTGGTAGCTTCTCATTTACATCCTTGTTTTCAGTTGGTAGACCACCTAAAAATGTGCTTAAAAATGGCCTATACAATGACCATGCAACCAGATTATTGTGAAAGTTTAAACAAATATTTCTTCTGCGTGCAAAAGACAGTACGTTGTATACTTTCCCTCCTACTACCTTCTCTAGGTAAAATCGCCAAAACTTATTATTGTTAACCATATGTATATTTGAATTTTCAAAATTAACATGTGTAATAAATTATGACGTGTAATAAATTATTTTAACTAGAAAATATTTCATATGCCTATTAACATATAACATCATGCTCATCAAGGTAAGATTGTCACCTCTCAAAATAGACGTGAAACAATGTGATGCAATATTTGATGTTGTTTTTTCCCCAAGATTATTAAATGTTTTGATAGAATCAGCCTAATCCTCTCTCAGAAATAACAAATAAAAGCACATGACAACTGATTCATAAATGCACTAATGAATTATTAGAATTACAGTAGAAGCTCAGCAGAAGTCTGTGGCCAGCCTCCAAGTGTACACAGGTCCCTCATATACAAAGTCACACAATACTGTAAAAGGATTTAGACCGGTTCTTCCCAGATACAGTTACCTCAGTTATTTTTTTTAACCAAATTTAATAGCAGATGTTGCCAGAGAAGACGACTGTTAGAACATAGCTATTAATGTTACACTTATGGAAGATTTTTGAATTTTGTAAGGAAAAAAAAACAAAATGTGAAGCTCTAGTGCACAATTTGTCATGTACTGAAGGGTAAACTACAATAGCTAAAATACTTGACTGACCACTTAGCCTGCTAAAAATCATGAAGTTATACTGATTTACACTGAACTGAGAGTCTGGCCAGCTATGTACAATTTAACACATATTTTACCCCATAAGGTACAAAGTGCATCTCAATGGTATCACCACATGCACACTTTGGTCAACTCCTCCCGTATATGCTGCATTAACAAATTACAAATTTTCCCCAGAACAAACAGAGAATAAACAAAATACTCAGCTGAGGATAGTAACTAAGCCTGCTTAATTTCTTACTCATATTATTCATATTTCTTATTCACCTGCTGATATGTTATCTGCATTCTTGTTCAGGTTGCCTGACATGTTTTATCTGCAAGGTTTTTATACATATTTGGCAATGGATTAATGTCAACAGCCATTTGGATGTAGACAAAGTAATAGCCTACTGCCAATGCCTGAGCTCTGGCAGGACTTCAAATCACAACAGTGAGACATTTTTTCAGCATCATGAGCTTAAAATAAAAAGATAAACACCACAAAGTAAGCCTAAGTCATACAAATATTAAAATCCCTCTTGTGTTTGTCACTCTTCTCAAGCACATGGTAATATCACTAAACAAATATCAGGAAGCCAATGGAGAATTCCTTTCAAAATCTAAGGATATACCTTGACATAACTAAGCACTCCAATTTCAACTCACTTGTTAGAACAATATGACCATGCTTACTAATAATATATATACAGATCTTTTCTAATAATTTATTTTTGGTATTTTAGAGATTAAAAATATATATTCTATTTCTTTATTCAGTTTCAATTAAGTTAATTTCATCATTTGGTTTTCCTTTTGCCTCCTAACAGAAAACTGGAGCAATAACCTAGTCACATAGTTGGAAACCATTTAGTTATATGATATGGAAGTTGTTTTCATTTTCTCTCAATAAACATTATGCGCTAACTTACGTGCAATACTTCAGCCACTATTACCAAGACAAGATTCTAATTTATTACTGAAGATGAACTTCTCTTTCACTGAATTCCCTTTATTTTTGCTGCAGTCCATTCAGGTCAAGACTTTGTTCTGAATTCAGGAAAGTCCACAAAGAGATATTCTGAGATAAAGACAAAAATGAAGTTCACAGTGCATCTATTTTTGAGTTGCAGACAAAAATTCTATCAAGGTCAAAAAATGAAGCAACGTCAAAGGGGATTTTTTTCAAATATATCTATTTCAACAATTCTGAAGATTTTACCTTGGCTTTCTTTTAGAAGTGATTTTATTATTATTATTATTTATCAGAGACAAAGCAAGTGGGATCAGATGCATACTGCCTGCAGGTACAAAATTTCATGGCCTACTGAATAGGGAAGGACGTAACTAAATACTTAAAGTTAAGAATGTGCTTAAGTTTCTTACAGAACCAGAGACAAAGTCCTTGAAAATTTAATATTTATTGTATCATAGAATCACTGTGTAGCTTCATTCAACTCTCTCCATACCTCTATGGCCTGTGTCCATTGCAGATGAATCATATTCCTCACCTGATCTCCAAAAGAGGTAATTAATTTGTTGCAATCAGCATGGTGCATTGCACATATCAAACACTAAAAACATTAGGGTACTTGCTTTCCCTGTCCCCAGACTGATCTGAAATACCACTGAACAAGCAACAGAATTTCAGGGTCTGATCTTAGGACAAAATAAGAGTGCAAAACTGCCCTCTCAAAGACGATATTTAGTGTGGTACGGGTGGCAGAAGAGTTGAGTATAACATGTACATCAGATTACATGAAAAATTGCATATTCCCTAGATAATTCATCTAGGCTATCTACATATCTAACATCTACACATCCAACTGTGCACAGTTTTGTAGTTGTTAATTAATGAGATTTTGACATGAAGTAAGAAAAACCAAAAATTATCCAGTAAAGTTTCAAACCCTATCTATTATACACATACTTGTGGAAAACCTTTGCTTTTGTAACTGCATGACTTAAGGAGAGATTGTGAGTTGTCTTTTTTTCCCAAATTTGTCATTTTGTAGCATCTTACTTGTATTAGTTTAAAGCTGAAGTCATGCATCTTACAGCTAGCTATTACTACAGAGAAACAAAACCCCACGAAATAACAGCAAAGTGCAAGCACTAGCTATCAATTTAAGAAAATATTTAAAAAAGGAAAGCTCTGTGTAAGAAAACAAGATGCAACAAAAACAAGTAAAAATATAGAAACACCCACAAATAGATTAAAAGAAGGTGGGAGGAAAAAAAATAGGATTAGTAGAGAAAGTTATACACTCCCCATTTTAAAGTAAGCCAATGAAGGACTCCTGATTTCTCTTCTCTGTCAGTTCCATCCAGTATGTTCCAAGTTTCTTCTTCCCATATATTCAAGTTACGGTCTGCATGTTTTCATTGTTTTTAATGTATGTAGAGTTGGCATTGCAAAAAGAAAAAGCTTTAGAGCATAAAGTGATCCATCCTTCAACCTCACTATCCCCTTTTTTCCCCATTCTCTTCATATCTACACGTTTTGTGTTAGGATCTGAAACACGAACTGAGATCTGTGTGGAAGACTGCTGCATTTGTATAGTATTTAAGGTATAGCCCATGAGCTATACCTTCCCCAAAATTAGATTATTAAACATTTGTAATGACTCCTCCGATTTTGGGTGCTGAAGCATACATTCTTCTGAATTCATAGTGCTTCTATTCCACTCTCAAAGTATTATATGAAAAGTTATCATACAATACATAACAAAAAACATTATTTCCATTACAAATAGCACATATAAAGAATCTATACTATGCTCTGTCTCTAGCATGCCCAGTGATATGACAAAGAGAGAGGTAGTATGGCAATATTTTCTCCCTGCTGCACGTGTAAAAGGAAAGAGGAAGATATGGATCAAGGCTCTGGTCAAGCCAGGATGACCGGCCGTGGTCCACTACTCCAGCAGGGCTTGGCCAGCTGGCGTGGAGCCTTCTCAGGCCCCATGGCTCCTGCCATACACATGAAGCCATATGGCTCTGAGGGAGCATTCACTGCTCTTTTTTGCAGCGTAAGTAGGGACACCACTGAGCATGCTGTCTCCAGCATCACTGAACCAGTCTGTCCCATAAGATATTTTTGTAAAGTAGCGTGATGTAATTAGGAACCCCTTAGTCTACAGCTTGTAAAAGCAGAACCCTAAGTGTTACTGTTATTTATACTCTGTCATAAAGGTGTGCAATCATTTTATTTGGCTACACTGTATATTCCAGACTAGATCAGTTCAGGGTATTAATACAAAGCAAAATGTAAAAAAAATAGTAACAGAAAAGTTAAACATGATATACATTTTGGTGTGGTGGTTGAAACACAAAATGGGGAAAAAAATCTGAACCCTCAAGAAGTCTTTTCTTCAACCTCAAGTGAGGTGGCTTTTTGTTTTCATTTTCTTATGTCTATTCTGTAAATTAGATTAATTTTGAATTGAAAAAGTAATTTTGAATTTTAAAATGAAAATCTTTTTAAAATACCACACAAAAATTTTTAGTGTTTCATGGCAGCCAAAATGGCTTGTCAAGCTCAGCCTATAGTCACAAGCAGAGAATTTCATCCCACTGAAATAGCATTTTTTGAAAAACTACTGCTGATAAAAACAGTTTTGTACATTTATACATGGTATCTCAAAGCCAGTATTTTCAGATTGTCTAACACAGGGATAACACACAACTGCTGCTATCAGAAACAAGACTGGTGTCTCCTGCACAGCCCAAATTTAAAAGAACAATTCAGACTGTAAGCTAACGTAATATGGTGTGATTGCATTCCAAACAATGATCTGAATATGGTACCCACCTCTCCATCACCTGCACAGGCATGCAAGGTCTACTCAACCTGACAGAAAGTAGTCTAAATCAGTATTAAGTCTCTTGCATTTTGGCTCAGAAATGGTATATAACTTATTTGGATGATATATGAATACAGCCCTAGGAACCAAAAGAATACATCAGTGAAAACTGTGATAAATAAAAATCTCTGAATTTGAAGCCAGAAATCAGTAACAGCAAAGAAAGCTAGCACTAACAACAGGAAGTGGCACACTGGAACTTAAATTTCCAAGATACACCACGGAGATGCGTGTTTGCACAGGGACTCAGCCTTCTGCAGAGTGCTTCTAACAAGTTACACCCATCAGTATGATGCAAGTGAGCTGTGAGAGGATGCAAAATGATGCTTCCGTGGAAGGGATATGTAGTGTCAGGAAAACTGAGCCACAAACTCCCACAGATATAATGAGACCTACCCTGGAACAGACTATTGCGACCATCTGAAGTGGTTTGGACTTTATTTCCGATCATCTTATGATATGAATTAATAAGTGTGTGAATTTTGAGGGGCCTTTAAAATGGTTTGGAAAGGTATATAACTGTGCAGAGGCTTTACACTATAACTGTACATCTGGCACCTTCTATGGCATTTAAGGCTCATTAAATTCTGAATGTGTCATCTGCCCTTGGCTTAAAATAATTTTGTGAGTCTTTTGTCTCTGACTTCCTCTCTAACAGAAGTTGTTTCTGTCAATCTCTTAGCTCCTCTTATTGTCTTTATCATATCAGCTCCTCAGCAAAAGCATAGGCTCAGCTTATAGCCCCAGACCTCCAGCGTTTGACTCCCTGTATGTTTACTTACAGGAAAGCAAAAAGAACTAAACAGTTTACATAGGATCTGATCCTCTATGAGCAAGTAATAATTAAAGAGATTCCAGAATACCTTTTCAAAAAAATTATATTTTTCCCAGTTAAATTAAGTTCAAAGTAAATTTTTCAAACTAAGAGTTCAGCTCAGTTTTCTAACACATGTAAGACAGACAGTAACAGTAATATTTTCTGTGCAAATAGTCTATGAATTGCCCGAATTGCCCCCACATTTTGTTTTTCTATAAAACTGCTCTTTAAGACCACTAAAGACACTGACATTACTCAATCCAGTAAGCCTCAGGTTGCTGTGACAGGAAAGGTTTCTTGTCATAAATCAAGAGACTCACCACAATAGCAGTGTTACATCCCAAAAGAAATTTCCATTTGATTTAAAGCAACTGTTTGAGATTAATAAAACATGATCAAAAGTCAGACTTTTTAGTGAAATCAAGAAATATCACTGCTTTCTGATTTCAATAACTGTTTGAAGTTACTGGGGGGGAAAAAGAGCGACTGTCTTATTACAGGTTGGCAGTACAGATTTTATGATAAATTTCTTCCCTGCTGTAAAGACTTTACAACTGAAAAGGTAGAATGCTTCATAAAATGAAGCATCTTTTTTTATGATCATAACTGTTAAGGTTTTCCTCAATGCTCATATGCCTCTAGCTTATTTTATAATGATGTAACACCTGCAATGGATTAAATCTGTACTGTAACTGTAGCAGATAGTGTAAGAAATGTCAGTTCCCATTAGCCTGCATATAAATCTGCCTGTTTTGGTAAGCAGGATAAAGGAAAGACCAGCGAACCACTAGGAACCTAAAGCATATGTTGTTCATGCAAAAATGACATTCAGCAGGAATCTTTTCCACATCATACTCTTTTAGGACTGAAAGAATGTTTTTCAGGAAGAAACAGAAATATACAAAAACGCATTATCATCAACTTGTAGTAGTTTTTTCTATAATTGTTTGCTGACACAGCTGAACGGTCATAAAATATCATAAAGAGTAAATGAGTTGATAATGTAAAGCAGTAATTAGGATTTTGTGCATGTTTATGCTATTTACATATTTTAATGCTTTGATATTAACATGTCAACTTTAATAGTATGTAAATGAATTCCCTTGTGTGAGATTTATCCTCCTCAGAATTAGACATGTATTCATTCCCAGCAACTGTAAATTTCATTTCTTATTTGTCTTTTCAGAGAGATTTTTCAGGATCTTATACAAAATGTTTTCCCTACAATCTCCTGTCCAGATTCATTAAAGAAGTTTATAGCTCTAATGGATAGAACAGCAGTAGCCACCGGCTCCACATATCACCGTGCTATAAAAACACACACACAGAATTTCCTTGTGCCTGGAGGTTTTACAACCATCTAAATAAGAACAGATTAATCAGCCACCTTGTATTCCTGCCTGTTTCTGCATAGTGCTGATGCTTGCTAGAAATCTGATGCAACATACCTAAGCTGAGAAGCATGATAACACATGCTGTAAGAGTTGATGCCTCAGAAGAGCCATGGCACGCACATCACAGAGGTATTTCAAAAATTAAGGAAGAAAACACAAGAATGCCTTTTGATTTTTTTCCCCCCTGCTTCACTGCATTCTTGATCTTTCTGTTGCCTTATGTATCTGGAAAGTTTGCATCCTTCCAACGAACACCATTTAGTTAGAAACAAACAGTCGGAAAACAAAGGTATGCTGTAATAAAAAAAAAATAGTACAGCCTAACATCAGTTATTGTTTTACAGTACACTACAGTTTAGTTCTGGGTGTACTGCAGAGCACTGCATAATACAGCTACAGTTGCCTGGCAACAAACTGGAACTATATCAGAAAGCTGCAAAGGTGTGAATGAATAAACAGAAGTGACAGTAACGTGAAAATGCCCTGCAAAACCAAGTTCCCTGCTAGAACGTCTGACTAGGCGTTCACAACATTTCAAGGGGAATGTTGGATCAAATTCTGCTTACAGTTGAAGTGGAATTAAGGTATGTACCTGTGAGCTGGATTTGACTAGACAAGCACAATATAAAATCTAGAGTGAAACAATATTAAAAATGTATTATCATCAGTTTGATTACTGAATACGGATTAAATACCCAACACTACCTTGAACAGATGTGACAGGATTGGTTTAAACTCATGACTCAGCTCTTAGCGATCATCAGGCCCCCTATTTTGGTGCTAAACTCCTGGAAACCAAGCACGTGCACACACACACACACACACAATTTGAAAGACCATTGCTCATTCCTCACATTTTCCTTACTGCTTTTCTACTTTGAGCTTTATTTATATACTTGCAAGATTCTTTTGTTATAACCAACTGTCACTTTAACATATAAGGTCCATGAAGCACAACTGCATTTCATACCAAAAGGTTAACACCGTTTGAAAGTATTTGTCATCTTAGTGCACCACAATATTTTCTCATAAAAGCAATCCCATTTTAATATGAATACATAATCAGATGAGAGTAGTTAGAGATGAGAAGAGCCTGAAGATCCAACCAATATCAACACCTCCAAAAAGTGTCCAGAAAAGGAACAAATTTCATAGTGAATAGACTGTAAAACAATTATAGGATTGATATATTAAACATACCTGGGCCAGCCCTTCATCTGGCATACACCAGAGAAACTCTCATGATCCAGCAAAGCTAAGCTACTTTATAATAACTCAGGGTGTTACTTTGTTTCTTAAAATGATGCTGAAATATCATTTCCTCCCTTCTCCTTTCCTATAGGTAAGTAAAACTAAGACAATATGATCAAGCAGAGATTGATTAGTCAGAATTACACTGATGTAATGTTGGGGCAGAAAGTTGCATGAGGTCATCTTCCTGAACAGATGGTCCAGAGATATTGGTTTTAACTAGCACATGGTTGAGTAAATAATGTTTAAGTTTTCTTTGAGAGCCTGGGGAGTGAACCAGATAGAGTTGAGTGAAATACCTGTGCCTCCTGCCCACATCATCTGCTACTCCTAGGGTTTTCATTTCCTGCGCAGTTTGTGCTTTATCACACGGCTCACTGGTCAGGCAGTCTGTGCCCTTGGTTCAAAAGCTTTTATTGGAAGATTGAGAGAGATGTGCACTTATTTTCATTTTGTAATTTCTTTTTATATGTGGTTTGCTACTTACATGCAAAATCACTGTTAGCAGAGATAGAGGTGTATGGCTGCATTGCTTTTCAGTCAGTAAAATAAATTTTATATGTAATAATAAATCATCATAATAGCATAAAAATCTTCATGATAGGTTCCATGAATGATTTGGTTTCTGTTCAGATTAAACACCCATTTGAATACATCCACATTTGTCTCCCAAACAGACAAATTTATTCTCATGATTGTACAACATGGACATCTCTAAGCACCTGCATTTACCATCTCAAAAGGACTATCCTGGTCCTTGTATTATATCATATATATCCATTTACTATACCTTTCTTTAAAATAAAATAAAAGTAGTTGATGAAAAGTTCAGCAAATTTCACTAAGACTTTTTAATGCTTTGAATGGGAACGTCTCCTTTCATAAGTAGCATCAATATAACTGACTTTCGGTAATGTCAGACTAGTGTCTGTTCTATCACATTTGCTTTTCATGGTAACAATCCTGGGAATGTCATTGTTATAATATTTAAATGATCACTCAGTGATGCAAAATGGTATATTAAATATGAAAATAAAGCACAAGATTCAAAACCAGGGTAATTATTTACAGCCAAATAAATGAAGACATACAATTGAGGTAATCTTGACTATAAATTATTTTCTAGTTAGCTGCATTATATAATATTTTAAGGCCTTAAAATGACTCCAAAATACTATTGATTCATGACTAAAAATTATTATTTTGGTGTTTCCCCAAAATAAAGTCCAGAAGCATAATGACAATGCTATACAAAAATGAAAAAAATCATTAAACATACTTGCACACAGACAATGATGTGATGTGGTAATAATATTTGAAATAAACCGCATTACCCATGTGAAAGAAGCAATCAGGTGTGTAGGTCACCTGACTGTTTATTTATTCTTATTAAAAACTTGCTGCTGCTTCATTTAGCTTCACTCTATAAAAACTGCTGAATGCTGGCAGAGCTTCCGCATTTCTATTTTTAAAAAATGTGTACGTAATTTTTAATCTTCACTGATTTCTTATTGATGTTTACAACAAAGTTTTAAAAAGAAAACCATAAAGGAAAAATAATAAAATTGACATTCTGATTTGTCTCATTAAAGCCCACCTTAGAGCTAAAGTCATAAAAACACGAAAAGAGCATCACAACAATCCGAGAAGAAAAATACATACAGCCTGGCTGTAAGGCATGCGTAACTCTTAACTACAGGTGGGTCTGTATCAAAGAACTTAAACCCCATTCTCTAAATGGCCTTCTGTAAAGCAGCCAAGGGTGCATAAAGGAAAGTGGAAGGCTACAGGTAATGTTTCATATATCAGTTGTAGAGATAAGAGTGAAGTGAAAAATTCACTTTCAGATTTGAATTCTCATCCCATCTTCCTCACCACAATCCAGGACATGGTGACCTGTACTGACTGAGATTTACATCCTCTCTGATTTTGATATGACAAACATCCAGCTTCCTCTGATTGTTTATGAATGTTTTTTATAGTACACACATAAGAAGGATGAACTCTTGTGGTAACTGTTTCTGTGGAAAAGTTGCAATAAAAAGCTTCCACTTTACTAAACTACATCCCACTTATAAATACACCATCCATCAAACTGCGTGGTTTGCAATGATTTAATTTCACTTGAGATACCAGAAGTTGTAAGGTCATTGCTAATATTATTGCAGACAAGTGCTTTTCTCATGTTTTTATGACTACGATGTCATTCCTATTTGACTTCACTGACACTACTCATAGCAGAATTGCTTATGACATAATTATGGAAATACATACCTTATTATTGCATAATAGCCTTACAAGTCTCACGCATGCATCATTATGCAAATATGAATAGTGGAGCAAACATTGTTGGTGTCGATATGTCCATGCCAGACTAAGCTAATCAAATGAAATATAGTCCAATTAGCAGCATAGTGGGAAATCTTAAATAAAAGGAAATGCTCAAAGGAGGAAGGAATACTTCCTCCTTTTTTTTAATTATGGCAAAAAAAACTGACATAACTTCAGAAAAAAGGAAAGATTTCTATTCAGTTCATCCCAAGACATGATAACTCAAGGAATGATGGGTGATATACACATCAAATACTAAGTCCTCTAAAACTGCATGTCACCTAATTTAATCTTTCCAAAAGTTAGAAACCTGATCTAAGCTAGTCTTGCAGTTACCTCTAAAGCTAACGGAGGGGATAGGCAGGGAGGGAGGGACCTCCAGCATCCCACATCTACAATAAATTCATTTATTTTATTTTAAGGCAGTACTAATTACCTTCTGAAAGTGCTCATATCCCTTCAACTACTACAGAGAGAACCTATAGCTTAGATAACGTATTTTAGAATTTTAAAATAATTTAAGACAAATTCCAGCCTAAATGTTTCATACATACATGAAACAACCCATATATCCCACTGACCCTACTAACCCAACTGACCTGGCTGTCTCCTTGCTCAGCCAGCACAAATCTATTATCTATATAATAAATAAATAGGGAGGATGTGGCAATCTCATGTAGATTCTAACTCACCATATTAACTCAAGGACTATGGTGGTTTGCTGGCTAAATGAAAATATCTCTGGAAGGAAATTGAATTTTGAAAGCTCAGTATTCAAGTTTCAAGAGGAAAAGCTTCTCTCAGCTATAGGGATGCCTATCGTTATCAGACTGTTGACTCCTGTCCACTTTCAGCCTCTCTCTCTGGCTTCAGAATACCCAGGGAAGCTTGGAGCATACAAAAGCATATTACCATTGGATAAATCCATTTGCTTGGTTTTGTGTTTGCCACACAAATAACAAACAGTATATAAAAGCTTGAAGAAAATGACATTACACAAGAAATACGCACTTCTAATCAACAAGGGAACCAATAAATATGACATAAAACCAGGATTACATTTTACTTGTGAAAAAATAGAAAAGTATTCTTTAAAAGCTGCTTTGCTTACCAGCCACCAGCCATGTGATCTGCATTCTCAGTGAAAGAGAGAATTTGCCCCCCAGAATAAAAAAGAGTGAATTTTGATTTGAAATGAGTGATAAGAAATCATTGCCATTTCTATAGTATATTTGCTATGTTAAACAGATCATTTCCAGACTGCAGAGAAATAGCTTATTAGAACTCTCCAGTACTATATTTATTAGTACTATACATCTGAAAATGTATGGTGTGAAATAAATCAGACATTAGTCAATATTGTTTCTACTCTATGACTGGCTGACATATCTTTTACAGGAAAATAGCAAACATTACTTCCACTATAAATGTATTCTGTTTAAGAATCATTTACTATTCAGAAGTAATGCTTTAACAAGCAGACAGCAGTGACATGAATTCAAATAGTTTATTCATAAATGTATTCGTTATCCATTTTTTAATTATTTGACAAAGCTTACTAGCAGAAAATAAACCACAAGTTTTCCTGGCCCTCCTGATACTTGGAAATGGTAAGGGAAATTAGAAGAGACTGTATGCCTCTGAAATTTTATAAAGCAAGAAACTAATTTTCAACAGGACTGAAATATTTTGAAGACCTAGTTAGCTTGCTTGCTTAGCATTCATCCAGGCAAGTTTCCTTTATAACATATTCAGGAATTCTTCATTAAAGACAACAATATAATCCATTAACTAAACAAAATAAATTTAACAGCATAAAAAATAAATACGGCAAATACCAAACTTCAAAGTATTTAGAAGTATATCATTAAAATATGTAACTACAACTTGTTACACATACTGAAAATTACTTACGGAACAAAGAGTTACCTAACTGGTGTAGAGTTCCAGATTAAGTTGCTAGCATTTTCTACAGCCTACTCCGCTTTTGCACCAGGAATAAAACAGTCAAGATGCATTGTTTCCAGGATATACAACATCAAGGTCCCAATCTTTCTACTGTTCTAGATGCAGTCACAAAGAAATAGGGCCTAGGGGCTAGATTTCTGGTTTAAAAGTGGAAGATTGCCACTAAGTGGCACTGTACTGGTCGCATATAAAAATAGTACCATTGCGTTTAATTTACAACCCTCGAGTCTTTTTTCCTTCAGTCTGGATAAGAAAATTAAATTTATAGTCATCATTGATCAACTACTGTCCTCCTGAAGTTCCTGTGAGTCAGGAGAAACCACTAGTATACGTTGCCTCAGGATTTCTTGTGTTTCTACATATGCCAAGTGAAAGAAGGTGAGGGAGGACATAGGAGAAGCAGCAAAAGAAATCAAGGCACACTGAGTTTTGACAGAAAGGTGCTTGTTTAGAAACATCAGGCTGTTCTGTTTCCTGCTTACATCAGTCTTACTATCTACTAGCTATGAGCTGAAGTGCAGGTTGTTTGCAGTTGGTTGCAGGAGAGAGTGGGACCAGCAGGAACCCACAGCAGATGGCTGTGAGTACCACGTTGGATGCAGATGCTGACAGGCGCATGCACTTGGCATGTCTTCTGATTCACTGAAAGCATCTAGGAATTGTATGCAAACAGTTGCTAAGCAATTTGTTTGCACTGGAAACTACTGGCACTAGACCAAAAAATTAGGCATGAGAAAGCAGGGCTTGGGTCTATTTTGTCCTTTCTTTCTGAATTAAGTGCCTCAGTAGCACCACTCTCTTAAAAAAAAAAAAAAAAAACCCACAACCACTAAGATGCCCACAGACAGGTTCGCTGACGTTCTGTTTCTACTCCATCTGTAATGTTACAGCATATCACTGGGAAACCCTTCTTCTCCTTAGACATGTGACTACACAGCCTCAAAGGCCTCAGTACACGATTTTGACTCTTAAATGGGGACCCTACGCAGAAGAAGGGAGGAGCCAAGCTCCTGGAAAACATCGCCTTTCATTCTTGCATAAAAAACTTGATAACAAAGGTTCAGCTTACAGTTCTGGAGAAGCCTCTTTGCTACTCAAGAAAATCTGATTAAGAATTTCAACAAAAAGATTTTACATCTAGTGCTGGTAAGTATATTTTAAAGGTCTGAAGAAGTCAGTACTTTTTTCTTCTCTCACTAGAACAATATTGCCCACTACTTCTGTAAAGAAGGTATTGTACTTGTCTCGATACCATAATAGAAGGTCTACCAGACATGCCAAAAAGATGCTTTGCCACATGTCCTTTGAGTAGGACATGGCACTGGTAACAGTTTTACAGAAGTGAAACAAGACACCTCTGAAATGGCTACAGCCACTGTTATCACTTACACAAAAGCCAATACATTTCTGGCTTCTCAGCAGAAAGCCAACTGCTACTATTTTGGCTGAATATGTTAATTTTTCTCAGTTTGATAAATAATAGAGGGTTCTCTGGGGCTCTCCAACATCCCTCTGTACATCACTATGATTAATGTAAAAAAAAAAAAAAAAAAAAAGAAGCGCCAAGATCTCTATGCAGATAAACAGGCATTTTCTAAATCAATCCAGCTAGATTAGCATTTTCACATTCTCCTGTCCACTGATGCATAACTCCAATGTGGACAGCTGTTTGGGATGCTAGGCTCTGCATCCAGGATCCAGCAAACACATTTGGTGTTCAAAGATTGTTTCTTTGCCACCCAAACTCATGCCCATGTGTTCAGCTGGCACTCTGCCTGCTCATCAGTTGGTCAAACTCCACAGACTGTTTTCATTTGAGGGAGGTGGCAAGCAAGTACAAGTGTGGATGGCCAGACTGCCCACTCCTAAAGAAACACCTGCTGCTGTTCTAGGTCCCTCTTTTGGAATGTGTTGTTGTATTCAATGCTTTGTGTAACTTTACACTTAGCTTTGTTCATTGACATTTAATTGGGGGGCGGGGGGAAGCAGAGGGAAAGAAGATACAAAACTACTTCTGTCTTCCAGAATGCAGAATGACAAGTTATAACTCTTCCAGTAGTTGGCAAACATTATGGAAAAAAAAAAAAAAAAAACCACAAGTAAAATGCGACAATGAAGAGCACAGCATCTTTACATTATTGCATTTTCATCACAAAGACGTCATACGCATTTTAAAATGCAAAAAAATCCTTTACTCTTACTGAGCTTACATATAAGAAATAATAAACTGTGTAATCTAATCTATGCAAAGTATTGTATTAGAAAAATATTTCTGAAACTATAATGCTCAGGTGCAAAATGAAAGCAGAAAAGATGGATAATCTAAGGCCATACTGTATTTTTTTAATCACATTTTAAACACCTGCTTGTTTACAAGAATGTTTTGAAGTATTTCAATATTTTCCCTTCCAAACAATTTTGCCTTCAAAAGACCTTGAAGGCAAATAAAAAAATATAAATAACTAAATCCAATCTCATAGGAAGCCATGAGATGAAATAAATGGTAGTAACAATACCACTTAAGAGTGCAATGAACTTTCCAAAATAAAATTTGGCTTCTGTCCATCCATTTTTGAAATCCAAGTATATTCAACTGGTAGGTCAGCTCTGGAATCAGACTGGAATTCTGCTGTTATGGATGCCAATCTTGGAACTTGCCAGCAGAAGTCATGTTGCCTGTATACCACTTCTGTGCTGTTGATTCTAGTACTACCTGGGCATTGAAGTTATTCTCCGCAAAAGTCAGATGGCTAAACTTTAACTTACGTTATTTGGAGTACACTACAGCTATTCCTCATCTTCCCAAAGTGGGCTATGCCATTATTTGCTATGACATTTTAACAGGATAATTATTCAACGCTTTGAACAGGTATGTACACAAGACAAAAATTAAAGTACATGCTATGTTGATATTTCCAAGATTCTAGTTATTCTGTGTTGAAAAACTTTTCAGTAAACCTTTTGCTAACCATACTAGGAACAGCTCACTGGTACCACACGTCTCCTACGCACATCCTCTGTTCTTCTGGAAACAGAGTATGATATTTTGCTTAGGCCCTGCTCTTTATCCATCGATACATTGCAGAACGTCGACAACAGAGGCTTAAATTTTGGTGCTGTCTTTCACATGTCAATCTTTTATCGTGACAGAGGTTGAGAAATGTGATCTATTCTTTGTCACAATTTTAACTGTAATCTTTCCTTTCCACATCTACTGCTCTTCCTCAGCAGACAGCGTAACAATTATGCTTTTTCTTTAATCATCTCCCTCACATAAATGTAAACGCTTTCTTTCAGCATCAAGTGAAATGCTTCTAGTTTACTGGCCATATGCTTAAGCAGCAGTTAGATTAGTTCACCTAACATGCAGTTCAACTAACTTCAGTTTTTCTGTTTCCTTGTGGCTCAAGTAATATCAGTTTAAACTAATGACTTTCTTGTGTCCTGATACTCCATTATTCATTGAAGAAAAAGAAAATCCCCCTCTAATCCCATCTAAAGACACCTGTATTTTGAAAATCAATTCTATTGAGGACTCAGAAATCATTATTTTTTGACTCTTGGTCAGCTAGCATGATTGATGCATTAAACAAACTTTTTACCTGGAAACCAGTTTTTCTTGTCACACTGGAAAAACTGCACCAGACTATGTTTTCTACAACCAGTTGTATTTGTTGATACCAGTAGTAAGAGCAATGCCAGTGCTGCAAGCCAGTAAGGTCTTAAGCAGTATGCTTAAGATTATGGTACACGCCACCACACACCTAGTTCAATTCTTCATGTGAAGTTCCTTAGTGGTGGTTTTCATTAGGTAAAAGTCCTTTAATATGACCTGTTACCCACATATTTTATTTCCAGGTGAGATCCTCCCAACTGTGAGGTGAGCTTCTGTTTAATATGGTAGCTTCATTTTAAAAGAAGTTACTTAGTTGAAAATCAGTGATGTCTCCCTCTTTGCCCCTTATCTCTTGTTCAAAAATATTTAGGCATAACCTGGAAGGGATATGATATTCCTGATTTTCGACCTATGTTTCCTTCTACTGCTATGTGAAGAAAAGGGGATGGGGGAAATGCATACCATAAAAAAATAAAGAACACAGAAGAAATTGCTACCTGACCTCTCCTTTTTCTTATTGGCTCTATTTTTTTCCTTAAATCAGTGAACTAAATACTACAATTTTCAAGCAAACCAATATACACCGATTTACAGCTTCATAGTGTAATATGCAGTGTCAGCTCTGCATCTCAGGGCTGACCTTTTTCCACTGCAGTCAGGACATGAATGTGAAGAGTATCTTTAATATTTTTCCTGTTAATGAGTATAAAGTTTCCCAGATACTAGTATTTTCAGAGAAAGGATAACTTCAGTGCAAAGGAAGAACAGAAGGTTACCTTTCTTGTATTCCGTGTTTTAGGCTTCACTTCAGAGATTATCTAGACTGCTAATAAGACTGGTTAGCAAAAAAGAAGGATGCAGTTGCAAATACACCTGAAATCACTTCACACTATTTTTCATAGCAATGGTTGATATGATGTGAAAATTTTCCTGAAAAACATAGTATTAGGGAAACTCTGTAAACTTATGTAATTAATTCTATGCGACCTAAAGGTTTTCACACTAAAATAATCATCTAGAATCCTCCATCGCAAATGTAATGTATAACAAAATGTGGTATAATTAAGAGAAAGAAAAAAGCTTATCTAAAGGCACTACTAAGGGGCTGGGAAAAAAAAGGAAAAAAAGAGAATGTTTCGTTCTTACTGTTTTGACTGTAATGAGAGAATTAAAAATCACTGCCCCCACAGAAGTACATTTCCCAGACTACCAGCATAATCCTTAACCCCTTTCCTACGTAGGGATGCTACGAATGTCTGAAAGAAACAAACAAAAAAACCCAAACTCTTGGCCCTATTCTTCTGTATTCCATGAAGATCAACACAATTTGAAGTGGCCAAGAAGTATCAATCATTGCTGTTGCCCAAAAATTTTATGATAGGGCAGGACTGGGTGAAAACTGAACCAATAATGGGAACATATATTTAAAATATTAGCTGTTTTCATCTACATAGTAACCTGCCCAAGATATGGTGAAATTAAAAAAAAAAAAGAAAAGAAGAAGAAATTAAAGTGATTTGACTGTTTAACATCTCCTCCAAAAGTCTTTTGTAATGGCTATTTTTCATCCAAGAACTAACTATGAAATACAGCAAATTGACCTTGGGGAAAATAATATATTCTTGCATTTTGCTTTTTAATGGAATATGAAGCTTGGGTGGCAAATACAACTACCAGATAAATGCCAACTCCTTACGAGTTTATGTAACATTATAAATATTTCAGACAATTATTTGTTGATACTAGGCTAATTCATATTTGCATTTGAGTAAATATTGGTTCTAGAGCAACTTCTCAGGTAAATGTCATCATTTCTCTTCCACAACCTAGCAAATAGGTAACCTAGTAAATTCACAAACTCCTGCTGCCATCACTGTAAACTGACCACGCTTACAGCTTTATAGGAAGATCCCTAACAGCACAAATTGTTAGCGACTCTGGCAAAGAATTCTCCTTGGTTGAAATTTCCTTCGCTAATGATGGCCAGCATAAACTTCTGTCAAAGTCCTTTCTGTAAGTGTGCAAGCGATACAGAGAAGTAGTGCTGGTCCGACCTGGGGCTGACTTTTCACAAGCAGACACATTAAAAATATTTCACTGCTATTGTAAGCAGTTAGTAATTCATTAACAAAACCCTCTGGAGGTTTTTTCAATTATTGTTATTATTGCAGACTTTCTTACTGGGTAAGTAAAAATTAAATTAGTTATTCAGAGAATTGCAATTTTACTTTCCAATTCAGCATTTTTGTATATACATCCTGGTGGGACTGTCCTCCTTACTACACTGTTCTTGTATTTGTCATTCATGTAAATCTCAACTTTTCTTGGTTAGACATTTAAATGAGGGGAGGGTATTTGTTTTTAACAAAGAGTAAATAAATTAAACATGTATCAACTTTGTTTTTGACAGAAAGCAGCCATAAAACTATATATTATGATACACTTAGGTTGAAAATCTACCTAATCAAGACAGTGAAAAAATCCCATCGGTTCCAACAGAGGCAGGCCTTCACTCTGGGAGCTATATCTTCTATCATGAATGATTCTATGAATTTCAATGAGTTATTTTTGTTGGACTCACTTCAACATGATTAACTCTATCACAAAGGGGCATAAAGTGAAACAAAGTGGGGAGCTGCATTTCTTAGCCTTTCACAGCAAAGTGTGAAATTTTAGAACTAATATAGCATGTCTTTAAAAGATGTATTCTTCTTAACTCTAGGTACATAAACCAGGTATGTCTTAGAACTAATTTTAATACTTTTTCTTTTTTAACCAAAAGTAGATTATGAAAAGTTAACAAATTTCC
>VXAL01017370.1:32469-62895 GCA_013399475.1 Chauna torquata
CTCATTGTTACCAAAATTTCACATTTAAAAAAAAAAATACTAACATGTGGTGAACAACAGAACCTATAGACAGTAATATGGTAGTGCTAGCTCTATGATTCCTATTTCCCAATACAATATAGCTAGACAAAGAAAAAAAGAATCAGCTGCAGCTGAATCAGGTGCTCCACAATTGATCAAAGTATTGATCTTGAGTTTTTTTTTTTTTTAAATCTTTTACCTACTTTAATTTCCCATATTGCAAGCTGCTTCATCTAGGAATTGGATATTGTTATATCTACATCACATTTTGGTGTCCCTCAGAAACATCGTCTCCATTTGCGCATTTTTTAATTTATTTATATTNTAAACTGTGAGGATTGTCAAAAACTGGAACAAGTTGTCTAGATTGACTGTAGAGACTTCAGTTTTGGACACATTCAAAACTCCACTGGACACAGCCCTGAGCATACTGCTCTAGCAGACCCTGCTTTGAGCAGAAAGGTGTTGGACTAGGCTCTTCAGATATTTGAGATCAACCTCAAATACTCTGATTCTGTGGTTCTGTGATCCTATAATTCCAGAATATGTTAATAATTACAGCAAATGCCGTATAATGAGAACTTGGAATAGATTTAATATAAAAACAGCCTTACAGAATGCAAAAGAGTATTAGGAGAACTTACTTGGCATTATGCTGTGTTCTAGCTATAGCCAACTTATTTTAAGTGCCACCTTGGTAAACTGCTCTTCCACACAAAACATAGTTCCATTCTAAAAAAAAAATGTAAAAGCATATATTCCATATTCAGATATCAGATTACTTTATCAGTCACAGAAATCACTGTTTATATTTTCATATTGTGAAAATATAGCTCAGCACTTGATCAATACTACACTAAGGATTTGCTCCTTGCTGGTTTAATATGTGAAACAGTTTCCAATAACCTTTGCTATTGCTCATAGTTTTATTTTTCACTGAAGAAAAGGAGGAGGTGCAGAAACCCCAACCTGATTTCATTTGTAAAGAAAAGCAACCTCCTGGCTGCTTTTGAAAACAAACTGACTTAGCAGAAAACTTTCTTTAACTGTAGGTCCCACACCTGGAGCATCACAGTACGCCTAAGCTATAGACCTGGCACCTTGGAAATATTGCACTTGCCAGATCCTGCACCAGCCCTGTCTCATTCACTTCCCTCAGGCTCCTGCACTTCCCAGAAGAAATCCTCACATTATGACAGAATCACTGCTCTCCACTCTGTCACAGTGGGTCAGCAGACCCCTCTGCTTCAGCACACATGGCACTGTCTGCATGAAGGAATGAGTCTGTAGGCAGGTTAGAATAAAAGAAAGGTTGGCAACAAGATGCAAAAATCAAAGCCAATATTTGACAGGAAAAAATACACAAAGTGAAGGAAAGAAAGGAAGGCAACACCCTTTCTAGGAGTCTTTTGAGATGGAAGAGCCAAATAAGAGATAAGAAAAAAGCAATAACGTGAGAAATTGCTAACTGCATAGTCACCAAAAGTTGGGAAAGAAGGATAGAGCACACATGTCTGTCAGAATAGCTTGTCCCACTCCATTCTGCTTTTTTCGTCAGATTCCAGAATATAATACAGAAAGCACAGAAGACAGTCAAGATCAACCACATCTGAGGCAACAGAGTTAGGACAAAAGTAAATTGGAGGAGAGGAGGAGACGAGGAAAAGAAAAAGATGTGCACAATATGAAATGCTGCATCTGCTAGCAAGTTTCAAGCACAGAAAGCATACTCAGTTCTCAGCCTTGCCTGACAGACAAATGGCTTCCAAAGGTAGAAGAGCTGAGGGCAAAGCAAAGAAGCACAGAAACCTGCAACAACACTAAAGAACCTATGAAGTTTCTCTCTTCCTTTCTTCTGTCTCCCATGCATTTCCAGGGCCGCTCTTCGGTAACCACCACAATTTTGCACATGGATAATTGTGCTACAGAATCTTCCTCGAAGATTTAATTTTCCAAAAAGGTATACACACACAATGACATTACTGCCTTTCATACAAATCTTTTAATTGTAAATTTATTTCAATCCTCCAAAATGAGATTTGGGTGACTCCTACAGCCCCAGCGTATCTAGACTAGTAACTCAAAAAATAAGTGAAACGTCAGCTAGGAAAAAGCCTAAACCAGACAACTTTTTTGGCACAGGGTTTATCCATAGGTAGAAGGTTCTGTACAAGTATGGAGTATCAACATTAGACAGATACTCTACTGACAGGATANAAACACCTGCTGCAGTGCACTCAGCCAAAGCCTCCAGGAAAAAGAATTTAAAAAATCCCAAGACTGACTATTCCCATATATTTCAATTTCAAAATGTGGAAACATCTCATCATATTATAAAAGTACTGATTACTCTGTTTTATTGAAGTACTTGGAATTTGGTTCTGAAGACCACACAGATTCATGGCCACTCATAGGACAACAACACTGCTGAAGTCTATCAACTTTAAACACTTTAATGACAAAGTAAAAATTACTTATTTTTCATGGTCTCAAGCCATCTGTATAGAGAAGGTCATCATGTAACTGTAGCAGGAACTTGTTGTCACTGAATCACCAGGTAGAACCTGTAAATGTTTGGCTTTTTCAACATTACATGTAGATAGAAGTCAATCTGACATGCTAGGACCAAAGTTTTCTCCTGCAACAGTCAGATTATGGAGTAGCAGCACCACCTTCATTGATATCGTCTTGGATTTGTATTGGTGGTAAGAATATAATTTGAACCTGACTTGATGTCCCATCCAAGCTATTCAGTTGTAACAAGTATTTTAATTATAGCTAATCTCACCTTCTGACTCAGGTGGGTCTAGATGCAATAAAATCAAAAGAGGACAAGAGCAATTAATAACATAAGAATCTTGTCAGTATAACCAAGTTATTAATAGCATCACATCAAAAATAGTTAGCAGCTACTATGTGTATACAGAGTATTTCAATAAACTTCTTATCTAGAGGCACTGAAAACTAAGATGTGGGAACCCTTGTTATGGACTTTACCTGAACCATCAGTATTTATAACTTTTATAACTTTGCTCAAGTAACTTCCATTCTGCCTTTCAAAAGGTCTGAGATACCTACTCCACCACTTCAGTATGCCTATTATTCATCCAACCAACCCAAATGTGCCAGTATACAGATTGACTGAGTGAATTCAGATAGCAATGTCCAAATTTAACTCAGTAGATGTTGAAGAATGTGTCAGAGAGAGAAAAGTAGCCCATCTATCTTTTAGACGGTATACTTTCATGAAGGGTGTCAGAGAAGGAAAGTTATTTTATAACAAGGCCCCAAGTTTTCAGCCTTCCTAAATAAAATCTAATGGATTTAAAAATCCAAATATAGTTTGAACTATTCCTGAAGTTGAAAGAAATTTCTAGATGCTTAGATAATCCAAAGAAGTCTACCATCCAATGAATCGTCAAAAAGCTTCCTTTCCACCTAAGTCCACTGAAGATCACAGAAACTTCAGTAATACAGTACTCATTCACTTACAATACTGGGATGAGTTCCTGGCTGAGAACAAAGCTACCAGATGTTTCCATTTCTGCCACTACTAACTTTGATACAGTCTTATTCTGGAGTTCATAGACTGCAATCTTCTACCTGCATATAGCATAGAGCACATACACATCAATAAGGGCCTGGGTACAACATAGGATCCTGGTGACAATCAGTCTTGTGTTTCTGCTGGTGCTGCTAGGTGGTTTTTTTTGGCATATAGATTTATAACCGTATTTCTCACCTCAAGTCTGCCTTTGCTTTTGATCCTGCTCTTGCAGGTGTTTGCTGCCGACAGCTCCTGATCTTGTGTCTGGTCTGAACACTGCTCTAAACATCAATAAGCCTCTTGCTTAGTGCACAGCTGGTAAACAGTTGTGGCAGTCAATTTGCTCTGTTCTCATTTGTACACTTGAAAAGGAAACACGAAGCTAAGGCAGTACACTGGCATGCACATGGCAAGTGCGTATGCTACTTTTGTTCTGCCACTAGGACATAATCTGGAAAAGAGTAACAGGAAGGGCAACAGCAAGTCAGTAGTACAAGTATTTCTCTGCAGGCAGATTGTTGCATGTTTTCTTTTATATATGTTGTCACTGAGAGGTACTTTTTTATATGTAGAAAGAATTAACCTTCTACCCAAAGGCTACAAGAAAACCAAAACCCTAGAGGCAATGATCTAGAAAAATTTCCAACACTAAAATACGTTGGTTGGTTCCTAAAACTATCTGGGATGTCTACCTATGTACAGCCTGTTTGGTGTTGGAGACCGTGCATTTTGTTTCCCTGTCAGACTCCTTTCTGACAAACTTTTCCCTAAGCTGCAGAGCATTCTTGCTTCTTCTCCTGTGTCTTTTCTCCAGATTAACTTAAAATCCAGAGGAGGTGACAACAAAAATTTTTGCACCTAACATGGTGCTAATAGAGCAGGCTGATAAACTTTGATCATACATTTAAATGGAGCACCCAGGAAAAAAAGACATGGCTACTTCTCAAGACAAAGCAATTTCTCAAGAGTGAATTCCAAGCAGGTGGTAACTAAGCAACAGTTCACCTGAACAGGGTCTTTGATCACTTGACAAAGCAGATCAGAGCAACACAAGGGAAAGAGAACTAGAGACTGCAAGGGAGGAAAAAAACAGAAGACAAAAAGTCTTTTCTTGGCTCATCAGAGAGAAAGATGGAAAATATACTAAGAGATGCTGCAAAAAGCAACCTGATGATTTGGAGAAGACAGCAGCTGAAGAAAGAAGCTCAGAAGCTCATGAACATTTTAGTAACTGCAATTTATAATTTTATCAGCTTCTTCTACTTCAGTACCTCTCGCCTCACCCAGTGTTAACAGGAGTACCTGGAGGACTGGAGAAGAACATCACCTCTTCCTAATTCCAGGCTTGACAGAAGACAATTTTCTGCCCTTGACCTACTCAGTACCCATGTGGAAATAGACCTCGGCCAGTGAAGACGACAAAGAGATGGATATACAGAATACTAGAACAGCTGCAGTGACAAACAGCAGCAAAGCTGGGGAGACAGCTGCTGAAGTCTAGGGTGGAATCCATTTCAGGATGTAGTGACTTGGGGCACATAAAGAGTTCACAGGTGTGGAACTGGCTCAGGGATGAAAAAAACTGTTTAGGAGATTAGATGTAGACAATTAGTAAATAGAAGATGAGAGGTACAGAGATAGAAGAATAGCTATAGAAATCACTGTTGCAAACACTGGAGACAGCCAATAAAGAAAACAACAGATGACAAACCAAAATAAATAAAAAAAAAACACCTTATGATTGCATTGATTATAACACTTGATTTTACCTGTTGAGGCTGGCAATACTACAAGGTATGCCTCATCCTTATTACTACTCCTCTATCAGGATAAAGCAGAATTGTTCTTATGCTGCTTCCCATATGAATTAAAACTGCATTTGAAGTTGAAAATTGGGCAAGTGGACAAGATTAGGCCCTGGATTTGTAATTATTTATTTTGGCGAGAGAACCTGTACTGGCCTCACAGACAGGAAATGAAAAAGTTATAGAATCATGAGGTCAGTAGTCAGACTGGTACTTCTTTTTGTGAGGAACCGTGCTATTTTTTCTAGTGCTTAACGAAGTAGCTATACTCCTGAGGGAAAACAGAGGAGAACATTTTAATTAAAAACGAACATCTACAAAACTTTATAAGCCATTTTTGCAATTTCATTATTCTAGCTAAAGAAGAAAGATACTAAAATATTATTAACATCCCTTAAAATATTTATTAAGGGAGATTTAAATTAGCTCAGTCCAGCACTACTGGAATGATTCCATTTCTTTGTTATATCCAAGGTAAGGACTAAAACAATATTAGACTAACAGCAAGAGCATTGATGATAGAACCTAGGTTCAGATGAAGAGTTTATTTTCCACAATAATTGGTAATTATTAAACTACAGAGTTTCTCCTTATTAAGTGCAGAGCCCACTCAAGATCCTGGGGATCCTGAACTGCTTCTTTTTCTCTGTGAGTTAAGAACTGCTGCAAATGACAATGACGCAGCATAAAATGTCATATGTGTGGTGAGTACAATTAAAGATTTTCTCTCTGTATTTGTTTGAAGACTGACAGCTCAGCCAACAGGGCAGCCAGGTTTATGTAGCTTTCTGTAAGCTCATTGACAGTTTTCCCTGTGAAACTCTCTTCATTGCTCTCTTCATCAGGTAAAATCCTTCTGAACTTTTATCAGACAGCTCTTTCAAGAGCAAACAGGATGGGGAGTCCCACCATGAGCAGCTATGAAGTCTCATTAAAAAAAGTCTTTCACACTCCGTTGTCCTTGTTCTATATTATAATGATGGTTTGCCATAAAGTGCAAAGAAATGTTATTCTAATGAACAGAGGAGAGCCACCGCTACACCAAGGCATGATTAATGAGCTGAAGTCATTCATGAAGTCATTTTACATGTCTGGCTGGTGACCTTTGAATTTGAAGAATTTTATTGCATGTAAAGTATAATAGGAGAAATTATTTGGTTAGCATACAACATATTCATGGTTTAACAAAGGGATTTGGAATGGGTTATGGTCCAGGAGAAAAGGCAATCCTGACATAAAAAAAAAAAAAGTAGAAAAGTACTTCTTTCCCTCCTCTTTTTTTCATATTCCTTCAATTCAAATGAAACTGAGGGCCCAGTTCTGTGCCATGAGCTTACCCACAGCTATGATCATTTGTTTATAAGCAAACAGGTCTGTAGCTGACAGACTTCCCTTCCTTTAGCAAGACAAGGGGACTAAAAAGTTCACAACAGCTGAGGGAGATTCAACTATCTGGGTTGCCAGATGACACAGAAAAGAACTAAGAAAATTAAGATTTTCTCTTTAGAGGTCTAAACTCAGTTCATTAGATCATTTCAGAGGGCCCACGGCTTTGAGAGCCCCAGTGACCCACATCATCGGAAGCAGCCAGCAACCCCTTTCTCTCATGTGGGGCTGGGGTCAGTGGAAGCTGAGGCTGGGACTGCTACATGACTCATACAGAAAGAACTGGAATTGCTTACACAGTTAGAACCGTCCCAGTTTCACCAGGATATCTGGGAACCGTAACCCCACAAGTTTACAAAAAGCCAATAAAAGCACAAACCACTAACCTTCTATTTGGCTGCTTTCATACATGCCAAGTTGGGTCTGCTTTTGTGTGACTGAACAGGAGAGGAAATAGGGTTCAGGAGTCTTTGCTAGCACTCCAGAAATTTTCCTACCTGCCAATTTCTTCTTATGGCCCTGCTTCTCAGCATGTGGGGGTGCACTTCACTGACTAAAGAAAGATAATGAGGTACAAAATATTTCCCACAGGGAGTCATGTACCCTGGTGAGGCTCGAAAGCATTCGTGATTGACCGAGTGGGGTGCCAGCTGGTGACAGGAACACCCCTTCTCTCGCAGCAGAATGGCAGGCCCACCCACTGGTGCTGAGCAGACCTGTGGTACTATTTACTGTACAGTTTTGAATATAAAGGAAATGAACAAAGCTGATAGCAGGCAGTATGTGAAGGACACAATGAGAAGGGATTGATTAACTACTTTGTTCAAACTGTGTAATGATCAAAATAACAAATGATCAAAGGCAGCAGAGGACACTACATGTGGCACTGCAAGAATTCATCTACCCTTTTATACACTGCTGCTTCCAGTGTGAGGTAAAAACAGAAACTCTACCTGCTCTGGCACCTGCAAGAAGGAAGGAGAGGACAGAAGCTAAAAATACTATTAGCCTAGTTTAAAAGCAAAATATTGCCTTATATCCTATGCAGAGGGGAACTAACCATCCGCTGGTGTTTTCTGGCTCTACTGTGTTTCCATTCAGAAATAAGAAAGGAAAAAAAAAGGTAAATGGACCTTGACCCTGAGGACTCAGCTGAGAATCCTTCCTATCCTCCTGCCATCCCCTGGCTCAAAGATCAGTTTGTTTCTAGACTGAGAACTTGCCTTGGACAAAACAGTTTGGGCATGGAAATGAAAACTGTTTGGCACCTTTTGGTCTCAAAAAGAGGGAGAGCAGTCAAATAGCAGGGAGAGAAAGGAACTAAAGAAAGTTTCTCCATTCTTTCTGGATTTTCACTCAGTACAGACTGACTGTTATAATAATATTAGCTTGTACTTTCTTTGCATTTCTTCTTGTTGTGTGTGAATGGACAAAGGGAATCACATTTCTTCCCTTTTCCTTAAAAAATAATGACAAATTCTGACAACCTTTAAGTTTTTCCACCTACTTTCATTTGACTTTGGTTTCTAGAGCTTCCTTTCAATTAGTGACCATGATATCGCCACAGCATCATGAAGCCTTTAAACCACCATAAGCCAATATTACCTCTTAAAGAAGTAATTTCTGTCCTCCCTCTCTCTAGCCTCAACCTGTACTTTCTTCTTTTCTTTTGCGCCAGTGTATTTGCAAGGCCTGGTGGTGAACCAGATCAGCAAACCTAACCATAGCAAGACTAATCCAGTCTTATTTTGCCAGGTTAAATTAAAGCCAATTTGTCCCCTTTTGTTGCACATTTGTATGACAGCACAAGATCTCATAAAGGAGGACAGAAACAAACTGCTGAGGGTAGGGCAGGATGGGAAGGCCTGTCTAAAAAGTGAAGTCATCTTATGCGGGCTTGAAGTAACTACTAAACTATGGCCCCTAACATAGATGTAGCCACAACAGATACATCATCATGGATCCAAGAAATGAGTCCATTATAAATCTAGCAAGGGTGATATCTTCCCACAGAAGACTTAATTTTTTGATGAATCTGTATTTTCTGACAAAAGCAGTGAAAGGGCAACTTTTTCCTACACCCTTCACTGGTAAGCATTTTCAACACCCGATGCACAGCTGCACAATGCTTTAGGCCAGTGTCATGGTTTTGGCTGGGATAGAGTTAATTTTCTTCGTAGATGCTCACACAATGCTGTGTTTTGGATTTTTGATGAAAATAGTGGTGATGTTTTTGGTTGTTGCAGAGCAGCATTTACATAGAGCCAAGGACTTTTTTGCTTCTTGTGCTGCCCTGCCATCGAGGAGGCTGGGGGTGCACAAGGAGCTGGGAGGGGACACAGCCAGGGCAGGTGACCCAGACTGACCAAAGAGATATTCCACACCATATGACGTCATGCTCAGCCATAAAAGCTGGGTAAAGAAGGAGGAAGGGGGGGACGTTGGGAGTGATGGCGTTTGTCTTCCCAAGAAACCATTATGCGTGAGGAGCCCTGCTGTCCTGGCAGTGGCTGAACACCTGCCTGCCCACGGGAAGTAGCGAAAGAATTCCTTGGTTTGCTTTGCTTGCGCGTGCGGCTTTTGCTTTACCTAGTAAACTGTCTTTATCTCACCCCATGAATTCTCGCACTTTTACCTTTCTGATTCTCTCCCCATCCCACCTGGGGAGAGCGAGCGAGCGGCTGTGTGGCACTGAGCTGCCTGCCGGGGCTAAACCACAACAGCCAGTTATGGTGCCAGAGAACCCAGACTACTCTGTGACAAGTAAAGTACTTATTTTCCAGGCAGCCTGTCTCTTGGCAGACTTCATGATACAGTACAGTGAGAAAATGTGATTAGTCCAAGGTGTTAGTATGACATCTGTAGATCTTGAGAATTCACTAGTGGAATATTACACCAGGGACTTTTTTTTTTTTTTTTTTAATTTCCATGGTATGGAATAGTACGGTTTAAATTGTCTAATGAGAGCAGCAGAAGAGCTAAGTGGGATTTGATATTTTGCTTAATGAGGTGTGCAGAAAATTGCTAATGGATTTAATCTGCATAAATTTCTTCTAGCATACATATTCCCATACACCCACACACATTCACACTAAAACTCAATTGTTAATGATGAATTTCATTTGTTCCCACATCAGAATTAAGAATATTTAATGAATTGTAATGTATAGTTAATTATCACATTCATTACTTAGACCCTATATTGAGGCTGGGCACGGGAGAAAGAGGTAGCTCCTTGTTACAGCTACACCAAAGTAGTTAGTGTGGCAAACACATAGCGTTAGTGCAGGCACTTGAAGATGAGGCTTGCAATGATGGCATAAATGCTAAGTAACCAGGGTACATTTCCAAGAGGAGATTAATTTTTTTCTGTTGTAAATCACCTTTAGTGGATGATACCTTTTAGTCCAGGAGTACACACAAATATAATCAGAGTCATGCAAAAGTATCAAACACTGACAAACCCTTAGCAAATCTGGAAGAGATGTAAGTGATGCATTGGTTACCAGAAAAGGTTCGTTCTATTGCTAGTTTCACTTAATATTGCACAGAATGGAAGGAAGGCAAGAAACAAGAAATATTGTCCTCAGCAAAGGTAATGTACGCAATACATGGAGTAGTATTACCTGAATTTTCCTTCTGGGGTGAAAAAAGGAGAGGGAATGTACCAGCAGGACACTTCAGCTGCGCAAACCTAAGGCTGGAATAGCATGAAAATAAACATTTTTCTCTTCAGACTCCTGAATCTCTTGCTATTGGCAACTAACAATGGATTTGGTTTTGAACCTTAACAAATCCTCCTGCATGGTACAATTGTCCCATTATCTCAATTACAGGGTTTTGAAACTACCTGTTTCTACAGGTAAAGGAGGAGTTGTGAACTAAGCAGATCAGGCATGGGGGACCTGCAAAGTTACTTTAGGGATGAATCTGGCCCTTTACTCATTGGTTAAATACCAACATGTCTCTAACTCCCTTTTATCTTTGGTGAAAACTACTTTTTGGTTTTGATGGTTGTCAGCAAACACATCTACTATACAATAATTAGCAAGACATCACTGGATTGCTTGTTGGACCATACAGTCTTTGAAAGGTAGGGGGAAGGAAATTAAAACAAATGTGCATCAGTGAGCTGGTAGAAGCTTCAGGGAATTCTGCTGTGCCATTTGTGTTGCTCCTACCTCTGGATATCCTTGTGGGGCTAGCCATAAAGACACAATTACAAGAGAGAGGTAGAAAATGGACAAAAACACATCTAGAGACTCTTGATACAGATAAATGCAGTTAAAAATTTCAGAAGAAAACATTTTTGGACTTGCTGAATGCAGCCATTCAATGTAACTTACAAAAGATTTGTATTCATTAGCAACATATCCCCAAATCTCTTTTGGACCCTATCATTACCTGCATTCTATCTTTCACCTCTTCTGCCCTAGGAATTTATATTTCAAGTTTACTGAAATTTATTGTATAGCTTGCTTTTCAAGAAAAAATATCCCATAAATGCATTATATTTAATATAGGTATTTGTCATCATAATATCGGATCACTACATTTGTATCTGAGGCTTATTTTCCAAAAACACTAGATAGAGTATTATTCCCACAACTCAGTACCTTTCAATATTTTTATTCACACTTAGTTTGTATAACCTAGCATCCTTAAGAAAGTTATTTCAGATAGAGACTAAGATGATAAGAGCAGATTTAAATGGCAATATTCTGTGTCCAGAAATAACTACACCTCAGCTGACAATAAGCACTTCATTCCTGAGCTACCTATTATCTATTCAGGTGAATGAAATAACAAGACCATCTGGCTACTTGCAAAAAAGTTACAGTTATCACCTCTGTTGCTCCTGGCCTTTGCACAGAGGCTTGATATTCCAGATATATCAGGCTTGAGCAACTGAACAGTTACAGTCTTTCTACTATACATAAGCAGTTTATTCCTGTCTTTAACCAGTACATTTCAGGACTCAAGAGTTACTCAAATGCCCTTCATCAATAAAGTTATACCATAATAAAGCAGTGCATGAATTTCAAGTGAAATATGTATTCAGAGCAACTCTGTGGACTCTCTGCCTTATTATGAAGGCATAAGGCACCTTCAAAGTGGGAGTCCTGTGGAGATAAGTTTCTTATTTTTAGGGAAACAACTGAGTGTATTCATGCTGTACTTTGAACATAGACTGGCACCTAAATTCCAGCCAAAATTCATCTCCAGGTTTGCATTGTGGCAAGCTTCAGACAACCTGATGGAAATGAGGTAAGGGTATTACCCCTTACACAACCATACCACCATTTGCAGTGTAGGTGCGTGAGTATATTATGCTATGTACAGTCAACATCACTGATCATATTTAATATTCTTTCTGCAACATCACACATTTGACATTGAACAGGCAGCCCTGGACCATTCCACTAAGGGCTGTAATATTGCCTGCCATCAGGGCAGATAGATGTGATCGATGCCGACCTACAGACACCCCACAAGCAGTAGATGGATGAAAGTGGGTCAGGGAGTACAGCAAGCTTTAATCCACTCCCACCGTGGCCTCGAAGGTGAAACACATTGAGTTGAGACAGTGCCTGTATAAAAGATTAGCAAGGCACTTTCCTGTTTGCTGCTAGCAAACATGCACATTTAGAAAATAGTAAGGAATACTGGCTATGCTTCTAAGCTGTCTTGGGAAGGCCTTCCTAGGTTTAAAACTCTAGCAGTAACATAAACTTGCTTGTTCACAGAAGTATAAGTATCCACCTGCTAATACCAGTTGAGTCCAGACAGCAATATTTAGATATGTTTCCTGGCCTTTCTGCCATTCATTGGGCAATGGTAGCACATGAAGACTCAAAGTTTATAACGATCAAGCTTTCAGTAAAACAGCCATTCACAGGTAGGGAGCATTCCAAACATGAACTTGTGCTGTCTTTTAATTCTTGAAACTTTCCCCTTCCACAACTCCTCCCCAATTCCATGTATTAAGCCACAAGAAACAAATCAGTCTCTCATTCACTGATCCCTCTTGCTGCCCACCACACAGCTCTGTCTTAATTTAATGAGTTAAGTCATTTTAAAACACAGAACTCTCAAAAACATGAAGAAAATTGCTAGTTTTGTACCAGTTAAATGAACTGTGGGAAAATTCTTTTCAAAATAAGTTTATTATACTGGATTTCAGCATAAAACAATGCAAAGATTTGAATGTGCAAATGTTTGCACTTTTACCCACAAAAAAAAATCTGAATTAGATTACACTAGTGAAAATTCCTAGTTTGTTTTATATGCATCCATGATTTTATTCCTTAATTAGAGATTTACGAGAAGATTTTTTTTTCTCTCTTTTTTTTTTTTTAAACCTCAGTGGAGTTTCCGTGCATCTCTACAGCAAAATTCTACAGCAGGATCTCAAAGCTCAGAAGAAAAATATCCAGTACTATTTGTGCTCCTAGAATTTTGAAGAAATATTTTTCACTTTAGTGTTGCAAGAAATAAATTAACCAAAATCTATTCCTATAATCTCTAGTCTCCAAATACAGCTGGGACAGTTTTGATAATGATTTGCATGTAGGGTTTTTCTTGAAAAGGTGATACCTGTACATTGAATTAGCTTACACTGATTCTTTAGTCCACATTTCAAATGTAGAAGTAATGTAATGCATGACAATTACCCTCTGGTTTCCATGATCCAGTTCATTTTAGCAAACATTTACATTGACTAATTTGTAATAAACCATAGAACAGTTTTGACTCAGGTTGTAAAAGCAATTCTTCTGTAAGTGCTGTTATATTGGCTGTTGTTTAAAGAGTGTAAATTGCTTACAAGGCTTTTAGATAAAGTTCCTAGAATTAACATTTGCATTCTTTCTGATGTGCATTATTAATAGGTTTTTCCGTATAAAATACAATAATGCAAATATGCAAATTCTAATTATGAGCTATATCTGTGAGTCTGCCAACTCCCACAGGAGACCTAAGAATTAGGTGACCACAAAACTTTAAAACTCTAGTTTCTAACTCATTACCTTTCTATAGATAGAAAGAAAAATAGGGAAGTGCAGAACCGCTGTCTGGCTGAGCGTATAGTACAGAGGTTTTTTTGTTTTTGTTTTTAAATAATGTTTTATCTTTTGTCAATTTTAGGTATTAAATGCCATTTTAGGATATCTGGCAGTCTAGCTGTAACAACTGGTTTTCATTAAATTAGAATAAAAACCTTAGCAGCAGGAGAGTAGATGGGAAGCAGTAGATTAGTAGACACTGTTTATAATTCTTTGAGTAAGCCATTGTCATGATTAGTTATAGCAAAAAAACTGGGGCAGTTTTTCAGTAACTTTAGAAAGAAGCCAGTTAGGTTCTAGCTAGTCGCAACACCACGTATCTCTGTTAGACAGTTTATATGCAAGTAGGCTAAGTGATTACATATATTTAGTAGCTACTCTACCAACAAGCAAGAAGATTTCCAGGTACGTAAACTGAAATAATTTTACAGTTGCAACACTATTCATATCTAGAAAATGCATATGAAAACACCTATTGCATTTCTTACAAATAAGCAAACTGTTGCCTTTTGTAATCTGTTTAATACCAAATACCTGACCCAAATGTTTCAATAACACAGTGGAATGGCTGCGGACATGACAGGCAGAGTACAACAAACTTATTGGAAATGTTTATTAAATTTCTATGTTGGCCTATCAGTTATGTCACACTGGGTTATGTCATTCACATTTCATTGCATCATATCATGCCTGTCAAATTATAATAGTGCCTGACTGGCAAAACACAATCTAGTATAAAATTAGATTTTATCTTACCTATTTTGGGGTTTTGAAAAGCACAGCAGATTATATGTCCTTCGAAGTATCATAACTTTCACCGTAGATTTGTTGCCAACTTGCTGTTCAGCTGAAAAAGAATATTCACAAATGATTGCCACATGTAGCATGCAATAAATTGAGACAAATCAAAATTATACTGTCCAGGTAACAGATGAGCTGGCTAGCTATGTTTGTAAGAGTGACTGAGGTGTCAAATGATGACTGAAATAAGATACTGAATACCGTCAGCTTTACACTTCAAGCATTGGAGCATATGGGACAGACATAACAGGATCCCTAAGACATACTGCATAGCCATAATGTCAAACAGCTACCTCTGTATACTCTAACAGTACTGTTTCATATAAGTTACTAACACAAAGAAACAAAAAGTGTCCCTGCTTCATCAGTTTATTTGTATTAGTATGCGTTAAGGGTAACATCGAATTTTACAGGAAAACTGCCACTTAGACTGACATAAGGTCCTATTTCTTGGAAGACATACTTTCAAGGCAGTTGTTCAATCCATGAGTCCTTTTACACAGTTAAAATAAAAACTTTCAGAACAACTCCTATTGAACATAGACAGAATAATAAAAAAAAAAAAGAAATCAGGAGTGCATGATGTACAGGCTCTCATTAAAACTGATTCTCATCAACTTGTGAGGTATTTTAACACTGGTATGTTTAATATTGGATTGCCTGGCTCTACAGCTGAGGAAATGCCCTCAATCTCTGTAAAGAAATGCCAAGTCCTTTGCTTCAGAATAGCTTTGCAGCTTTCCTTACATTCTGGAAAGGACAGATCCAGAACTGGTCCTCTACAGATTAGCAAGAAACATCCCCAAACCACAGAAGATTTTCTGCTTCAAAACATACTCCAAATGGCATCCACATCATGGTGGAACATGCTCCTGTTTTATAAAATCAGCAAGTAATTAATGTCTTGAAAATGAAAAACATCTTAAAAACACTAAGAGAAAGCACTTTCCATGTGGGTATACACATATTATTAAACATATTGTTAAAACAGTTGGAGTAGCTCTTCTCTTTGAAGACCCAAACTGTTTAAAATATTACACTATCAATGTAATCTAATCACATCCTAAATCTGTTCAAGCAATAGTATTTTCATTTATTTTTGTAAAAGATTACTTCTCTGTATTTTACTTCATTTGTAGCTATTTTACCATTATATAAGATGAAATACATGCTTCCAAAATTATCTAATTGTCACCAAGAAAGAAGCTTGCTTTTTTAAGAAATGGTTTTGCCAGGACATTGCTATGTCTCCATTGGAAAAACAAAACAAAACAAACAAGCAAACAAACAAAAAAAAAAAACACAGAAAATACTTAATAGATTTACTCATCAGATGAAAAATGCTTGAGAAAAAGGTTAAATGGTGAATGACACCTAATCTGGACACCTAAAATACTTTTTGTCATTTCCAGTATGCTATCCTTGTCGCACCATAACAAAGAAAGCAAAAGGTGTCCCTTTTGCTGTCCTTAAATATCTTGCTGCAAGGAATATTCTCCCACTTTCCAACATTAAGTAGTATTTTCTGCTGTAGGCAAAGCAAATGAATAAACCTACTTCAAGAATAAAATACTACTCAACAGAAGTAAATGTGACCAATTCCGAGACGGAAAAAATTAAATTAACTCTAAGTAGCCAGAGTGAATTATAGGTAATCTAATTTTTAAGTCTCTTACTATCTACAAATACCTTATTAAACACTGATACATAGCACTTTTTCCTTCCTTCTTAAACTCAAATATCTGTTTAATTTACATACAATATTTTAAATGCATTTAATACAATGCCTACACCTCTGTACTACAAATTGCTCTTATTTGTCATGAATTCTAAGGTTCATTTTTTATTCTGCTTCGAAATATCCATTCACTCCTGGGTTTCTTTTCTCTCAGGCTTTGATATATTGGAATCATTTCCCCCGGCAGCAATCAGCATTGATAAAAGAGTTTGAAACTCAATCCACAAATAGATAGCACATTTATGTGTAGGAGAACCAGCACTTATTTTCACTGTGTATCAAAACACACAGGAATACTGCTTTCGGTAGAACTGAGTTCATACAGTCAGAAAGATATAGCCTAAATTTCAAAAATGGCACTGATTTACAGCATTTGGGGGTTTGTTTTACTTCTGGAGATAAAGCTCTGTGTGCACAACCAACAGTGAATCATCACCTTCCAGCACAGCAACACCCTGATGTTGACTGCAGAACAGCCTCCCGCCCTGTGGCGGGCTCACCTCAGCTAAGGGCCTTGCTCCTCCCAGCCGCTTGCCCGCTCCTCAGCAGGACGGTTCCCTCCTCTGCTCCTTCGTGTCCCCTGCTCCAGCGTGGGCTCCCCTCCTCAGGAACACTTATCTGCTCTGCTGGGGGGTTGCAGTGGATATCTGCTCCACCACAGAGCACCTCCTCCTCTGACCTTGGTGTTCCTTCTGCTCTCTCACTCTTTTTCTGTCCTCCTCTCTTTTTCCAGCATCTTCTGCCCTCTCCCAAGCGCTTTTCCACAGAGGCACCCGCACCCTCGCCGGTGGGCTCAGCTGTGCCCTGCAGCGGTGCTGCGGAACCACCCGGAACCGCCCGGAGCCGGCTGTGGGGGGCTTGGGGCAGCCCCGGCCCCTCCTCGCAGAGGCCCCGCTGCCAGTCCCCAGACACAGGGGCCCAGCGCACGTTCTTACAGAGCAGCTGTGACATTCAGCCTCATTCTGTAGCAGACGGTCATCTCTCAGTTACATGTACCATCACCGCAACATCATCTGAGATACCCAGAACACAGAGTTGCTGCTTCCTCTCAAAACTAAAAAAAGAAACCAGCCACCAAGCCACACTAGAAATGCAAATTTAAGTTGCATTTATCTTTTTATCCAGTACTATTAATTGTGGAAACTTCAGTGCTTCTGTATTTCAGTATAGTTTCATATGCATTGTAAACCAGTAAATATTATCTATTTCCTTCCAAATTAACAGATGAAAGCAATAATACATTAAAGTACAGAATTTTGCCAGTTTTTCCAATAAACTTCTGTGATGCACATGACAGAAAGCAGACAACTGGTCAAATCAAAATTTTGGGCAAAATAAGCAGATAGGACAAAGTCTTCGACAACAGCAAAGTCAGACTGACCTTCACCATGGCCCCCATACACCTGGATCAGTCTGGAGAATATATGTTGCAAACATATTGTAGAAAGACTTACAAAAGGTAAAATAAAATTGACAAAATAAAATGAGACCAGCTGTCTGGCTCTGGAACATGCTCTTGCCATTTTCAGTGTCCTTTTGGTAGGTAACACAATCAGTGTCCTGGCAAGATCAGAGACCCATTGTGCCAACAGTGACTTCCTGGGATACCATAAGATATTTTGAGTGGCAAAAGGACAGTTTACACAAGAGAGGGATTATGACTTTGGATTCATGCTAAATGTAAGGTCCTGCCTTTCTGTTTCCATTGTTTTGTCCCTGCAACTTTCATTTGGGTACATTCCCATTTGTATTAATGATTGGAGGCCTAAATGCTGCTGGTATTGACAAGTGGTAGTAACAGTTCTTTAATTAGACTCATTGTCCCCCAGAATAAACATGTTCATGCTGACATATCATTCCAGAGACATATTTCTCCTGACTTTTTAGACCTGTGAACAGCAGCAGAAAGTCCTGTCAAATAAGCCAGTCAGTTTTCCCATGTTCTTACTGACAGCAAGCTCAATAAAGTCTTACTCACTTCACCAGGAAGATACAAGTCAACAATGAAAGGGGCCATCCCGATCTGCTCTTTGCTATGCCATTTCTTTCTTTTTTTTTTTTTTTTGATTAAAAATAAAGTTGAAATATGTGCAAATTACGTAGAGCCAGAAAACTTCAAGAAAGTTACCAATGCAGTCACAAACTGAGTCTTAATGCTCCTGAGTATTGGGATCATTCTGTATATGCGCCTCTGAGCAGAGAAATTTCACATGCTGGCCGGTTTGGGAGATGAGGTCAACATCCCTAAGAGCCAGGTAAATGCCAGTGGAACCTTTCACAGGCACGTCAACCTGGAACACACACCAATAGCAATCACACTTATAAACCTCACTCAATTACAGGCTTTTCAGCTCTGGATGAAAAACATGCCTGCCCTAAAGAAATGCATTTAGGCTTTCTCATTTCTGAGTGGTGAAGGAATGATGTCAGCCATCCATTATTGATCTCCTCAGGAAAGACAGCATAAAACAAAGCAGCTCTGAAGACACCAATATAACAACAGAGTTGTGCTGACTCGCTACCTTCATTTAACAATATCCTCTCTTTAGAATAACGTTCACCTTTTAGCTGTGTGAAAACCTGCATCCAAAAGATGGCTTCAATAGAACAGTAATTACTATTATTTTTTAAATGTAAGTAACATCTTTAGGCCGTCAGTCATTAAAAGATAAATATCTTACATGAAATACTGCACAGTTGATATGAAATCTTTTTCTCCCCCAACTGAATGATAATGTATAGCACATCTACTCTATTACATATAGGAAGATAACACATTTAACACTAATAAGCTATTTGCAGATTTTCATCACTGTTAAAGGGTTGCCTAAATTACAGTAAGGAAATTCATGTTAAAAAAAAGTGGGGGGGGGACACAATTTTTTAAATGAATTTTTTGTACCTGCATAGCATTCACATTCCTCACACTATAAATCCTTTCCATAAATCATAGCAGATTTCAAACCACACTACGAAAGCAATCAGGGAAATTCTGAAAATAATTGTAAGACTTCTTCATCTTTCTATACAGCAGTAGTGATCAGTGTGTGATAGTATAGGCATACACCCCTTCTGCAGCCTCCTGAGAGGCAAAAACTGTGCTTCACAAGGAGACTATGAACAGTATAAGACATTAAAATATTTCTAAAAAGTCATTAATACAGCTTTCTTGCCCATTTGTAGAGAAAACCATACACGTTATTACATCACACTTACCTGGAGTCACCTCCTCCCTGCCCTTCCAGCTTTTAGTTAATTTTCACTTCTGCTGCATAACAGGTATTTCTCACCCCAGAAGATACCGTGTTTCAGAAAACAAATTAATGTCTTTCTACCAATTACTCGCATCTTCTAAGCCTCTGGAGAAATTTTGTACAGCAATTAGAGATCTTCTGAGTGAAAATGCTGTATTAATGGAAGATTACTAGCATGCTTCCTTCAAAACTTCTTCAAATACCTCACGTTTCAACTGTTGGTTCATCACTTTGATTGGCTTCACTTGCAAATCATAACAACAAAGGCACAGCACCTGTGCCAACACTGGATACTTCAGGTGATTTGGGTGTGTTCATCAGGCATTCATCTAACAAGCCGCAGGTTATTTATTTTGACATGTGTTCCCTGCCTTTGCTAAACAACTAGATTCAGATTGCAAGGTCCTTTTTTTTTTTTTTTCCTTCCTCTCTCACTTTTGAAAAGGCAAACTATTACCACATATGGGATATTTTGGGTTACATTTAACAATAACTACTGGCAAAAATTCCTTTTTTCCTTTTTCATGTGAGTTAACTAACAGTATGCTTGTAAAATTTAGTAAGTAAGGGTAAGGTCAATTTAGTACACTCTTCCAATAGACATTTTTGGAATATGTCAGCAAAACAGAACAGCAAATTAAATTACTATTTATGCACAAGTAGCAATAATATGTACACTGGCAACCTTTTGACAGAATTCTAAAAGACTGCCCTTTCCAATATGTACTCTTTTTTTTTCCCCCATAGCAAATTTATACAAGATTTCATACTGTGTTTTTCTCAGAGTTAATTATGACTTTTTTACTCTCATCTGGACATTGAAAGAGAAATAATGGGAAAAAAATCACTTTCTGCTGAGGATGATATAATTTTAGTTGTTAAATATTAGTTATTTAACAAGTCACATTTTGAATAGATTATTTTTCAGCAGCATGAAAGGAATAATATTTACCAAAAGGTTGATATTGGAGAAAGACTATCAGAAAACTTTGCTATACATTTAAAAAAGCTATTTAGAACATGTAGTTATTATATTAAATAAAAGATAGCTGGTGTCTATCAAAAAAATCAGACATGAGTATTTCTGCCTGAGGAAAGATAAATTTTACCTTGAAAGTTGAGGGGGAAAATCTCATTTCTGAAAACCTTCTGATCTTATTAGACACCACCTTGATATTAAAGGTGACAATTTTAGAGAATCATCCTCTGGCACAGGAGGATCACCAAAAGTTCCCACTATTCAGTAACCGAGAACTTGCTGTATGTTATTGTAGGGATGAGGTGAGAGGAGTGGCTTTCCTCTCTCATTCAGAGCTGGGGAGGTTTAGTTTGACTATCAGTGGCCAAGATGACACTTTAATTTGTACTACTGTGAGAGCAGCTCCCTGGGCTGCTTCAAGGAGTGGCCCTGGTAACTGAACCAGTTGACATGGCTTTCTTTGCCAAAGGTACTTTTGAGGCTTGCAGATGTCACTTGGCTCTCTTAAACCCCAGAAGCTGGGCAACATGCAACTCGTCTCTGATTACAAGCACCAAAATGTAGAGTTTGCAGAGATGCATTGTATGGAAAACCTTGCTCATGTCCAAGCACAGAAAACAACTACTACAGAAGACAGAAGTGTCTGCAAAGAATCAAGTTATTCCTGCAAAAAGAAATGCATTTGGGGAATAATAAAACCATGCGGGTGATCAAAAGATTCATTCCTTTGATCAGCCTGTGATGTTGGCCCAAACCTATATTTTCAAGCAACCAAATCTGTGCATTTTCCCATGTTGCCCTCAAAGCTGGGAGGGCTCCCCTTAAGCACCTTCTTCCAATCCATTTATAAAATTCTCATTTGCGGTCACACTAATGAGAATCTTGACAATATTGAGACAAGCTTGTACTTACATTTTAACTATTGCATACCTACAAATGCAAAAAAAAAAGGACTGCATGCATGATAATATGCAGATGTAAACACCCAATTTCCATATGTACATTTGACATTGTACTCATGCAAATAAAGATCAAAACAGAAATACCCTTTCTGAAAGCTTGGTGGAAAAAAAATCCAATAAATAAGAGAAATTGAGAGTTAATTTGGGAAACTGGAAGAAAATTAAAAGTATTTTGAGTTATATTGACAAATAAAAGAGAATATGAGCACAATAAAACTGAAGGTTCAAAACACAAGACCACGTTCTACCTACATGCACTCATAAAAAAAAATTCTACTAAAGTCAGTGTAACTACTAATCTAAGTTAAGAGTAATAAGCAACTTATTAGTAAGCCAAGAATAGTATTAGAGTACTACAGAAGCACTTTTATGAATTAAGGTATTCCTTAGGCTGCTGAAATGCTATGGATACTAAAATCATCACACCACTGTTATTGATAGTCTGCAACCCTGAACTTAGGGGTGAAGTCTAGAGCCCATTTGACTCAATGAATTTAAGGACCCATAAATGTTATTTTTCTTTCTCTCTTTTTTTTCTATAAATCTCTACCTTAGAAGACATGAAATTAAGTGTTTTTAACATTTTAAATAACATTGGAAATAAAATTGTGAAATAAACGTTTGGAAAACAAAACTTGTTTACTGAAGTTTGACTGAATGGAGAAGCCCAACAATGAAAAGTAGCAAAATGATGTGTTTACTAACAACATTGGAATCACATGCTTAAAATTCTCTCGCTAGCAAAATCACCTGCTTCCTACCATCTGGCCCACATGAAGAGAAATCAAAGAGCATGTTAAAGACTGAATTACAACTTCATCCACATGCAAGAGTTTACACACAATAAAATTTAGTATTCTTGTATTTAAGCCATCATATAGTCTTGATTTAGGGATAGGAAGGAGCTGGGCCAGTCAAGTATCTGTAATTTGCCAGAGAAATGAAGGAATCGGACAGCTATATGGTTAAAAAAACACTAGCAAGAAACCATAAGTATGTTTCCATTTAAGCTGCCTATGATGCTAGAAGTGGGGCAGCAGAACCACTCTTGTAATTGTGGGAATTCCCTGTTAAAAGTTTCTCTGTCATGAGCATGTCTTTGTGGAATAAAAATATTAAAATGTCTGAAAGATATTTTACTAATGTAAAGGTGTCAAAAATTATCCAAGCCTGAATAATTCCTCCCTGGAGACCAGAGCTCTGATTAAGCGTTAACCAGTCTAAAGGATGAAAGCAATTACTGCCTTCCTTTGCTTTCTACTATCAAAATGGAAGCTGCGTAGGAATGTTTGTTGTATTGGGTCACTGTTAAAGTGCTGGATAGCTGGATAAAGCTTTCTGGATATGAAACAAATAAGTTTGAAAGCAAAAAGGAAAACCAACACAGTTCCAATTAAAAAAAGAAAAAAAAAAACAAACAACTGAGAACTCTCTGTTTTAATCTGCCTTATTTTCCACTTACAGTTCTGCAGCAGAGCACACCATAAGGAAACACTAAAAGGATATCCTTAAATTTCCCTTTTGGAAACAACTCCACTCTCCCAGCTTTTGAATTACCAAAGAAATCCTCTGGATCATGAAGAAACAGGATAACATTCTCTTTACAACAGAGGTAGCTTGGTTCTTTGTAAAGTTCCCAGCACAGAAAGGACTGATTCAGAACCACAGCCCCTAAGTGCTACTGCAGTAATTTGGATTGGCCAACATAGTCCTTTGTGAATATCAGTAAGTAGGTGCACTGTACCTGGCAACTCCTGGAGAAGGCAGTATTCTGGAGGACCAGGAAGAATGTTTTGGAATAAAAATCAAGCCAAAGCTTGTATCCCTGGTCAAATCACACCTTGCATCACCTGTATTGACACAACCTACTACTTATTTCCAGTGTCTCAGAAAAACAGCTATACATCTCTTTTTTCTTTTTTTTTTTAAATTCAGAATTTGTTTCCCACAACCAATTCTTTTCTTTTAACTACTTCAGCTGTTTCCACTGAAGAGAAATCTATAAATTCCATTTCAGACAAAATCTCCAGCACTATTCTCACGCGCAAAAAAATCTTTTCTGACCTCTCTTTTCCCCCCAGTAAAAACAACAACAAACAAACAAAAAACCCCCACAACTCTCCAGCTTCCCTAGTGTCCCTTCCTTGGTCATTGGTAACCAGGGAAACCAGATACTATGGTAACTCAGGGATGAAAAAGCACACATTCAGTATTCCTTAAACTCCAAACTATATGGAAGTCCTCATCCCCTTCTTCTTTAGGTGATGAAGTAGGAACAGAAACAGCAGCAGCAAATCCCCATCTTTACTCATTCAGTCTTAAGAACTATATAAATATGTATTTTCTGTATGCTTCCTCTTCAATTTTCTAAGTGCTTTGCCATTTGTAGAGCAATTTCATGTTCAGTTCATGTTGTCACAAATCACTTGTATTCCGAGTGCTCTCATCAACACTCTAATTGCAATTTATTTATTTTAATGTCTAAAGTTATCCAGATTCAAAGTATATGGATGTTGATTTGGGGAGGGGACATGGGACACGAACAACACGGGACAGACACAACCTTCTCCAAATCCCATCTGATTATTTTTTGAACCTCAAAACTAAAGTCAAGTATCTTAGTTGAGATTTATATATCAAGGGTGAGTCCGTGCAGAGTCTCTGATGTCTAATAAAAGATCAGTTTCATTGTCGTCTTCCCTGAGTAAGAGTAAAAACATGGTTCTCTCTCTGCAATACCTAATGCTAATTTTCATGAAATGTGAAGGCACTTAGTATCTGAGACTTCTACCTTCTGCCAAACTTGTTAAAAATTGGTCAACAGGTTCATATGTTGTTAAGGAGGCACATGCCAGAAGGACACTTTTTTTTTTTTTTAAGGGAACTGGCTTAAAAAAAAAGTCAGAGTTAATTTCTAGAGGACCTGTGCTCTAGAAATGTTTACTCTTCTTGTTGAGAAAAAAGAACATTGTTATATCAAGAGCCTACCATAATTCTATAATAAATTTTACAGCACAATTTACAGTCCACTTGTAAGACTTCTGTTAACAGTAGCAAGAATAATTACACATCAGCCATGTGTTTTATATCTCACAGAAAGTATACTTTTAAATTCTACTGTCATTGTAATCTGTGGAAATAAAGACTGATACTGTGAACTGTGTGGAAATGGTGGTTGAATTATTTAGAAAGCATCTTTTAAGTAAACACTTAAAAGATTAATTTCTACTGCTGTCACCTCTGTGGGTGTCATGGTTTTGGCTGGGATAGAGTTAAATTCTCTTTGTAGAGGTTCACACAATGCTGTGTTTTGGATTTTTTGATGAAGATAATGGTGATGTTTTCAGTTGCTGCAGAGCAGTGTTTGTACAGAGCCAAGGACTTTCCAGCTCCTCGTATTGCCATGCGAGCGAGGAGGCTGGGGGTGCACAAGAAGCTGGGAGGGGACAGGACCAGGACAGCTGACCCAGACTGACCAAAGGCATATTCCATACCATATGACGTCATGCTGAACAATAAAACTAGGGGGGCTGGCCGGGAAAAAGGGGGGCCGCTGCTCGGGAACAGGCTGGGCATCGGTCAGCGGGTGGTGAGCAATTGCATCGTGCATTGCATTGTGTACACTTGCTTTGTATATTCTTTTACTAGTGTCATTATTATTATTATCATTATTTTTCCTTTCTTTTCTGTCCTATTAAACTGTCTTTATCTCAACCCACGAGTTTTTTTTTCCTTTTTCGCGATTCTCTCCCCCATCCCACTGGGGGGGGAGAGTGGGCGAACGGCCATGTGGTGTGTAGCTGCCTGCCGGGTTAAACCACAACAGTGGGGTAGGTTTGGTCCAACTTACAGTTGAGACAAAGGATGGAAAGCTCTGTTTTAGAGTATCATTTACAACATGGGGTCCTTTTTTCTTGGTCATATACTTAGAAATATTCTTTCTGAGAAGATTTCTCCTCAGAGAATTCACCGTGGCTCTTCCAGAAGCTAGCCCATTTACTGGCTGACTCAGATCCTACGGTGACCCTAAAAAATTTGGTATTAGCCTGGATAGTCTAAAGTCACAATACAGTCCAAAAAGAAGAGATACCAACTTGATTCAAAAACATCATGTTCAAATTCAAGTCAATGTCTCCAAAAAATACCGTTAACAGGCAGTAGATCTGGGATAAAGCTAAGTACAAAAAAGTTCTACTGGCAAAATGTACTGCTGAATTTTAGTCAGTTCATGGCTGGCACCATCTCATCTTCTCCTAACCTGCTGGATGGACAGGGCACAACCCAATATGTAAATCACAATATTTCAACACCCACAGAAATTTGGGTTTTATTCAACACAGAATTTTTTACATCTATATCCATGAAATGTGCTTGATTCCCATGAAGAAATAAGATTGTCATTAAACTAAGCTTGAATTATAATACAATTTTGGATTTGGCCCAATATTGCAGAGCTGTGTGGGCATGGTTTTTAAGCAATTAACATAAAAAAAAAAAAAAATTAACCTATTTGTCCATCTGCCTTTCTCTACACTGAATGTGTGCCCACATTATCTTGAGCCTTTGCAAGCTTATCAACTTCCAGGTACTGCCATTAGAGCTCAAATGGAGAAGAAAAAAATAAAGCCAGTGAGCAAGGCAGAATCTGAAATGCTTGCAAGTTCAGGGGCCACTGGGGAGCCAAAGATTCCCAATGTAACTCCAGTTTAGGGGGGGAAATAAATCCTTTTCAAAGGACTTTAATTTCTATTACTCCTTTCATCACAATGGATGGCCTATCCTATAGGCGAAAGATTAGCCTCTGATCTCCCTGGTCCAAATTCTCTCTGTTTAACAGAATCCCCCTGCAATGCAGAAACTGTTAGGTCCCTGTCTGCCTGCTTCAGGAGATGGAATTCAAGCAGAATTTGTTCCAGCAGGTTGAGGATGGTGACCACTCTCCTCTATCTAGTGCTTCTTAGATTCTCATACTTCTGCTTGAGTTATCTTCTCTGCTAGATAGGACTAAAAATACCTGAAGTCCAGGTAAGAAATTTCAGTGCTATTTTATTATTTGATTTTTTGTTCAATATCACAGATAAAAAAAGGAGTTGTAATACTTAACATACAATGGAGCAAATAGTAAATAGCGCTGCAATAAATACCTCTTATCTACACTCATTCACTTGGATAGCTCTTGCCTTAATAAATGCTAAAAAAAAAAAAAAAAATCCTGATTCCTAAGAAAACAATCAGTTAAGCTATAAAGCATATTCTTATATTGGTGCCTCCTGCTCTTATTAACTGTAATAAGACAGTATCCAAGCATGCCAGAATCAGTGTGTGATATATCTCCATTATATGCTTTTCCCAAACAGCACAGCACCCACAGAAGATACACACTTATAAAGCAAGCTGCTGCTCCATTTGGGACACCAAGTGTCTGATTTCAGAAGTTCTGAGTTCTTAAAAAATAAAAAAAAAATCACTTGAAGCCACTGGCATCCACAAGTAGATAGAAACTGTAATTTTTTATTTCAACAAGTAATTCAGAAATACAGGATATTTTACTTTGCACAGTTTATAAATTCTAGTAGTTTGCAATGTTTTAGTGCAAGACTTCAAAAAGCTGTGGGGCAAATGATGATGCCACATTTTCATTATTTTTATGATCCAGGTTTAGTGTGTTGGAAGACATATTGCTGACTTTATTTTGTGATTATTTACAGAGGAGCACATCACTGCAAAAGCAGCAGTCTGTCTTACGAATCCTTTATTCAGTGACTGAAAGATTTAGATCACTAATGAAAGTGCATGTGCATGGGAAGGACTGTTCAAAACCACATTTTTCAAAACTAAGATCCGTTGTTAAAATGTGACTTTTCAGGTTATGACAGTGCTCACTTCTTTCAAAAACCTGTATAAGATCAATTAGCCTTGAGTTAACGTGGTCCCTTCAGACTTATACCAAGTTATAAAGGTTTCCTCTTACTGAACCTCTTTGATCATCTTAGAGAGGGAGAGAAAAACAAATCTGCATCTTCTGCATCTGAAGTAAAAATAATAATAATAATAATCAGCAGCAGCACAAATAAAGGCCTGTTATTGTCTGTCCTGCTAGCCAGAAGCCTGTGACAAGCTCCAACAAACCTAAACCCCACATTCAGACTCAAAGCTCAGGAATAAGTTTACCATTCAGGATCAAGATTTTGTGTCCAGTCTATTACAGCGAATGGGCAAGATGCAAATCTGGATTCCTCACAAAACACTGGTACTTGAGCAAGGGCTATTGGTCCTTACTGGATTGCTTGCTTCACCTGAACATTTAATGTACAGGAGATTAAGTTTCAAGCCACAGTTAAAATTAAAACCACCAACAGGTACAAAGATGTAGGTACTCTGTAGCAAAAGAAGAGTTGTGTACTAGTTCTACTGTACGCAGGTTGCAGTGGTCAGTAAAACTTACTATCCTGCCCCCCCAGAATAACAAAGCAGTAAGTCTGTTCAAAACCATTTTATGCAAATGAGTTTTTTCTCCCCATGGAAAACAAAGACCAAACTCTGCTCTTTTAACGCTGGAATACAATAAAATATATCCTGTGTTATGATACTAATGCATTCTGTAGCATATACAGCATTTCAGTGGGAAAGTGAAACCTTTTATTTCCCACGACTTCATCAAAATATTTAGCTGTCTTAATGGGAATATAGAACCAGGCCTTGAAATAGCTGTTACCTGTAGTGAACTGACATAAGATGAATATACACAGGTAAACTGTATGATCTCGTTCACATCATGCAGACAGTTGAACAAGTTCTCCTTCCTGCTTAGAAGATCAGTAGCAGAGCGCTGATCCATTGCATATAATTTACCTCCACATGGAATATCATTTCTTTCCAAGTACTTCCTGTAAGCACTAAGGAAAAATAGGTTCAGTACCTATCCCTGCGCCTTACTTTCCACTTAATATGAATGTGCTTTAAAAATTGTAGGAGGAAATCTTACATTTTATTAAATAGTAGTATTAAAAGGAACACTTTCGTGTTCTGTTTCTTATGTGTCTCTATGTCCAGTTTGATTCAAGAAATGAATGATGCATCTAAAAATAGCCTCTCTATGACTAACATAATAGTTGGGTAAATATTCGATTTTGTGCTATTGGTTAAGTGGGAAATACGTCAAAATCTGTTTTTGCACAAATTCACTTGGAACTGAGGAAAATAACTTTTTGACATCCTTTCTGCCTTTCAGTCATGACTTGTTTGGGGTCCTCAGTTGAAAAATTTCCTACAAATTGAGTGATATTCAGTGCACTACTTTTGTGTATATATTTACATTAAAGAATAACTTTCACAGAGTTTAGAAAAGAACATTTATGTAAAGTGAAATTTAGGTCAATTAATATTCTGCACTCATTTTGCCATTCTTGCACATATTGGTTTTGAATGAAGGTTCTCTCCTTTGGAACTTCTTTCTCCTCCTGCTTGATATTTGGCAAAGTTACAGAGCCGCAAATGAAGAAGGAACATGTTCAAAAAAATATGAGTAGAATGATTTAGTATGATAGATCATCCAGAAAGATCCTGGAATCCACAAAAAGTGTGTTTCATTTTTATCCTGAGAGAGCGACCGTCCTCTGCAATTCTGCAAGAAGCATTTGTTCCACTGATACTAATGGCATTGTAAGTGTAAAAACTGCTTTGGCACAGTGACATCGAGAGTCAAATGTAATCACAGCTTCAGTAATTTGGATGTCTGACCAGTAAAACCTGACCTGAGAACAGAAATAGATTTCATAGGAACACTGGGCTTCCTCATATAATTCCCTGTAGCAGATGAGATGAACTCAAGGAGGCGAGAAAACTGTGGCTGAATTAGTGCATCACATGAACAACGCAACCTGCAGTTTATCTTAGGCAAGTGCAGGTTTTGTGCAAGAACTTGTCCAGGTGGTTTTCTAAAGCCAAAGTTTATTTCAAGTAGTGCATTTGTTAAGTTTTAATTTAGACGATCTATTTCTGAAGTCCAGGTACTGAGGATTAATTCTAATTTACTGCATATTTGTAGAAAATGACATCCAAATATGAAAAGCACCGCAATATCAAGGTGTCTCATATTAAGAACGTGTATTTCCAGCTCCACAGGTAGAATTCTAACAGTGTTTGAAGCATGCAAGATGTCAGTGGTAAAGGAAAACTATGGAATTATTCGTGGAAGACAGCAAAACAGGAAATAACATCCTAGAGCTCTTCAATTAAAGGAAAAGCAAGAGTTCATCAGACTTAGGTGGTCATTTCATGGGCGTATTCTTGGTATTACGTGGTCATCTGAGGATAGCAAGAAGATCAGAAGAACACATTCACAAATTATTTTCTAATTTCGGGGTAAGATTTAACAAGATATATATATTTAGCAAATAAGCAATGTAATGTCTTAGAAACCTCACTGATTGCGAAAAGCAAGACTTTCTAAAGGAGATTTGACCTCCCACTCGCTAATTTGATGGACAGTTTTGTGACACCTGAATAAAAGGCATAGTCTCCTTTTCTTTGGTTCTAAATGCACATAAAAGGACTAAGCCACAGCCTTTGGCAGTTTAAGTATGGTGCTTGTCACCACCATTGGCAAGGTTTAAGAGTGATCAAAGGTGAGATGCCAATGTCAGTATTGTATCTACTGAGCCTAATAGAGAGCATTCAGAAACAGCTATACAGAAGGGCATCTAAGTAAAGGTATGTTTAAATTCTTTTTTTTTTTTTTTTAAACAAACTTTTCTATGTAAAACTGAAAGGGACTGCAGAAAGTGAATATAGGATAAGAATCTGTTCGTGAGCTGTTACATATGCAGCCTGGGAAAGGGAAAGGCCCATGGCCTCCAGGATCACTCCT
>VXAL01017372.1:9279-58927 GCA_013399475.1 Chauna torquata
TATTTTTCCAGTTTCTCCAGTCTTACACAGTTAATGAAAATGGTTCCTTTAACCACAGTCAGTCTTTGGTTGCAAAGTCTGTTTGGCAAAACCTGATCGCCAGTTATCTAGGTTTTTAATCAAATCCATGGCGCATAGGTAAAATTGGTTGCNGTCAATCAAAACACTTTAATACATCTTTTATGAACAATAACATTTTTAGCGAATATCAAAACAAATCCACCATCCGTGAGCTTCACTTCTTTTGGAAAAATTCTATTTTCTATTGAGAAAATAACTTCAATGAGGATTACTATTGATTACTTGAAAAATAATTACCCGTCATCCACACATGCAAATACTTAGCCCAATTAAGACTATTTGAACTTGAACCAATGATCCAACGATTTTGTTTGGTTTTCATTACTGACATTCTTTTTGACTGTCTTTTTGTTGAATAATTCATTGTATATGACATTCCAATTAGTAAACAATAAATTCAGTCCACGGCAGAAAAGTAAATTACATTTTCTGTACCATTCACTTTGCTTTGCAAACAGGCAATAACTCATCATTTAAGACATTGCTCTGAAAAAGATGCTACAGGATGATGGATCACATAGTTAATTTAAATGAACAAATTGCAGTCAATTTTTTAATACATAGAATACGACTTTGTTCAAAAGACACACTTTTGAATTAGCAACTGACAGAATAAATGCAAATGCATTAAAAAAACTTTTTCAAAGAAGCGTTTTTCTAAATTCTCTGAAAACATAAACACAATTGCTCATCATAATTCATTTGAAATATGCAGGAGATTATATCTGAGAAGCTGGCTAGATAAATAGATCACAAGTCCAAATAAGTATGTTTCAAATATTAAATCAGTTTACAACCTTCTAGGGTTGTTCCACACCTTTTAAAAAACTTTGTGGATGCAACACAAAGTTATTTCATCTCCTTAAAACAGCTTTGCTTCAATCATTGCTTTAATTTGAAAATGTATTTTTTATCAAAATAATACATTTTAGGCTAGCTCTGTGTATACTAAAATAAGGCATTCACCTAAGCAGCCTCTAGCTATTGCAGTTGCAAGTAGCATAATTATCTGCCACATTTCAGTGTATTTGCAATGATAAGACTGATCTCAATGGGAACTAATGCGCTACCTGGATGCCTTTCCAAAGGAGGCACAATGAAGAAACAGAATGGACCATGCACAAGGAAGGGAACCCACAGCCCTAACAGGAATGACATTTCTGCCTTCAAGCTCTTTTCTATGGCTCCTTGTTCCTTCAAACCTACTCATCTATAGCTTCATTTTATTTCATCATTACCCTGCCAGGTAAGCCTTAGGGGAAATAACTGCTGCCTTTTTTTCCTGCCCTCTCTTTGCAGTGTCCTCACTGTCTTTTAATATCAGGATGGATAGCACTGAAAGCACAGGATAAGACAAACTCCCTTCATCTACCTTGAGAACACCTGTCTTCAGCCATCAGATACAGACTGCTGTGGTTGATTGTCTTCTGACAACTTGAAATATTATCCTGTGTATAATAGTCAAAACAATTTAGTAAACTAAAATCACGTTTTCCTTAGTTCAGTGTAATAATGATACGTCCACATTGCAGATGGATTCTTATTATTTTACCATCATCTTTAAAAACAAAAACAGAATAAATCATTTTTTTATTCTTATAGGTGCAGCTACATGTCTTTGGACCATCACAAGAAAATTCATTTCTTTTAATTTCAGATGAGAATCTGTATACCTGGGTATGGACTGCACCCAGGGTGACTAGAAAGCCTTAAGCTGCTGTATCACATGCATAGCTGCAGCATGCCTTTTCCAGTGGAAGCAATGTTTCATGCATCTTTCTCTGTGAACTGTTTTCACAGTCACTCTAGGCTTTATGACTTGAATTAACTCCTTGATAGCACAATTTTAAGAGGCTTCATGTATATGATTTTAAGACCAATAATATTTTGTTCTTCTCAATCATATTTAATACAAGATGGATTTAGTTCAGCCTTTTGTATGGAAAATGTACAGAACATTTCTGGAAATGGGCATTCCAACCATGTTCTACACTGGAGTCAGAGGTACCGGACAGAGGTACTGAACTAGCCAGTATGGGCCACAGTGCTTTCCTCCCTGATGCCAATGTTACTGGCCAAGCGGGCACCTACTGAAGAGATGACTTCCTACCATTACCATGGTACTAGGAAGCGACACCTTCTAATTCATTTTACTTGGCTGGAAATGAAACATAAAGTTTCCAGGAAGTTCTGTGTTACTAGAGGTCTCAAAACATTTAATTTTACCAAACAGGAAGAGACTAAGTTGAAATGTTTTCAATGTTAATTTGGAACTAAAATGTAGATTTATCTCCTACACAGTTATGTCTGTGCCCTTTTTCTCTTCCCACTTCTTTCCCTGTGCTATTCCTTATTGAAGTGAATGGAAATGATGCAGCTGTGAAGTTAGTAAAATAAAATATATAGAATACATACAAACTTAATAGCCTCGTTAGTTAAACTTTATATGAACTAATTTTATTTAAAAGTTGCCTTTTCATTTATTTTTTCCACATCATTTATTTTGGCATTTTAGCAAACTTCCTTTTAATGCAAATTAGTTAAAAAATGCTTTCTGCTTTAACATTAAATCCCTTGACTCTGCTCATCTTCATCACGACTTTATCCTGTTAAAAAGTGCTCTGCACACTACATTATTGCTTAATTATCCCACGTTGTTTTTTTTCATTGGCAATCAAAAACTCAAAACTGCTGACATTAACTTACTAATAAACATCCATTATGGATGGAACAAAATTCATATCATCTGGGCAGTATTTGTTGGATATTGTAGTCATATTTTAGTACTTGCAGCCATGAGTAATTTAGGATGTTTATATTAATTTATCCTGTATTTGATTTTATTTTTTAATCTTCCTGACTTTTAAAACCAGGTTGATTTAAATATATATATATATATGTATGTTTGTACAGTTTCTCAGGTAGGCTTTTTTGTTTTGTTTTGTTTTCTTTTGTATTTCCCAATGTATCAGTGCATCCTGTTACATACTGGAGGGTTTTACACACTAATTAAAATTTAGTCACATAATTCCAGAAAAACTACATAGGACATCTCCATATATGGGACCCAAAAGTTACTCTAGGTCCAGCCAAAGCTGCTGAGTTTTAAAAAGTTACTGATAATAGAATATCTAAAACTCAAGCCTCTCGACACACAGGTTAATCCATTAAAACACAGAATATTGCTAATTTTAAGAATTAGGACAGAATTGTAATACAAAATCTATATTTCCTTAAATGACAATACATATGTATATTTACCTATAGGTGTTTCTGACAAGAACAAAATAAATCTTTTAACTGTCTCCATATATTTTTATAAATATTTGTGTTTTACCCTTAATGAATATTCATTTATTATATGAGCAAGAGTAAGTCTGAGGTATACTACTCACTTACCTGAAAGCAAGTTTGTTTTGTCAACATTTTTAAATATTGAAATTCATAAAAAAAGAAGATCTCTCAAAAATAATCTTAGTTAAAATTCAGTTTTGTACATCTGTCCATTTACAGGTTGAAAGGATGCAATATATTTCATATATAAACAATAAAGGTATTATTATACAAATGTTGCTATTCTAAAGAGTTTGTCTATTTGTTAATTACCAGGCTAAAAATATAGCTCACAATAGTCGCACAAAACATAAAAAAAAAAGCTTTCATAAAAATTGATTGATGTTGTATCTTAGCGTTCATCACTCTAATAACTTCATTAGATTTCAACAGCATTTGTCACCTCATAGCAAGAGTTAGACTTTTACCATGACTAAATGTGTTAATAAAGTAGCTATCATAAAAAACAAAATCCACAAATCCCCTCCCCTTCAAATTAAAACTGATAATAATTTGTTTCATGGGTAAATCTGTTGAATCTATGGCACTCTAATAGAGTTGCTATAGGATGACCACAAGCATTAATCATATGCTTTATTCTAGATAAGTGTTAGAAACATTGTTTAGAGATCAGAAATGAACACATACTGTATAGAAGTGTTCTACAGTCTGTAAGAACTACTCTTTTTTCTTTTTTCTTTTTTTTTTAACTAAGCACTTGCAAATGCTGCCAATATAGCCACAGGAATACAGGAATTTTGAAATGATAGATTTTGTCATTGAGGTAGTTTTCCTATTTGCACCTAATTAATTAGTAATGGATGTGGAAGCAACATTCTGACCTAGTTACAAGTCTCTGTGGGTACACATATATTTATAGCATGCCTCTTTGGGCTAGATCATTAGACAGTGCGCAATAAATGAACTTCAAATGATTTAGCAATGTTGGTTTCTTGTCAACTTTCACAAACAGCTCTGCTGAGTAGAAATATTTATAATATGAACACCAAAAAATTAAGTACAACTATCCTATAACCTATGTCCTGGTTTTAAATTTTGCACATCTTATTGACATTTTGAACTTGCAGCCCAATATGCTATCTAGTGAACTTTTACCTGTGATGAGACTACTATTGATCCACACAGCATCTAAAGCTGTCATGATCTTTAAAAGTCTTTTTTTTTGTTTACTTTTCCTTCTTTAATACATATGAAATCCTTTTGTATTGTCTGATGCACTAAACTCACCTAACTATAATACCAGTCTTAGGATGGATAATGCTTTTCAGCTATACTAACTGTCTAAATTTATGAGCACAGCTGGTGTTCCTCCGTTATTGCTTTATGGTGCTTTCTTGTGGATATTTCTCTGATAATATCTCATCCTTACATATCAGAAAGAAACCTGAACATTAATCACAAGAATACAGAGAAAGATGCTTCTGTGTTAGAAGCCTATGATTTTTTACAAAGGTAAATGTTTTCAGCTGCTTTGTGTATATACATACATAGCTATACAATATTCTATTGTGAACACCTGCAGACAGTTGAGTTTAATTAAACTGCAGCTGTTGCTGACTGAAAACAGAGTTTTACCAACAAATGTGCTAACTTTACATTGTCTTTCATTGTGCTTCTTTTTTCCCTCCCAATTATCTGTTAACATTTTTTTAATGGTAAAAACATTTGAAATAGTAGCTGTGTAATTGAGGACTAAAAATTAAAGCACTTTCTAAAGCAGTGGGCATGCAATACAAGTAATGCTGCTCCCTAGATGAAGACCTTTGAGAGTAATGTATATGCAAATAATATCAGTTTACTGAGCACCTTGAAAACCAAATTGCTCATCAGTAGACATCTGGGAAAATGAAGAATATTCATAGATAAAGTAATGCAAGCCACTGAGTTATATGCCATCTTGCAATAGGATGAACTAGCAATTAGGCCATTTCCTAATAAGAGGAAGGAAAAAATCTGTAGAAATAACTCTAAGAATAGAAATCGGATTCATTTATTTGCATAAATCACAAAACAAACTGAAGGGAAATATTATAGAATGTTTTTAGTTACAATAAAACTAACAGTATAACTTTTGATTTATTAGGTAACAACAAAATTAAATAAACATTATTCATGTGAGCTTAATAGTTTTAAAAGAGCAAAGGCATGTTACAAAACAACAAAAATAGTAAAGGCAGTAGTGAGAAGCCTACTTTGACAAAGGTCATTGCATGTTCTAAGACAGTACTGTTTTCTAAGACAATACTGATGTTACAGACAAAATGTTGCAGAAATTAATTCATGGCTGTGTTAGTTCAGTATAAGGAAAATGTGCAAATAATTTTAAACCATGTTATTGACAGTTAGGGACCACCAGCAGCCAAGGAAATTTAAAAGTTCTTCCAACCATTCGTGACCTAAAATTATTTATCTGGGAAACCTTACTGCTGATAAACTAAGCATTCTGCCATTCAGAAGGATCTTGACAGGCTGGAGAGAGGGGCAAAGAGGAACCTCCTGAAATCCAACAAAGGCACCTGGAGAGGAATAACGCCATGCACCAGTACAGGTTGGGGGCTGGCCTGCTGGAAAGCAGCTCTGCGGAGAAGGACCTGGGGGTCCTGGTGGACAACAAGTTGACCATGAGCCAGCAATGTGCCCCTGTGGCCAAGAAGGCCAGTGGTATCCTGGGCTGCATTAGGAAGAGCACTGCCAGCAGGTGGAGGGAGGTGATCCCCCCTCCTCTACTCAGCCCTGGTGAGGCCTCACCTGGAGCAGTGTGTCCAGTTCTGGGCTCCCCAGTACAAGAGGGACCTGGAGCTCCAGGAGCGAGTCCAGCGAAGGGCTCCTAAAACGATTAAGGGACTGGAGCATCATTCATGTAAGGAAAAGCTGAGGGAGCTGGGCCTGTTCACCCTGGAAAGGAGAAGGCTCGGAGGGGATCTGATCAATGTGTGTAAGTATCTGCAGGGAGGGTGACAAGAGGATGGGGCCAGAGCCTTCTCAGTGGTGCCCAGCGATAGGATGAGAGGCAACGGGCACAAACTGAAACACAGGAAGTTCCCTCTGAACATAAGGAAAAACTTTACTGTGAGGGTAGCTGAGCACTGGAACAGGTTGCACAGAGAGGTTGTGGAGTCTCCTTCCCTGGAGATATTTATTGTGTCTGGACACAATGGGTAATGTGCTCTAGGGGACCCTGCTTGAGCAGGGAGGTTGGACTAGATGATCTCCAGAGGTCCTTTATAACCTCAATCATTCTATGATTCTGTGAAAAGAGAATTTCCCATCAGCTGTTCCATTTAACTGGTAGTAATCAAAAGCTATGTTATATGTTGTATTTCCAAATTATCTCATTCTGAAATCACCACATAGTTACACTGAATGATACTTTAAGCAGTCCAGATCCTTTTATTAATCAATTTTGATTGGTTATGATACTTCATACACTGAGTAGTGACATACACAATGGATGTATAACGTCCAAAACAAAGAGAAGTTGCTAATATGTGAACTCAACACATTGTGAACTGAGAGGCTACACAGTAACTGAGAAGTCTTGTATCCTAGAATCTCAAAAATAATTTTGATTTCTTAATAGCAAACTCTGCATAGACTTCTTATACCTTTCAGTAAATACAGATATATCACAAACTGATGTGTAAAAATATTACTACCTTGGGAGATGTGTATAATAACATAAACTTTTTTAAAAACAATGTATGATTTAGAACAAAAACATGGAACTAAGCCCCTGAGTGTCTTTTAGGTATCAGACTTCTTTATCAGTAGATCATATGAGAAAATAAAGAAGTATTTTATGTTTATTCATTTCAGCAGCAGGGTCTGTCTTGCCGTTTTATAAAGATGTACTAGTGCTTCCCTGGCATATCTAAAGTAAACTGCACAATGGGTACCTTCCAACGAGTCCTCTGTATCAGGTTGTACCATCTACTAGGTGCAGTATTGCATCAAACTGTGTACGTATCTCTGGTACTGAGAGACAAAAACAAGTTTGTAATTAACACCAGATAAAAGGAGCCTATTATAGAACTCGATAGATCAGCATAATCTGTTGTGTCTAAAATCTGTCGTATCTGCTGAGAGAGTTCCTAGTTAAGATATAATAATGCTTTCTGCTTCTTCCAGCAACCTGGCAGATGCAGGAGTCAGATCCACAGGCCACATGAGGAAGAATACGGGAGCTAAAACCCCGGAGTGCAGTTTCCTAATCCCCGTATACCACTGCAGCTCTCTCCTCTGAAAAGAAGCAGGAGCATAAGTGAAATTTAGCCAATTTAATAGAAAATAAAATTGTTGCCAGCAAGTTTCCTTAGACCTCTGAAACTGCTTACACCCAAATGGGGATTCTTTAAGCATCCCACAGCTGAGCTAGAAGTTAAACTGGCATTCCAGGTGGAGCAAGCACCTCACAAAATATACTTGAAGCTCTCTTATCAAAACATATTTTGACGGGGAGGTAGTGATCTTCATTTACTGTAGTTCCAGCTGTTGAACACCCTATTTCTATACTTTCCTTTGCCTGAAGTGTTTCAAGATCATACTTCTGTCTCTCTGGAGAGTGTTGTAACCACTGGACTACAGGCAGACACAGGACAGATGTATTTAGCTGCATCTGCCAAAATCCCTCGCACAGAGTGATGTAGGGATCCACTGTTTCACGAGCAGGGAGAGACAGTCTAACTTAGGAACTATATCACTCACCTGGAGGGGTTCTTGTCTCAGAGCTGTTTCTTACCCAGTAATCATAACAACAACAACAACAAAATATATATATATAATCAGTGCAATTAAGGTGCAATCCCCGGGAAAGAACAGAGAAAAATTTAACCTTCATCACAGCAAGAAAGTTGCTAAACAAGATTCTTCATCATACTCAGTGCCTTCCTGGAGTAGGAAGCTACTGCGTGCTAGAGTGCTGCAACACTGGGCATGAGCTGCAAGCTGAACAGTGCATTGCTGAAAATATGAAAGAACTGTAATAAACCTCTAAAAGGAGAAAGTTCATACCTAGGAACCTTGAATAACACAAACAGAATCATCTACAGAATTTAAACATTTCTAAGGTTAAGAGTGAACAAATATGATGTTCTGTTGTCTCCATCTTCAACTTCTGTGTCTATGCTGGACTGAAATCCCATTTTAAAACCCCTATACATCTTTTTGGAGGTGCTTCTAACTTCTTTTCATATCATACATTTACTATTAATGACAATGTTAATATCATAATTAATTTAGTAGAGATCTTAAAAACACCTAGAAATTTAAAAATGTACATATACAGTTGTATATAAAAAGCTATTATTTTGCTTTCTGATTTATCTGCTTAAGCACCCAACTGCCTTTAAGCACAGACTTTCATTTGGTGCTGCACAGCCAACAGCTTAAGTCTCACTGAAGCCAGCAGAAGCTCTGCACATGCCTGCAAAGCACTTGCTCTAGTGCTTTGCAAAATTAGGGACTCAAAATACTTATTGCCTTAGTGTTCAGAATAGCACTGCTTACTATGTGCAAGGGTGTGAGACCTCACTGCTCCTACAAGCAGTTTGTCCTTTGAGGTTTTCTCTTGCACTTGTCAGTGATTTAGCTTTCTAGTAAGGTGTGCTAGAGCCCATTCTGAGGTTCTTATTAGAATCCTTTTTCCCCTTATCTCAGGGATGAACTCTCAAAGGAAATCTCTCTCTCTTTTTTTTTTTTTTCCTAGCCTACGTACTCCAACTCAGAACTCTTCACTTTGCTTAAGGTTGATTTGAGTAGCAAAAAGAACTAAATTGGTTCCTACATAATAGGCCTGTTCTTTGGCATATTGAGCCATCATACTGAGGTTTTTATGTATGTTAATCCAACACACTTTTTAGATGAAGTAATCTTTTATTTGCAAATTGTATTAACCAAATACTTTAATACGGGTAGACCATGAAGTAACATTAGAAAATAAATTGGCTGGTCATTCTCAGCTCTTGACACCTGGTTTTACCCTTTCCTTCTTTGATCTATTATAATTTATCTAATAAACCAAGCTCACAGTATTTTTTTTTTTTCTGAAACACTAGACATTTCAAGTTTTACATATTTTACATCTAGCTTTTGCTAGCTAGGGAGCTCATTAGCAGTTACTTCTTGTGCTGAATAAAATGCCACCTGAGAGTATAAGAACTCCCTTATTCACAAGTTCACATTCTTTTAAGAGGTCGCTTAACCTTTAAGTCAACTGCAGCATATTAAAATTAAGCTGTTTTCAGCAGATAACAGATTATTCAGTTGCATTGGAATTTCCAGGTTATACAGTTGCACTGGAATGTAACTGTTTGAAATATTAGCAGGCATAAAATTCCAACAGTTAAAAGTCTGTGCAAGTGCTTCAAAACATAAGGGTTAAATTTGTTTTCAATGAGATGCAATCTTTGAAGGGAAATACCTCATCATTGTTTTGACTACTGTAATGGAAATAATCAGCATAATATCTGGAATTAATAATAGTATCCCAGACAGTGAAAAAAATGAGCAGGAATTGCTCTTGTTTTTAAATTCACAAACGTAATTTGTGGCGGGTGGCAGACTGACAAGCCTGGGAACGTAATAGCAGAACAGCTAATGGAACTGCAAGTTCCCTAAATCACTGAATAGATCTTCGTGAAAAATTTCTTTGGCAGGGCAAAAATCCCAAGGTTTGAAGTGTTCCTGCAAGTTAGAAATGATTGATAATATTGTTTTTCAGCTGTTCACAGAAACGTTTGCCAAACTTTGGCTTTTAATGTGCAAATTCCTGACTATGAAAAAAATTGGGTATACTAGGTACATGAGTTAATTTGTGTGCTGGCAAGATTTGCGTGATAGAAAAAGCTTCTTCTATTTCCTTGACTGGTCTCTTCTGACATCCAAATTCGAGAGAAGCCTTTTCCATTTTATTTGTTAAAAATGGGGCTACTGCAGTTCAGCTGAGCTTTTACTCTTGCTAAGTATTTTGTCTCATCCTCACACTAATAGAAAGAAAGCTAGTAATCCTGATATATTTGAAAATTACTTGACTGCATGGGATTTATTTATTTTTAATGACAAACCCCATTTTTTCTTAGACATTTTAGAAAGTGGAGCTGTATTCTTTCAAATCATTGTTTATCTCACAACTGAAGTAGAACTTTAGTGCTAGAAAAGAGAAACCAATAACGCTGATGTAAATTCACACACAGAGATGCAAATCATCACGTACAAATTTTGCTATTCATTTTAAAAACTCTAATGGTAAATATTAAATCTGAAACCAGTGTGCTTCAAAACAGTTTTATGATGACAATTTCTAAAAAGAATTCCAAAACTATATTTAAGTTTGGAATTTGATCACATGCATGCCAGCTATGATGGTGACCAGTAATGTCAAAAACCTGTCTTCTGAAAAGCTATGCAGGTAAAGTTTACAGAAGGTATCACGTGATTTTTGGACAAGAGGGAATAAATACATCTGCACTTTGGGGAACTCTTTATTCCTCATGGGAAAATTTGCAACAGAATCCAGAAACACATGGAATTCATGAATTTTTACTGTGATGTAATTTTAAACTAAATTCAAAACAATCTGAATATAAATGTATGTTTTTCCCTTCTTTTGATGTTTTAATTGCATCAGGCAGTTAAAACACTATTTTTCAGTGAACCACTTAATGATGCTGATCAACTATTTTGTGCTGCATTTCTTTTTAAAAAGCTGATATAATGTAGCAATAGAGGTGAACTTTATTCCTAAGCACAGTGAGAACGTTTTTGCTCATATTCTCAAAATTTATCATTTATAATTGATATAAAAGCACAGTTAAGCTATTGACAATAACATTAAAAGATTATTTAATTTCTGAATCACTTTTCATTCATTGTACTTCAATGATAAAGTAAGTATGCCTGTCACTGTACAAGCCTAGGGAGAGGAATTTGATCTCAGATATTTAAGAGCAATAACACTCATAATTTCAATGTCATTGCTCCCTTCGGACCAAAATGAACCTTATATTAAAAAACATTACATTAATGAAACATTATCCATCCCATCTATTCATATTTTAAAAGTTATATATAAATTTATCGTAACATTTGTTGTTTTTTTCACTAAATCATTTTTAATACTTACATACATCTTTTCATCATCCAAGTACTTGAAAATTGAGTGAAGTGGTAGTCTTGGTAGTATTTCAGGTAAACTAACTAAATTAAGAAAAGTTACTGCAAAATTATAGCTTAGATATAAATAAAAATTGTTCACTATTGAATACCTACAGTTAGGACAATCTAGCAAAGATTTTGAGATATTTTGAGATGAAGAGATCTATGTTCGGTCAAGGAAAGAAAGTTCTGGTGGCTTGCAAAGAACTGAAATAGGTTGTGTGAGAGAGGGAAGATGTGGACCTCCTGGATACACGTCTGTCTCCACAGTCGTTTGGACTGACTTTTAATGATATTTCAGTTCTGTAGTTGCTTTGAATGTCAGCCAATTGGCAGCCTTAGGTCTATCTTTCCTTAAGCATGCTGATTCCTAGTGGACTTTGCATGTGAGAAGAAAATGACTATTGCAGAAATGAGTTATATTAAGGTGTAAACTAGAGAAAGTATTTAAACCAATTCTAACCACAGTCTGGAGAGAAGGCAAGAGAGAAGGTTACCTCCTCAAAGACATAAAAAGAGTGAGAAGGCGGGAAATTTGGGTTTTTCTATCAAGTTAGTCCTTACTGAGCTGAGCAGAGTGCAGTTAAGATCACTCAGACCTGGTAGGCTATGTCAACATTAGCATTTTGGAATCTTGGAAATAAATTTTCCAGCTCTCTCAATGTGCCATGCTCTGTTTACACAGCACAGTGGCCTTGGAGTATGTGAATTGCTTCCCCTTTAGATGCAACCAGATCGGAAGATGTGCTCTGAGAGCTCAGCTAATATGATGGAGGATCAATCCAAAGAATAGACTAGAGAAAGAACTATTCCAAAGTGAACCTCCTGAAAAAACACTTAGTATGGATTTTTCTCTCCAAAAATCTGCATCTTTCTGTGATCTACACTATCTACTTCATAGTGTAGAAATAGCCACAGGAATCATAGAAGTACAGTACAAAGAAAAGAGTGGTCCTGACTCAGTTTAATGTGACACCTACCACTCATGACTGCAATGCTAGACAATATGCTATCAGCTTGAAACGCTGCCCTCTGCATCCATGAAGTCTCCTTACTACAATTTCCTGTCCAGCATCCATCACTGCTAACAAACATCTGAGGCTGCTGCACAGCCACATAAGATCTGTGTATTGCTTTATGCTCATTCAGAGAATTTTACTACTAGAAGACAAACAAGACATGTTAGCATCAGCTGAGGACAAACTCTTTACTGCAATTTTCCTAAGTGCTGTGCACTATTGACAAAGTTGCAGAAAACAAGTCTATTCTTCAGGCAATCAGTTTTCCTGAGTTCCTAGTACCAGATTGCTGTTGCTTAGCCACTAATCTTGTTTTTAATTGTTTTTGCCCATTGTGTATCAAGCTAATTAATTCTTTTTATTTTAATAAGAAAGCAATGTATGTTCAATGTGAAACCAAATTAAGATTTCCATAAAAAGTGGAGATACAAACAAAAGTATTTCCAGTATCAAAGCTCTTAAATTTCTCCAGCTGTGAGATTGTTCTACTAATATACACAATATACACAAATAAAAAGAAGCAATCAAGCAAAGTAATACATTAAATATTATGGGATAGAAAAAAAACATGAACAGCTTTAAAAGAGAAACTTGTAAGGAAAGTTTAAACAGTTTTGAAGTGCAGAATTTTAAGAACAGAACAGATCATGAAAAAAAGAATGTCAAAAGTGAAGGTTTATGTCAAATCAATGTCCAAGTCAAGCTGATTTTTGCTGTGTATATGTTCTGCATTGATCTCATCCAGCAAATTCTTTGCAGACTTTTAGTGTCCAGGAAACAGGAGCACAGAGTTATGTTAGCTTACACTGCACTCACCCTACACCTTCCCCACTGATTTAACTAAGACATGGAAACCAAAAAGGGTTTTTCTTTATTGACAAATTAGTTTAAAGATTTAAAGTGGAAGATACCTATTTGATTATTTTTGACATTACATTTTCTCTTCATTTAGCTTCAATAGTGTTTGAAACCAGTTACCTCAAGAATACTTGGAGTTCTTACCCTTCTCAGATGACTTCAACATTCTACTTCTTGGGTATAACTTCATGTTTTCAGTATTCTCCTGGTGTTGGAAAGTATTTTGTTTTGACTTCTATGGACAAAAGAGGTAACACCTACCCTAACTTGCTTTCTTAGAGTTTCTTGGCCGATTATCTGTAAATTTGAAATGTATTTCTATGTGTACATCTGTTTTCTCTGTAGGACATCAGTGACTGTACTTTTCATCCATGACAATAGTAGTTTTCTGGACCTCTAAGTTAGCACTTGGCTCAGGAACAAGCAGTGAGATGTTCATTGCATCATCCTGGGAACCTGAGGAAGTTGACAACTCTCCTATACTGGCAGGTAATTTTGTGTGTGCTAGTCTTCAGGCCTTTGAGGTCAGAAGACTCAATTGGCTAAAGGTTTGGTACAGCTGCTTTATTTTTGTTTCAGGGCATCTCAGTTCCTTTCAGTGACACGAAAATAATCTGTTCTATGACCGAACCAGAAAATAACATGATTGAATAGTAAGGGGGGAGGAAAAAAAAAAAAAAGTAAATGAGTTTATGTAGCTCTATTCTCAACACAACACACAAAAACCATGAGCTGGAACTAATAAATAACCTTTCCCCAAACAGATAACATTAATCACAATGTAAGTTAAACTTAAAGCTATGTTGTGTACACTAAAACAAATTATAAATTGTGTGGGTGATGCATAAATTTAAGTTCCTTGTTTTAACAATGAAGGCAGAGATCTAAATCCAAGCATTTTTTAGTTACATGGCAAAAGAAAAGCAGTAGGGAGAAAAAGTAATAAAATTTGTTTTAATTTTTGTATTAATATTAAAAGATCTTAACCAATTCTGGCAGATTTCACAGCTTTTCTGACTATTTATGCTATCCAAAAAATATAGTATTTTCATATTATCATTATAGACAATATACAAACATGTTCTCACTCACAATTGCAAAGAGGGATAAAGCCTACACTAACACTGTAGATTATTAGGCAAGTTTAGAAGAAGATCAGGCCAATATACTCCATGACAACCAAACTATCTCTCTGAGGAGAAAATTTACACAGAGAAAGGGAAAGAAAAGAAGAAACTATAGTGAACCTAAAGACATTTATTTACAAGACTGTATCAGTAGTTACGAGTCCCTTTACTCATACAGGAAAGGCCATACAAACAGTTTCAGAGAAGGGACTTTAGAGAGGCTCTCCTTGACTTTACCAAATTTAGAGAGGTCTGGTATTAAAAAAAAATAAAAAAATAAAATCAGGCAATACTTTTCCTCTGAAAACATATCCAGTGCCTTTTCCTCCCCCCCAAGTGAAAAGGCTCAGGGTTTTTGCAGGGCCATAAGATACCTATTGTCACTGTACTGCTCTGAAAATACACATGAAGGTAAGCTGCACATAGTTTTTTGTGATAGTGTAGGTATTTGATCAGAGATACAAAGGAGGTGGATCAAGAGAGCTGATGCTTCCATGCTGTATAAAAACAGTCATATAGAGAAGGCACGAATTTACTGCTTGCTTCAGTATATGACCCAGCTGGAGGGCAGAGGAGGTACCAGGCAGAGTCTGAGGCCGGGAGGGCAAGGAAATGAGGAGAGGAGCTGTGCATCGCAGAGTTCCTATGGGGGAGTGGGGTACAGCCTTCAACACATTGGCTGTGTTCATGTCTTTGTAAAGCATGTGACCAAGGTGCCATCTTTTCTGAAGTCTGTGTAAAACCTACTCTAAGTGCAACATGAAACTGAAGAGTTGATTCCATCTCAACTTGTCTTTCACCAATGACATAGCTGTTCAAAAAGAATAAAACCTTTTTCACGTTTGGAACTATCTAAATGCAACCAAAGTTTTGCATGTCAGTTAGATTTCATTGAGTGGAACCATAAATACAGTACTATATATTGTTAAACTGCATTATTAACAGCAGTTAGATTGCTTACATATATCTTCATAACCTTGAAAAAAATCTTTACTTCTAAAATAGCTTAATTGATTTTTCACTTTTCTGTAGATAAATGTTTCTCCACAATCTCAATACATCTCCTATTACAAGCCAGCACTTATACACCACATATTTTTGTTACTTTCCTTCAGTTCCAAATGTATTAATTACTACTGATATGTTGTCAAGGGCTGGTTGCAAAAAGCCACTTGTACTACTATTAATACACACACAGTTACGCGCATCTAGGACAACTGCACCAAATCACTTCCACTTGTGTGAAATCAAATCTGGCAAGAACACAGCTATGGACCTTGGAGAAGTATCTTGATTTTCAAAGTGCAGAGGATCATCAGATATGAAATAGTGAATCTTGCTGCAAGGCCGAGGTGGAATTCCAGGTGTATCTGCAAATGCAGACAGTTGGAAATCTGAGGATGCTCTAGGTGGGGCTAGCATCCCTTTCTTTAGCCCCTGCAAGGTCAGGTTATAACTGGATTGGGGGATAATGCTCTTAAACCTACTTACCTTTCAGATGGTCATATTTTCCCTCTTACTCTTTCTGCAAATTACCGTAATAACCTGCTTTTGAAGTATAGCTTCTTGCTTTATATATTCTGCCTCACTTTTGTCCTGGAAACAGCAAGAATTGGCTTCAGAGGGGGCGCAGCACATGCTTATGTACTTGAATCATCGCCTGATCATGCAACATGGCCATTATATTAAATCAATGTTGTGAGAACAGGTCATGATGCCATAGATATCCCCACAAATGTAAGCAAAAGAGTAACACTACACAGAAATGGAGTAACCTAAGCCTTTTATAAGGCCTGTATGATTTGCTATGCGCTACTTCAAGTTATGGTTATGTTTTCACTCCTTATAGAGCCGTTCTACCTAATAAGAAGTTGCTAACATGGAGATAGTCATTCTATTTGCTTTCAGTTACTGTCTGTGGAGTTCAGTAATTATAAGTAGGGATTATTTATTTGTCTGAATATTAGATACATAAAAGATCACTATTTTGAAAATTATGCTTCATAAGAAGCATACTGTTTTATACCATAATCTATTTCTGTGAGCTTCCCAGACATCGGCCTGAGACTGAAATCTTGAGTTGGAAATCTATGCCTACATAGAAAAAAGAACACATAGTAAATATAAACAGACATTGATTGCTACTTGCTCAGGGAAAAAATAAATAAAAAAATCCACTGATCCTACTCTACAAGATTTACTGCAAAATAGCAGTACACTTGTCACTGCCTCATCCAAAGTACACACAATCAAATTGAAGATTGACTGACTTGAATGCACTTTGGATCAGGCCATTAGTTTGTCTCCAGTACGACTACCCTCTTCATAAGCAAAGGGGGAGAGCAAGGTAGACAATATCTGACGTTTACCATTCTGTGTGTTGACAGGAAATTGCCATTCAAGAATCTCTGCTCACTGGTTTCTCGGTCCCTGATTTTCCAGTGGATTTTGGGAAGGCATAAACTGAACACATCTGATTTCTGTTTACATACATTCTTTTTTTCCCACCATTAACATTTATGAATCATTCTGAAATCCTGAATGGGAAAATGCTATAGAAATACAAAGTAGAAAAGTATGTTTTGTTCATGTGGGATTTGTGAGCCTGTGCACTCATAGTCCTAATGTCAGCAGTTCATTCCTTCCCTGTGAAGACAACATTCACAGAACTTTTGATATGCAGGTGTTTGACATTCAATATACATTTCTTCTTTGGTCAAAGAAGATTCTCTCCTCAGTTCCCTTCTTGAGCCTTAACTTTAAAAACTTAATACAATACCTCTAGTATCCTTCTAAAGATGATAACAAAAGATCTGTCACCAGTGTAGCCTAATGATCACCTAAAAACATCAGTTAAATTTGTCTAAATTTCCCTTTTAAAACAAATAACAAAAAACTTATCTCCAATTAGCTTTTAACTCAAACATGCAATATAATTTACAATATTAGTAAATTCAGAAGAATAATAAAATAAGATGCCTAAATATATTTGGTCTACCCTAATTTGATGATCAGGCTAGATTCTTTCTAACGAGGTAGAAGTCACTAGAAGACAGTTCAGGCACTAGTTTCTGGAGGAGTGCTTTGATTTTCAAGGAAGCACTGTGGCGGTTTTACTCTGCTGGGTAGCTAAATTCCACCACAACTACTCCTTCACACTCCCTCCTCAAAAACAGAAGAGGAGAAGAAGAAAGTATGATCAGAAAAAAAAATCATGGGTTGAGATAAGGATAATTTAATTAAAGGGAAGGAAAGAAGGAAAAAAAAAACACACACAAGCAAAGGCCACGTGCAAGCAAAGAAAAAAAAATTCTCTACTTCCTGTCAACAAGCGGTGCTCGCCACATCCTGGGAAGCAGGGCCTCAATACGCACAGAGGATTTTCAGGAGGACAGACATCTTCATAATGAGAGCCCCCCTTTCTCCTTCCCCTTTCCCAGCTTTTATTGCTGAGCATGACACCACATGGTATGGAATATCCCTTTGGTCGGTTCAGGTCAGCTGCTCTGGTGATGTCCCTTCCCACCTGTTGTCCACCCCCCAGCCCACTGTGTTTGAAGAGCCTGGATGTTGTGCCAGCACTGCTCAGCAACAGACAAAACACTGGTTTTGTCTGGTTTGTGGTATCAGTGCTGTTCTAGCTTCAAGTGCAGAGCACAGCACTATACAGGCTGCTGTGGGGAGAGTTAACTCTATCCCAGCCAGACCCAGTACAAGCACATGTAGTGTTTCTGTTTCTGCTCTTGGGAGTTCTCTGTTCTACACTGGGGACACCCAATAATCTTGCTTGCATCTAGTGCAGTCAGAATATGCAATCCCAAGGGTATCACACCTTCCATGATGATCTCCTTTAAATCCTCTCATTCACTGCTCCAGATCCATTTGCACAACGCGTAATTCTTGACAAGGACTGCAGTCATTTTTTCCCAATCTTACAGCAAAGCACCTTCAGTGGCCTCTTTAGAACTCAATTTTGCCCAGTGTTTTTCCTCAACAAATGTGGAAGTTAACCCATTGCAAACATAAGCCACATAGGCAAAGCTCAGCCTGTTCTGCTGTATTTTTTTTCCAAGACAATTTCTACCATATATGCAACCAGAATACCTCTGCTTTGCCACAGACAGATGTGAAATGAAAGTATGGTATCTGAAATGAACTATAAGATTCTCATCTTAAAATGTCCCGCAAAGATAGATTCATATATATATATATGTATATAGTGTATATATATAGCATATATATATATAGTATATGCGTGTGTATGTGATATTTAGTGGTGTTATAATAATTTTAGTTATGGTAATAGCGCACGTTGTTGTTCTCCTTATGACTTTAATCTGCAGAATAAGACTCCACAGTTAAAGCTGAAAATTACTGAAAATGCTGTCCAAAGGAACTTCAATTTTAAGCATACAAAGTGGGCCTAACTTTTTTTTTAAGTCTACCTGTCCATCGATTACCTTACAGATTATTGAGGTTACATAAACATGAAATATTGTGAGTGGAATCACAGACAGTGGGTGAATCAGCCTGAAGAGGTTTTTGGAAGTCAGAGGAGTAGCTGGCTATCTCAAGGACACCCATTTCCTGAAGGGTGAGTGCCAGTATAGCTTACAGTTATTTTTCTCATAATACATGATGCATAAAAATTCTCATGTCATTTTTCTTAAAATATAAACAAATAGATAAACAGGGCAGTTGCCATAACAGTAAAGGTCCCAAATACTTGTGGTTATGAATTATTGCTGTGCTAGATGACCCAACACTACAATCTTATGTGCTGAGAAACCAAATAAAGCCATGATCTCTAAAGATACAATCTTCTAGGGAGGAAGGAGTACTTTGAAAGTCAAAAGCCAGCATTTCTTAAGGTCATATAGCATTTTTCTCTTAGACAAATTAAAATGGACACTAGTTTCTAACAGTAGCTTTCTAAGAAACAAGACCTATCATGCAATAACTTGATGTAAAATGTATTATTTGAACTGATTAAATATAAGTGCAAGAAAATTTGTTCCCCAAATTCTACCAGGAGTATCTCAGCCAGCATTTCTTTCAGATAAGTTTTTCAAGTCTGCAGATTTCAGGTTCATGACAAAGCTACCTAGGATGCTCTTCAGTATAAGAAGGACCTTAAAAAAACTTGAAAGCTTTCTCAAATTCACAAAGGGATTCATGTGTTGCTGTAATTTTAGTGACCAAGGCCAAAATCTAGACCTTTATGAGTCTTCTTTGGAGCTCCCGCTGGAAATATTGAAGTTCCTTAACTCTTCTGCCATAATATACATAAATAACAACAGGTAGGAAGCACTGTTTTGCAGACCACCTCCCTGCCAGACTATCATTAGCTATCCTCAAGCACGTTTACTCCTTCTCTGAACTTACCTGGTTCCTGTATCAAAATATACTGGTCAAACTGCTGTATAAACTAAATTCCTGATGGTGAGGAGATCTCCTAGACAATAGCTACATTAAAATGACAAAAACAAACAAAAAAAAATCAAAACATAACACCACACATCACATGCACACTAACCCAAGCATTCTTCTGGTTATCTTACCTATAAGAACACCTGCCAAAGTAACCCAATAAGCAATCCTAAAACATCAGGCACTACAAAAAAAAAAAAAAAAAAAAAAAAAAAAAGAAAAAACCACACCACCTCCTCTCCCCGCCAGCTTAGTAGCTAGCTTCTGCGGATCCAAGTTCATAACCCTCCCTGGTTCAGTCTGACAAAGGGATTTAAGTCTAGTTTGTCACCCTCCGGAGAGCCTACTGTAACCATTAGGCTATAGCATAGTCCGAGGTAAATCTTTCACTCCCTCCAGCTGACACTATTCCATTTGGTATAAATAATTAAGTGAAGAAGGACGTGAATCTGACTTTCCCACATGATTGCCCTAACCACTAGGCTATAGAGTCAATCTCACCTCCCTTCTTTTTCCCCCAGCTTAATTAAATATTAATTGTTTACATGAAGTGGAACAGTTTTAATAGGAGACAAATTTTGAGAGACAGAATTCCCAGTAAGCCAATACTTAGTACGCTTAACTGAGAAACGGGAGATTCACTATCAAATCCCAGTTTCAAACCAGGGAATCAAGCCTGCCTTGTGGGGTAGGCAGAAGCCCCATCTAGTTTTGTAAAGCAAAGAACCACCCCTAAGTATTCACCATGCTTTCTGTGAGAAGGGAATAATGTGACTTATGCACCAAACTGCTATCAGTTGCAAATCCTACCTTGAAGAAAGGGGATTGCAGGCTCATAGGTGTGATGCTCAGACCTGAGCCCTCTTTTTAGCATTTCTTATAACTTCTCTTTCCTGGTTTCCTGTTCAGTTCCTTGCCTTCTGCATACCTTATCTTCAGGCACCTAACACAGTATATGCTCATAAAGCATGCAGACACTGAAGCTAAAGTGCCTGACTCTGTAAGGTGGGGTGATGCTCATGAGGCCCAGAAACAGGGCAGTCAAAATCATTTTTGATTTATAAATCAGTCTTCAATATATTTGCACTGAAAACTCCTTTGAATTTTTGTTCCTCAAATTAGGTTTGAATTCTGGGGCAGAGGGCAACACCAGTGGGAGCAAAGCTGTTTTATGGGATATTTTACAATTCAGATTGATTGTTCTCTGGGACACTTTAGTAGAGCTGCTACTGTCAGCTCTTCAGGAGTGGATGTTTTTGAGATGTGGAAAACAAACCCCTGCAAGCTTGCAAACACTTTGTTGTTTGCCCTATAGGCACATCTGGCAAAGAGACTGCTGCTGCTGACATGAACTCTCAGGTCTGATCTTGCTGCTCCCAGGATGAAACAGTTAGGTAAATCTGATGCAACTGATCAGGAGTTAGCTTGAAGCACAAGGTAACATTGTCTTTTTCTGTGAAATATTTCTGTGAAGTGAGACCAGAAAAGTAATCACACAGGGACTGGATGATGGTTTTACAGTAGGGACCAGTAAGCTGTCTTCCCCCTCCTACCACTTCCATCCTTTCCTTTTCTCTTTGACAAGGTCTGTAAATATGTCAACTAATCTCAGAAAGTAGTGCACAGAAGACTCATTCAAAAAGGTCAAAAGGTCTACATAACTTTACTGTGTTAATATTACTCGCTTCATTTTCTTCAACTTTTTCCTAAATCCTCTTTTGAATGTCCTCTTTTCTCATTCTTTCCCCAAGCCAAAAGGTACACCATAATTCAGGTATTTAAAGTAAGAAACAAAAGTACATTGTATCATTTACACAGTTTGAAAGGACTACTGGCCCAGTGAAAACTTGCAATGCACTGAGTAGAGAAAAAGAAAATAAAAAGGACATATATTGTGAGACTTTAACTGACGTTTTTTCTTTAGTTCAAGTCCGGCCATCAAATAGTTTACAGGTATGCATGCTCCATTGTAAGTCCTTATCCAGTCATTTTAGAAAGCCTTAATTCCAGTCCCTCCGTGTAATATTAGTCCAGTTTTACAAGGTCTTCCTCAAATTCTTATATTTTTGACTCTTCCATCCAGAAAAACAAGATACAAGATACAATTTTTGCATCAAGCACTCTTGCTCTGTTCTTTCAGGCTTGTTGTACTGAAAGAGCCTGATTTACTTTTCACATAATGCCAGCAGGCTTTATGGCTATTGAAAACCTTTTTTTTTTCCCTTCTCCTTCTTCTTGTGAGGAAAAGCTTCCTCTAAACTCCTTAAATCACTGTAGACTTGTCCCATAAATTGTTCCTTACTTTAGATGTTTTAAGGTCATACCCACAAATTGTCCTCAGTCTATTCTGCCATTTTTCCTACAAATGCTGACCAGAACTGCCTTGCTCAAGTTTGACTCCCACAGACAAGATATTGAAGAACCATTTTGAGTTAGTCCAAGTCTATGGAGACTCTGTGTGAATAACTTGCTGACAGTTCCACCATTTCCCAGAATCTCCCACTTGAGAAAAACCAACACATGAATGTTCCTTAATAAAGTTTATTCCAGTCTCAAAAAAGTTTTCTGGCAATCCAGGGAGCAGAGGGCCCAAGTTTTCCTCTCTAGAAAGTGCTAAATATCTTAGTGTATTTTGGTTTTGCTGTCTAAAAATTCATTCCTAAGAAGGGAATCAGGCCTCCAGTGAAATATAAAGATGCATCACTTGACATATCTATTGACCCAATAACTGGAGGAGGGTGCCTGCACCTCTTGAAGATTTGTCAGATTTAGATGTAGGTTTTCTGTACAAGTCTGTTGCACCTCACATACTTTATTTTCCCTACAAGCCAGAGGGCATTAGGATCAACAGGCCAAAATCTACAAGCCACGCTTCTTGCATCTCATGTCTTAAAAAGATCATATTTTTGTCTCACTTTTTAAGCCATGAGTGGGATGGCAGAACCCCAAGATGACCCTGCACATTTTCAGCACTTCCCCTGGATATCCCTTTGCTTCTGGCACAGCACAGGGGGACCGCTCGTTTCCTGGTAGGAAGTCCAAAGTACAGCTAGTACTAAGTAAGCCACTTACACTGCTTTCTGAAAGAGCTTTCCTGTTCTTTTTCAAGCCCCATCTCTTCACATGGATGTTTGAAGGGAACCTCAACTCCTGGGTTCAATTGCTGACCTAATCTTCAGAAAGAATACAAAACCTTCCTTGCCCTTCTAAACAATACTATTCTGCTGGACAATTTCTTTTTTTTCCTCTAATTCACATCAATGGTACAAACCATTTCAACTGTCACAGGTAAGGTTAACTAGTACTACATAGACTGTCAGGTCTTTCCTGATAGACTGTGTATATACAGTAAATATTGCACACAATTATGGAAATATTGGATGGAAATACTCATTAAACCTCATCAAATTTAGAAAAAATAAAAACATGGAACTAGATAGTTCCTGAATACAAATAAATATGAAATTCTGAGTGAGAAAAGAGGAGTAACACAGACAAAAAGTCAATAACTGAGAATCCTCCACCAGCACTGAGGAAACAAGAAATAATTCATTTCACAATGATTCTTCCCTCTCACATTTTCCTGTATCCTCCTCTTCTCACCTCAGCCCTCACATCAATCTCATGCCTTTCAGCATTGTACAGACACACACTATACATTCCTTCAGGGCAGTGCACAATTCCCTTACCTGTTTTGACAAGAAATGCACATTGAGCCACATGCCAGAGGCCATGGTTACACAAAAGTCACAGGTCAATAAAGATCACTTACATTTCCTATGAGCTTTTTCATCCTTTTTTTCCCCCTCCGGGAGGCAGGGCCTCAGAAAGGAAAGAGAAAAATGTCAAGGGCCCCTTTGTCAAGAGCTTAAAAAAAGTCTCCCAAACCCACCATTGGATGCTTCCCCTAACCTCTTGTTACCTTGCCTCAAGGAAAGTGGCCTTTTTCTCTTGGCCTTCTTCACCTCCAAGGAGTTCTTCATCCCTTCAAGAAGTTGGTCACTGTCTTATCTCTTTCCCTTGATAATGTACAAGAAAGGGAAAGAGATTAGTCGGTATTCTTTCAAAAATTGTCTCTTACAAGGAAGCCAATAAAGTGATCTACATTGTATCACAGTTCAACATATCTGACATCTGTTCTGCAATAAAATTCACTTCATACATATGCTTCTTCAAGCTCATACATATGCTCCCCACAAGCATCCCCCAGCTGCTCTTCTGAGACATTTTGGTAGCATATCTATAGCATCATGGTAGCTGTATTTAAATAGGTACCCTATTTTTTCACCCTTAGTCTAGTAACTTCTTTGAGCAACTGTGCTTGGTAAAGATAGTACCATAAACTATTTTAGAGCTGCTTCAATATCACAGGAATTTGCTTCTTCTCTTAGAAATTAATCCCAGGGACTGTGTTTGTTCTTCTATTTTGGACTTGGTTTCCATGAATCATGGTTCCATTCACACAGATATTCATGATAAATGGAATTATTGCTTAACACATTGAGTATAAGATTCACAGAATCTTTAATAGAATAAAAAAACACTAAGAATTGAAATGAATCAAGAAGATAGCATTATTGAACCCTTTCTTGTGAGGGCTATACATTTTGAAACTCAGACATCAGTAACGCAAAACATTGGAAAATGTAGGTAGCATAGTATCCACCTTAATGTTCATTTTGCAAACATAAAGGGTGCATCAACATTACCATGTTAATCTGAATCAAGAGTATGCTTCTGAAGCAGTCTTTCCACGTGTCTTCAGAAAAGGAAATTAAATCACAGTTAGCAGGGACATTTCAGAGCACATGGACTGGATTTCTCCAAGAAGAAACTTCACCAGAAGATGCACTGCAGGAACATGCTCAAGGCATTCCAGCTGCAAATGAGCACAGAGGTAGCCCAAATTTTCCTCACCACATCAAACTCTCAATATGAAGTAAATACCCCTATAAGTTAAACTGAAAACTTCAGAACGTACCACAATGCAAAACATTTAACAAGGTGGCTACATAAAAGGATTTTCTAAGAGTTATTCTACAATGGTGTCTCATATCAGACTTTCTATCTGCATCAGAATAGGAATGAATGGCACAGTCATACCAAGTCTGTTAAAAAGCATCCCTTTATTAGCTGTCAACCTATTTTTCAAGGCAAATCACAAGAATTTAAGACATTTTATGTGGAACAGCTGTTTAAGCCTGGAATAACTATCTTCCCATGTTGGGTATCTGAATGATATTAAGACAAAAATCTATAATATTTCCCAATAGCCCTTAGCAAGTTCAGTTGTGCTAGGAGGCAATAGCAGCCTGAGGAGACACCACTGGGAAACCTGCTGAAGCATTCACCGAGAAAAAAATTCTTCTGGGCGTGTGGGAACCTCCTTTTGTTTTGAGCATGGGTATTTTTGCTGTCATTCTAGCCTGTGATCTGATAGTGTAACTAAACCTACGGACAATATACCAAATTTTTTACAAACAAGTATCCAAAATGAAAGAGGACATGAAAGAAGACAGCACTCCTGGATAACATTGAAACAGTCAGAAATAAGCAAGTTCCAGCAAGCCAGAACACGTTTTGGACAGACTGGGTATTTGTTTCATTTTGACTCAAGTTTAAAAAATAAAATAAAAGAAAGAAAAGACACACACCTCGAGTGCAAGATTACTGTAAACAGTAATTATTACTGTTTTAAGAAAATACTGTTTTATGTATTCTATATGTCCTTATGATAGTTTATCAGATACAATACCACGTCCTAAATACCGAAATGCCTTGTTATCCCACGTCTACTAACTGCACTGCAGATTTCCTCAGATAACTGAAGTCTTGGTTATCTGGAAGACAGACTGTCTCATCAATTTTTAGCCTTGTTCCAAATATCAAGACTTGAGCAAAGAGGAGATGCATTGTGCTCTGGGAAGGGTTAGAGTAAGTTTTCTTCCATTTAGAAGCAAGCACCTCCCTGTTAAGACTCTGTATTCAGTGGGGAAGTACATCCAGGACTCCATCACATCCAGCTCTGCAAACCACTGTCTTGGATTTAACACAATGAGTGACAGAATAAGATGAGAACACAGGTGTGTCCAAAAAAGTGCAGGGTCAAAAAGTTATGGGAAGTATTTTTGTAGTTTACTTTTACTAACCTTGTGTTTTGATCAAATTCAGCTTCTAATACCTATGCATCTGAGAGACTTATTCCCTTATTTTCAAGGAAAAGAGAGGAAAAAAAAAAAAATCTTGAGGCAGTGAAGACATGAATTCTTCAAGGCTGCAGGAACAGGCAGTTAAAGGCTAGGCTCTGGTTTCCAGAATCTAGGCAACTATGCCTATTTCTACTAAGTATACCCCCAGTTGTACTATCATAAATCCAGAGTAACTCAATCGATTTCCCTTGTAAGTTAATGCAAGCAAGGTCAGATGTGCGACCAATAGGTCTCTAAACAACCGTTTACTTGAAAGGTAATGAAATAATTTCATAAATTATTCCCAATCAATTCTGGATCAATTGAAAAAGCCACTTAGTATTGTTTATGTATTTTTTTGATCTGGGAAGAGAAAACTGGAATAACACAAGCCATTTGGAGGTTGCTATTCCTAAAGACCTTAAAACAGTAATCTTGTAAGCACTACTGCTGGTAACCTCTATACAATAAAAATCTCTAGAGTAGGTCTTCACAGAAATTCAGTTTTGATTTATTGCTCCATAATAGTAACACCATATTCTTAGAGAGATTTTTACAGAGAAAATTTATTTTCAAGGCCTCCTATCACTGACCCATAAGTCATACCACCATACCAAGTTCACGATTAGTCTGTTTCAAGAGCTGCATGCCAAGTGGTCAGAGGGAGATGCAAATGATATAGCCTTTTAAGACTATTCCATTTTTATGATTTAAGAGTTACCATTGATGCACTAGAATTTTCGATATCACTGTCAAGTTTACATAGTTGAAGATAACAAGCAGTAGTTTCTCTAATTCACAGGGTGTAAGCTTTAACGGAAACATTTAAACCCTCTATGCTCTTTGACAGGATCCAGATACAGAACCAAATTTCTTATATAAAATTGATCAATCTAATTGCTCCCTGAGAGGTTCACCTGTGAAGTTGCCCCTACTTACCCCTCTTAGCATTGTCTTCACGGGTTTTTGCATTAAGACTGATTGAAATAGACAAAATGTAGTTAAGAACCCAAAGGGTTATACATTGTTTTAAACCAGAAATGTGTCAAACACTTGTAATCCCTTGATCCTATCATTTTATACTTCATAAGGGATCCCTTTTGAGAATGGTTTATGCGTCCCAACATATTTGGAAACGTTCCTTGACAGAATAAATTCTTTGAGGACATAAATCAAAACTACAGCTGCTCCCCTAAAAGCTGTCAATGATAATAGCATCAGAAATTGGATTAAATAAGTCCTGTTGAGAGACAGTATGTCCATTTCTACATTCAAAACACACGCACACATATTGTCAGACAAACTTCTATTCCAGAGGCAAAGAACATTATTATAATTCCTCATTCTCTGTCTTTCAGCATACAGGAGCCCAGTTCAGGAGCTTTCCCAGGGTAGATCTCCTCTTGCTTTGTGTAAACTTGAACATGCTTCTTTGAATAACGTATGCATAAAACCCCAACATATTCTAGAGTGGTATGAATAAAACCTAGCTGTGATTTTTGTCTGAGGATGCATAGGACAAACGTATTCATTTGCTCCAAAACCAGTAATCTGTGACAGAGTGACAAAGGAGAAAGAATTTTTACACACAAAACAATTATATATATGTAACTGGAGATTTCCAGGTGACAGTGTTTTGGCTCCCTCCTGCTGCACTGTTTTTCAGTTTTCAGAAGAGGGTTGCAAGAAAGTAGCAGCAATTTGTGCTTGCTTACTTTGAAGTGGAAGAACGTTGAAGTGTAAACATACAATGCGAGGCTAGGGTTAAGCTTTTTCTCTCTAGTTCCATAGTAGAGCTCCCTACTACATTAGTGTCAGTGTGAGTCAATTTTTCACCTATTTCTCAGTACTACTGGCAATTAAAACACTACTGTTGTTGCCAAACACACACTTGCTCATTACCCATCAATTTTGTTTTTCTTTTTACCGTGTGCAATCCTGTTTACACATGAAGCAAGGATTTGGGGGACAAATTCTGCCCTGATTTACATCAATGTAAGACATGAAGAGAAGTTTATTTATATAAAGGAATGTAATAATACAGCATACTTCCATTTACTTTGTCAGATTAATATCAACATAATAAAATAGACTATCACAAACTTTTAAATATCAAAATCCAAAATATCAACACAGCTAAGAATATAGGTCCTCTGATTTCTGTACTGGATTGTGCCATGACAAGTAGGTTTATAGGGTATGCCTGACTTTCTGCTCACACAACTACTTAGGAAGGCTTGGACTTGTTGCACCTGGACTGTGTAGTCTGTTTGCAATATATGTTAGATACAGCTTTGTAATTTCTGAATACCCCTATAATGACCAGCCTAACCACTGTGAAATGCATGAGCTGGGTAAATGGGACTAAGCCCTTTAGTCCCCTCTCCATCACACTCTTCTCAGCTAACACTGGGTAACAGGATGTCCATACCCACATCACACACCACTATAGCTGCTCCAGCCCCTTTGCCTGTCAGAGAGCTGTTTACCTCTGAGAGGTATTCATGCCTAAGGCTGATTTCCTCTGCACTAGAGGTGATTTTGCTTGTGTTAAGGAGCCTGTTCTGCTCACCTAAGATAAAAACACGCATCAAATATACATTTGCAAAAGACATCCATGATCTGCATAACATTTACAGCACAGACAAGTTAACTATAAGTTTTAGGAGTTCAAAAGAAAAAAATTTACAGATGAAATATCCTTTACACCTTTATTTGTTTTATTTATCAGAATATATGAAGTCAGAAGGATGAAACAGATTGTTATCCTTAGCTAAGATGCATGCTTTAGGCTTAGAATCAGCAAGTTGATAAAACAGTCATTTCTGAACACAAGGACTATCTGAATTCTGCTTTATATCTTCAGGGTCACAAACCAAATGCTCATTTGTTACTCAAATGGAGATTCATTATTCTGACTGAAATAAACAGGATTACCTGTTTATCAATTCAAAAGCAATCTATTTTTTATTTACCAATGTTACATTGCTGAGCAAAGAATTATCTTTCCATTGTTTATATGCCTCACTATTTAAGAGGATTATTATTGTAGAATAATCATCTTGCTTTAATTACCAAGAGGAGTACCACATCATTTTATTAATTTTAGGATTTATGTCAAGTTGGAAAGAGAATGTAAAACACAGAATCAGTCAGTAGCTGACAGCAGCTTTTTTAACACTTCTACAAAACCTTTATCAGGAGAAAAAAAAAAGCCTAGAAGCAGAAGATGAATATATATATATTCTTAAATAATTCAAGCCATCTTAGTGAGCAATATGAATACATATTCTTGTGCTGTACATACCTGAGGCAGAAAAATTCATGCACTTTTTTCATGATTACTAAGAAGACAAAGTGACAAAATATTTCACTGAATTAGTAGCAGGGGTAGTACTGCAGACTGCATTGCCCAGAGCAGAAGGTGGGAGCACAGCCAGCCCCCACACAACAGCTGAGTCAATCTTTGCAGGTTTCAGACTCAGGACGGAGCAGAGCAACTTCAGCAGCCCTCAAGAAACAGCCATGATTAAGTTAATGCTGATCAACAGCACCTGCCAAAGCAGTTCAGCAAACACACTTGTTTTACTAATCCTTCAACTTATCTTTTTCAGGTGGTGGTTCTATGACATATAGGTACATACAACACAAATGTTGGTCCTATTCTGTCCCTGTCTCAGCTCAGGAAACCACCTTCTCCTCTGGTACATCCAAGTTGGGGCAGTATCCCATTTGAAACATCTGTATCAGTTATAGGATGAACAGTGACCAAAAGCAAACTCTAAACAAGAGGAACTGTGGTTAATATGTATATTTATTCAACTGCTCACCAAATAACTTTCTATTACTACTGCTTTAAAAAAGCATCTATAAGCAGAAATCAAGCTCCTAGCTCATATGACAGGATCCTATAACATTCCTTAAAAAATAAAAAAGCTAAAGGGCATGAAGACTTGGAACCTTGAGCAAAACATTTTTTCCTTGTTGCTCTTTCTTGGTCTAATTGTTTCTTTTACCTATGTCTTCCTCAGACTTTACTTATTTGGACAGGCATGTAGAATTCAGGATTGATGTCTGTCCTTCTCTCTGTTCCATAAAGTGCTGTAGACAACCTGCAACAGACAGCATTGCAATGGCTCACTAAATAGTAACAGATCCATTTCTGCTAGCTGACTGTAAGAAATGGATGTAGTTGTGCCTATCTTCAAAAAAAAGAAAGACATTAAAAAATCTATTTTTTAATTCCTTTTAGAGTCACCTTCTGAATGTCTTCTTCTCCTGTTATATACACACAGGAACGGTCTTTCAGGAGAGACAAAACAGCTGACTTTTTTGCTTGTTTGTTTGTTTTGTTTAAGTTTAGCTTCTGCCCAAACTATGTCAGCCTCAAGAATTTCATCAAGCAGGGCTGGACTATCTCAGGATTAAAAGGCAACTGCTTAAAAGAGGTTGCCACCAGCTGCTGCAGGCTTTCCTTTTCAAGGCATTTATGCCCCTTTCAAAGAGAACCTCCAGTTCTCTTCTAAAATGCACAGTAAATTAAGTAGATTAGAAGCAACAATATCCTTTTCTATATAAAAAGGAACTGTTCTTTAAAATGTGAGACATAGAGGTATATCCATATACATATATCCATATAAATATGGGTAAATCACATAACAACCTCCAAAACACCAAGTATTCTGCTTCTTGTGCCAGTCATCTAATATGTACTTTCAGCTAAACATTGAAACCTTATTATATTCAGTATTTGAAAATGTCGAAACATTTACCTTGCACTCAGAAAATTACGAGTTAAGAAGGGTTGTTTTTTTTCATGAAAACTGGAGGTTTTTAATTCCCTGTTACTGCTTATAAGTTACTTACTGAAAGTTAAAACTGAAATTTGTTACTTAAAAGATGTTTTCCTCAAATACTGCTTGTGCTCATTGATTTGTTATTTTACAGTTGTCTATGATTACTGACTGCTGATATTGATTTATATAAGTGATATATTAAAAAAAAGAAAGAAAAAAGAACGGAAGCATTTTTTCTGAAAGGAAAAAAAAGGTAATATATGGTCTTTGCAAAGAGACAAAGGATTAAGAATTCATAATTCAAGGCCTCCTAAATCTGATGGTGTCAGCTAAGGTCACCTTTATACTCCTGATTCAGCCCTTCAAAATATCATATTCCCAGAAAATCTGTTTAGTAGTAATCAAGCAAACCAAAGGTATAATGAAGAGAGATGAACAAATAATTCACACTGAATAATTTACTCAAACCTCGTTTCCAGTTCTGGAGTGTCAATGAGCAGATTCCTTGAATTTTAATTGTTCAGAAATACTCAATATATGTTATTTTTAACTGTACACATCAAAGGTTCACTAAGTGTGCCTGATTTTCCACAATAAAAAATCAATCATAGAGCTAAACTATAGTTTATTGCATAAACTCATTTTTTTCTGATTCTTCAATAAATCAAGAAAATAATGAAACATTTGTCATTAAAAGCAGATTAAAAAAAAAAAAAAACAAACAACAACAACAAAAAAACCTGGGATTTTGTATCTCTTATCTACTATGCAAAATTAAGGAGCATTAGGAAAAATATGTCTCCTCTTCAGACAATGATGTACTTATGAAAGCATCATCCTTGAAGGAACAGGAAACAGTACGAATCACTGAACTGGTGCAAGGTTTAAATTTTGTACTCCTTTGCTATACCTCACATCATGCCTATGTCCATATACTTTCTTCAAAGATTGAATTTATATTTTTATTTGACTTATTTAAACACCTTTATACCAGTGTTGCAAGAGGGAACAAGAGACAAAGACTTCTAATATGCGAAGCAGCTACTATTCCACTCCTTTAAAGCAAACTAAAACAAAAACATCCTTTTATTACTTTCACTGGTGTGAAGTTTTGACTAGCAGCTCTGTTGTGATGCATGGTTGGTTGCGTAGTGTGCAATGATCAGTTTATTATTTGCTTGTGTAGCATCTACAGTAAGACCAAGTTTAGACAAAAATGTTCTTACTGCTGAATCTAGCAATATCCGCTATAGACGACAGGCATCTCATTTCTTTGACATGATTGAATTTATCTTAAGTTTTCCAACATTTAGATATATCTACACAGCTGTCAAAAGCAATGTTTCACCTTGCATGAATATGAACAAGCATCGTGGAGCAAAAAGATGTGTCCATGTTCCCAGCTGGATTTTGAGCCTGTACTCAGCTCCCCGCCTCAGTGATTATATTGCTGTTGGTAAATAGACTAAAGCTATATCTGGTTATGCAAGTAAATGAACTCTGCTTATCTATTTAACCGCTGCATAGACAAATATATGCAGGTTTAATCTCTTGACTTTCTTACACCTAGAAGTACAAAACTGAGTCTTATGGCATTCAGATATGGTTCTAAAACAGTAATTATTGAGCATCGTTACTTCTTTCTCCTGCAGAAAATTTTATGGATTGTTTCACTCTACAGTGAGGCAACACTTTATTAAAATTGATGGATCTTTCTTATAAGTGTCAAACTGATATCCTGTGACAAGATATGAAGCTATGAATCAACATTTAACATTCATTGTCAAGAAATTCTAGAGTTAAGGCCAAAATTTGCTTATTGTTAAAGACTTAATAAGCAACCCTGCCACCCCCCCACCCCCATTCTAATTATTAAACTATATAGAAAATTATGAAGTGAAAATACAAGCAAATCAGGCAGTATCAGTTTACATAAATGAAGACATTGCATAGTTTTAAAGTAGAGAATATTTTCAAATTACTATATTGTTAACTTTACATGGTGGTAATAACATGGATGCTAGCATTCGGCTGTTCAAGATACTGCAATCAATTCAATACAGAAAAACAAAAAGGAAGGTTTTTATAGTTCTGGCTAAGGCTTTAGAATCCTAACAGGATGTTCTAAATGATGTAGAAATAAAAATTACAAGCCATCTGGAGTAAAAGCTATGCATAAAAACCTCTCCAGTCATATTTGATTGTATTTAGATTATTGTCTTTAGCCCTTTTACTCATGGAAATATTGTTTTTGTTTATTCAAACAAAACACATAATAAAATAAAATAAAATAGAATAGTTGAAAAAAGTCCACACATAATATTGTCCTTGTTAAGGTTTCATATTGTATTACTTTCTTTTTCCTCTTTTTTCTTCTCTATGCCATTTTCTTAAATTGCATATATTTTATCTGGGGTAGAGTTATTGGACTCATTATCTTTCCAAAAAAATAGACGAATTCCTAAAATTGGGATTATAAGTACTTTCCTCTTTGAAGGCCAGATTGAATTCTATTCTGAAAATTTACCTCATGATATTTCACGATAATGATATTCATCTTCAGATTAATCCTGTTGAAGTTTCAGCTTGAGGCCTCTGTTGGAAGACTAGTCTTATACAAAAGTATAGGACTAATAATTGTGTAAACTGGGACCCATTTCCTGCTCTGCCACAGATTTTCTGCGCAATCACCTGTATCCATTGAGGTCCAATCTGATTAAATGAGAGACACAACACTTCCTGGGGGACTCATTCAGCATATCTTTTTACTGCCATATATAAAATGAGGAAAAAAAATGTTGACCCCTTGGATAAGTTGTAAACATTCATTAAATATTTTAAATTGTTATGGAATTCTTAAGATGCAAAATATTATAGGGGAGATTTTAATAATTAATATGCAATATAGATTTTTTTTCCTCTTTCCCAATCACTTTATGGATAAGACATCTCTTCAGATATTCACGAAGAGCTTGTAAATCCAGAAGACAAGACAGGTAGTTGAATTTGTGATAAAAGTTGAAAACATTGCTGGTGTTCTCTAATCCTGTTCTCTAATACAAGAAAAATACATAAAGCTTGTTAAGCCTGCAGGGATTACCTATTCCCTGTCTTTGCTAGAGAAACAGGAAGTTGAAAAATAATCATTACTCATGGACTAGTTTCTAAGGATTTTTTTTTTTAATTCAGAGGAAATTATATCCATTTTATAAAAGTAAAAATCAGTAAACTTTTTGCTAAAAAGTATTTTCTTCCTGCTATTTATACTATTTAGTATACTACTTTAGTATACTATTTTGTATACTATTTAGTATACATTCTCTGAAAATGCATGGTTGCAATCACCAAAGTCATCATGGACCTAGCAGACCTATCTTTTCCCCAGAAAAGTAGTTCTTATTTGGCTTATCTACCAAAGTACATCATGGCCTTTTCCTGGCTAAAGAGTGATATTGAACCATAGGAGACTGTGCAACAAGCACACATTTCTTCTCTGTTCATGCTCATCTTTTAAAACTTTGCTAGCCAGAAATGTATTTGACAACAGCAAACTTATATCATATAGAATACATCTATCATATAAGCTTTATCCAAACAATTATATTACCAATAAAGTGACACAGAAAGGTAATGTAATGAGATTTAAAAATCTCTTTAATGTTCTAACTACAAAGTTGTCATAAACTGGGCCACGGTATTATGGCAAGTTTTTTCATTTTTGCTTCAAGTAGTTTTGGTGCCAATTTGCTCAATTCTGTATGCTTTTGAAAAGTGTTTCCACTGACCTAACTTTGGGTTGGGAAGCAAGGCAGTAGCTCTGGAGCTAGACACCCCTCACTATCTATATATATGTTTCTGTTACATAAAACTGACAGGTCTCCATGCAAAGCAATTCAAGGCTGATTTCTGCAATACAGTATGGTAACTCCTCTTAAAGGTTTCCTACGGCTTACAGTATATTCAGTATACAGTATATTACGGTATATGCATCCATGGAAAGACTGGTTGTGGTGACAGTGGTGTGTAACTGCCTGACGGGTAGCTAAACTCCACCACAACCTCTCTCTGACTCCTCCTCCTCAAAGGGAGTGGGGGAGAAAATGTGGATGGAAAAGAGCTCAAGGGCTGAGACAAGGACAGGGAGATCACTCACCAGTTGCTATTATGGGCTAAACAGATTCAGCATAGGAAGATTAATGTAATTTGTTGCCTACTGCTAGCAGACTGGAGCAGTGAGAAACTAAAAGCAAACTAAAAACACCTTCCCCCCATCCACCCTCTCCTACCTCCTCCCATCGCTTCATCTCCGCCGCTCCTTCATGTCACTCTCTGCCCCTGCTCCAGTGTGGGGTCCCTCCCATGGGATGCTGTCCTTGCCAAACGGATCCTGCTTGGGCTTCCCACAGGCTGCAGTCCTTCAAGAACTGCTCCAATATGGGTCCATACCACGGGGTCCATCCTTCAGGAGCAAACTGCTCCAGTACGGGTCCCCCACGGGCAGCAGCTTCCACCAGACCTCTTGCTCCACCGGGGCTCCTCTCCACAGGCTATAGGTCCAGCCCAGAGCCTGCTCCTGCAGGGGCTCTCCATGGGCTGCAGCCTCCTTCAGGTCAGACCCACCTGCTCCACCGTGGGTTCCTCCACAGGCTGCACGTGGAGATCTGCTCCGTGTGGTACCCCATGGGCTGCAGGGGGACAGCCTGCTCCACCATGGGCCTCACCACAGGCCGCAGGGGAACTTCTGCTCTGCTGCCTACAGCAGCTCCTCCCCCTCAATCATCACTGACCCTGGTGTCTGCAAGGTTGTTTCTCTTTACATTTTTTCATTCCTCTCTGCCAGCTGCTGTTGTGCAACAGGTTTTTCTCTTTCTTAGATCTGCTCTTACAGAGGCACAACCAGCACCGTGCATTCAGCTCTGGCCAGCGGCGGGTCCCTTTTGGAGCCATCTGGAACTGGCTCTTAGCTATCATGGGGCAGCTTCTGGACTCTTCTCACAGAGGTCACCCCTGCAGCCCCCATGCTACCAAAACCTTGCCACTTAAACCCAATACATTTGTCAAAATAAAATATTGCTTTAAGCTGCAAAACAAACAAGTATTTCCTGAAATTTTGTTGCTGAAATGTGCTCCTTGGAAGCATACTGCAATGCTTCGCAAAATTTGCCTTAGCAAGTGCCAAACAATTGAGGTGCGTGCTACAGCAATTACACTGTATGTAGGAAAAGATTCTATAACAATGAAATAATTGACAATTAGTTCTCTGGTATTCAGGGAACTATCCTCTATTCTGCTGTGCTGCTTACATGCCAGTGTAACTGCAGGGTAGTCAATGGACCCAAGTAAAATGGATAGTGTGGAAAATGTGGTGTTTTCAAAGACTTTTGCAACTTGATGTCAATTGAAGCTTCATCATTGCCTGAATCTGCAGCCATCAAAGCCCGTTCAGTCGGATTTTCAGTTCCCCGAAGTGATGTAGAAAACTTTGTCTGACCCAGTACAGGGGAGCTGCTTTTGATAGTTGCCGCTGCGGACAATGGGCATGGTAATGAGACAAAAGAATAAAGCTTCCCACTCTGAGCGAAACATTTGGGCTGCTTGTCTCAACAGAATCTGTTAACAGAGCCCTAGTTCTCTGAGAAGACACAGATATGGTATGATATGATTGTGCTTGAGAATTCAAGGAGGTAGTTTCTATACTCTACACAGAGCACACAAAAAAAGAGAATTTGGAGGAATTAATTTACAATAGTATGCATGTTGCCTTCTCCATCACAAACATTTGTTTTTATCATTTCATTTTCAGATAACAGAGGAAAGCCCAGCTGGGAGATAGGCAGGGAGTCAAACAGAGGAAAAGGGATCCCTGGAGGGTTAGTGATGTTCAAGCAGATGGGGGAGGAGGGAAGAGAGAGCAGGAGCAGATGGGAGGGGGAAAGAGACCAGAGACAGAGCAGATGTGGGGGTGGGAGGGGGCTAATTTTGGTTAAAGACAAAGGAGGGCAAATATGAATTAAATTTGTAATTTACATTTAGAATCTTCTTTTTCCCATAAACACACTTTTTGTGTCTTACACTAGAGGAAAGTTTGAATAGCCTGAAAAGCAGAAGAGAGAGAGCAAAATAACATCAATGTCACTTGAACAAGCATTTGAAAATGGAGGGTTCTCTAAGAGTTTCTCCAATACGAGGTTTTGTCTCTAAAATACTGGAAACTGAATGTTTCCATCTATATTGTATTCACCTGCTCAAGGTACACATGTAGGAAGACAATCGGTAGCAAAACAATAACAGGGAGACTTGTGTATGTGGACAATGAATTGATCTTTGAACTTCCAGAATTAAAGAGGAAATCTAATAAACATTGAGCTACTGAGCCATGAGCGATCTACACAAAGGTCTTCCCTAAATAAATAATAAAAAGATACAACCTATGTTCACATGCAGAACATTTGCATTTCCTATGAAGCCCTCCTCTATTTTCTGTCTAGTTCAGTATTTTAAAGTTGCATTTCATTGCTGTGCTTCCTGGCAGGGTGTATAGGTTTTGAGCAAAGTCTGACTGAGAATGCTGCAGCTGAAAGTTAATTAGTGTGTTGGCAAGCTGTCAGCTAGACTTTTGTCTGTTTGCTTTTCATACAGAAATGAATGAGAGTAGATTCCAGAGGTGTCTGAGTACAATTAAGTATCTCACTCTCTAAAATAAATATTTTATATTACTGGATGCTTTTAGGAATCAGCTGGAAGGTATCCATTGTTGGTATTTTCCACTGATAACCTTAAATGTAAATATATGTAAGAAGGTAGAAAAGGCATAGTAAAATTGCATATTTGGTTGAGCATAAAGGGCCAGATTCTGGTTTTGGTTTAAACAGAGAATAATCCTGTTTAATCTGCAAACCTCCTCCAGATTTGCAGAGGAATAACAGAGATCAGATTCTGGCCCAGAGTAATTGGGCCTAATTTATTTGCTAGTTATATGGCATCAGAGTCTGTGTAAGTTGTTAAAAGAAAATATTCCAATTCTGTGTTGAAAAACTGCTAGAAATCTTGGAATGTGAAGCAGTCTACAGCCGGTAATAAACCTTCACGCCATAGTAATGACAAAGCATGTGACAAAAGGATGGCTAGATTTCACAGCCAGAATTAAAGTGGGAAGCCTGGGTGCAGAAGGGAAAAAGGAGAAAGATAAAGTAAGAGAGAAGGGCAAACTTGATTCAGGCTGGATACCACTTCCATGTGGGCCCTGTATGTACCTGGGATGCATTTGACTCAGGAGAAACAGCAGTTTCACAGTTTACACAACAGGAGATGCTCCAGATACCTTGGTCCTCATGAGAGGTGGCCAGATGCCAGCCCAGGTGAAAGATGCTTCTCAGGCCAAATAAAGTCAGCGCACTCAGGTCTCTTCTCCCATCCTGACTTCTGCATAGACTTTTTGCTTTTCTGTCATAACTTCCCTTTGCTAAAAAGCCCCTGCAGTTCCCCACAAGTTCTTCACAGAGCATAACCCTGAGGTTAGGGCAGGGGCCATCACTGTAGGCAGAAGTGGTGTCACAGAGTCAGCAGCCAGAAGACTTTCCTAGTGCTTTCACAGACCCTGGCCACATAGACGGGTGGCCCCTCACACGTGACACGATGCTTCCTTGAGCCCTCTGCAGCAGCTGCCCTTGCAGACCAGACTCTTTTGGCGGGGGATGGTTGCAGAAAGACCTGAGGCTAGATTTTTATTTACTGTGTATGTCATTTATTTTTGCACACTCACATATTTCCCATATTGAAGAGGCATGTTCCCAGGATGGGCAGTCACACCATTGGCTGGTCTCTGCACACCTCTTTTTTCATGATCCAAGGATTAGCTCGCCCTCAGTGAGATGGTCTGATTCCTCTTCGCTCTTGCAGAGCAGCTGGACAGAGGGCATGGTTGTACCCCAACACTGGTGTCAGCTTCCACTTCTGTGGGCTCCCTGCAGGAATCAGCATCAGCTCCAGGAAAACACAAACCTAATTTCTCTTTGCTTGTCTCTAGGAGAGTACACCCACCTTAGATATTCAGGTATGCTTCAGGTATGCCTCAAGAGCGGACAACCTGTGGAAGAGGAAATGGCTGTGAAAAGCAAAGGTCGCTCTGTAGTGCACAATCCCTGCCTCATGTTGTTTGTCTTGCTACCAAGCTCCCCCAAAATCTGATGCATCCAGCCACGTCTGAGGCCCCCAAAACTCTAGCCTTTCTACCACTGCACCAAGAGGTTGTGCTAGCCTTCACAAAGCAGGCTATCTCTGTGAGTAGAATCCTAACTACTTAGGATTCTAGTTAGGTTAGGTTGCTCCTAACTACTATTACTGCCTGAAGAAGCAACCACAGATGATACAGGTGAGACAAATCTGCTGCAGACTGGAGTAGTATCTGGAGGCACCACAGGACACATACCCCAACAAACCTGAGTATCTGTAACACAGACAAATTTCTGCATTGCATATGGCTGTGGTGCTGCAGGCCAGACAAATTATAAGACCCCAAAACAAGAACTTCCAAGTTCCTTAAAATGACCAATATTCAATAATTTTTGTTTTACTCTTTTAAATATTATGAACTTATTTTCTGTCATAAAGTTGGCAAACTTCCTGAAACCTCACAGCAGAGAAAGTCCCTGAAACCTCTAGGCACAAGGAACTCATGCTGTCATGGGTGCAGTTGTCCTCTCTTACTGTTTGCTTAGCTGGTTTGTGGATTAGCACAGAGATTGGGCTTGATGCTGCTCCCTTTCTAATCCCTTTCCTGCTTTGTTCTGAAGTTTGCTGAAAAAGTGCCAGCTTATAGCCTTCCTGGACTGTCTCTAGTTTTTACCTGAAGAAGGAAGACTCCCTTGTGCCCTCATCAGTGCACACATGTGTGAAGTTTAGTGTATTAGTTTATATATTTTTATAAAAGATGTAAACTATTTGGAATAGAAATGGCTCCCAAGTGTTCAAATATAACCCACAAGGATTCATAGTCATCTCTAACCCACTAATCCTGCAGTTTTGATGGCTTAAAAGCCTACTGCTTTAGAATTCTTTGTGTCTGTATCCCCAGCTGGTCCTTAATTGTTTCTCTTCTATATTTATGCGTACTGCAGATCATGTGTTGGTATACAATGTCTTTATCACAAATTGATTTAAATCTGTCGGGCTCCAACTCAGAATCCATCAGCATAAAGCAGAGCATTTATTTCCTGTCTATCACACGATAGTGCTGAAGCAGTCATGACTTCCAAGCTCCAAAACACATCAGCACATAAATTAGTAAGTGCAATTTATGAGAATAGATTCATAACAAGTACATTTCTAACAGCATTGTATTAAACAGGAATGTTTAAGTCAAGGCAGCTTGTCCCTCCAGATTGTCAGTCATTTTCAATCATAGCAAGAAGAAGTGAAGTCAATTTAAGCAAATATGCGAGTTTCTTTGTTTGAACCTTTTGTTTTAACAAATGTTGCCAAAGTAGAGTTGATGCCAACTGGGAACTGGTTAAGGTTTGCCAGTTTGCCTCAGCTGACCTCAAACCATAAGCTTCTAAGAGCATTGAGATAGAGATATTGTTGCTGAGCTTTTGAGAGGGTCCTAAAAAGACCTCTGTCATCTTTTATAAACACTGGGAAGATCTAGTCCAAGTGCCACAAGACAGGCAGGTTTTCTTCATTACCAGGATGAAAGAGTGAACACATTACAGCCTGTAGGATTAATACTGCTCACAATAAAAGTTACAGCCTACTTTTTGGTATAAGCACCCTGTTAGAACACGTTTCACCTAAAGTTTAAAGCCCATTAATCTTGTGAAGAGCAGGAAATCTACAATCCATGTCATCTAGCTGGCATGAAGCACAAACTGCTCAGCAAAGCTGCTGAAATCCTGATCCAGAATAAGCTTGTGAATGAGATCTGTAAAAGCATGGACAGCCTTAGCAGTTTGTTGCTTCTGGTAGCTGCCATCACCAAATAATCTCCTCTTTCTTCTTTCCTAGCCCATGATTTGACAGAGTGCAGTGTATTTTTTCTCTAATCACCTGCAAAAGTAGAGGTACCACATGAAACAGTACAGCAAAGGTTAAAGACAATGATTGCCCTTTAAAAGAGAGATGCTACCAAATAATAATACCACTCTATCACTGCGTTAGCTTGGACTAAACATTTCTCTGATCTTATCCCTGGCTGTGTACCCTGTTGTGCTGCACCCAGGAGATGCCACCTGAAGCCACGTGGCTGTTGCCCACCTTGTTCACAGACAGCTCTGCAGCCTTCGCAAGGTGTCCTTGCACTCTAGGATCCCACTCTTGGACATGTCTGACATCATTCCACGCTACCTCACATGCAAGAAAAATGAATGCATTGCTAGCCTGTGCAGGACTGACTGTGGGATACTTGCACTTCTCCCAGAGACCCCTGTGCTGTGCAAGGGCAAGGCTGAACACACAGCTATCCTTCCCTTTCAACTGCTTGCCTCTGCTTCATGCACTTCTCTGCTTTGTCTTCTGGGGAGATTAGCAATGGTTTGAGAATGACACTGAGAACAGGATGCTCAGGAAAGTTTGATTTTTATTATATTATTATTGCACACAAAATCTAAGAACCAGTTATATGGCAGATAGCTTACCACGCCTAGTGCAACTTGCCAAGTGTTCCCAAGTTCCGTTCCTTCTTGTCAGAACCCTGTGCATGTCACTGTGGACTGCCAGCAGCATGCATTGCAGAGCACTGGGCACTGCAGAATGAAACGCCTCAGGTGACCTTCCAGATGCACTCAGAAAAGCAAAGAAAATAGTTCAGGTCAAGGCAAGCCAGAGAATGGAATCAATGGAAAAGGAGATGGAAAACAGTCATTGATCCTAAAACTCACACAATAAAAGTTGTACTCTTTTGACCCAGGTAACCAGGCAGACTGTTTTAACAACTCTTTTTTTCCTTTCCCAATCAACTTCACAAAGATGCTGTAGGAAATAAAGGACTGTGGATAGATAAGTTTGCTTGCATGTTTATAATCACAGATTACTATGTAAATTATATTATTTCTCAGTATTAGTAAAATCTCTAAATTGTAAGAATATAGTAAGTTTTTTTTTCCTATTTTGTTATTTTCATACCAAGAACCTTTGTTTTCATGTTTAGTTCAGTCCTTTCTAACAATAACATGTGAAACCTCATCTAGAATTAGAAAATGCCAAATCACCAGATTATCAAAAAGTAAATAAATTTTCCCTACCAGAAGACTGTTTTACCAAACCTGTATATCATTCAGTAAATCCATTTATGCATGCTGTTTGCAGGGGTTTACCTTCCTGTCGGAACAAATCAATAGCTCCCATCCCCCAAACCCAAAAACTTAACAGTGGGAAGTTAAAAAAAATAAAAATAAAAATAATAAAAAAATTAGTCAATCCCACTTCTCAAAGAGCCTATGCTATACAGCAGCAGGTGAGGATTGTTGGCTTCACTGTGTTGTTCGCAACTGAGATATGAATGTGTACAATGAAATTAATTTTCATGCTATACACAGGCAGAAGAATTCACCTTATGCTGTACAACTTGTAAAGTGTCAAAATCCTCTCATATTTCTTTTCTTCTTTATGTATTTGTATATATGGGTACATGAAGTTTACCAGGAAAACATCTTGAAAGTAGAATATTTGGATAGAAAAATATATTCAAATCATAAATTAAGCAGGAATCTTTTTGATCTCTTAAGAGAAATACATTTACATTTTCCAGTGCAATGATTTATTAAAATAGCATGTGTTGAGACATTGCAAGGAACTGACTGCTTATTGAGTTCATATTTCAGCTTGTGAACACTTATTAATGAACCTCAGAATTTTGTTTTCATTGCTGCTCAGTACTGTCAATCTTTTGATTCTTCGCAGAGTTCTAATTACTGGAAACACTTTTTGACGAATACCCCCAAGGCTTACCGTAAGTGAAAATCAGTATTTAGAAAAGCTAGTGAATGCAATCATCCCATTAAGGTATGATGGAAAAGCACTGTTTTTCCTGTTTGTCCTTTGCTATCAGTTTTCTTATTGTAATAGCTCTTTCATCTTTGTCTCTATTTTATACTCGCTATACTAGGTAATGCTTTTGTACCTGATGGCATCAAATAAATCAATACTTTTGATGTTTGCTCTTGCCTTGATATGTATTTGTAAATCCTATTAGCATACAGATTGGAGAAGAAAATACACACCAGAATTAGTCAAAGTAATATTTTATTTGTTATATTTGCTTCTCATAGTGACTTATTCCATATTTGGTCTTTAGCCTTTATGATTGGTTAAGTCAGTTGACTTACAAGTACTCAGGCCTCTATCTGAGAGCTCTTTTTAATGCAAATTAAAGTATATTATACATATATTTTCCCAGTATCTGGCCAGCTTTATTACAGAGAAGATACTAATATGACACACTGAAACATACACTTCCCTGTATGCACCATGAAAATGACACATTTTCAATGAAAATTCATTGTATCTACAGGAAGGCAGGATAATCGAGGCCTCTGCATAGCCTTCTGTAGAGACGTGTAGGAAGGCAGTGAGACCCTCTTTTCCCTTCCAGCAGACTCAGCTGGATCCTGCACACAAGAACCACAGGACACTGCAGGCTGGATCCATCCAAATTCTTCTTCTAAATCCTCTCATATGGAACCCATGGAGAATAAAGAGAATATGCTGAAGATTAAAAACATCAAACATCACACTCTGCTATGGCAAAGGAAGGTTGCTGATAGGAGTTTATCATTATTGAATGAAATTTAGATTCAAGAAAAAAAAGATTTGTAAGATTGGTGTGCTCAAGGTCCTCTTCTCTCATATAGATACTTTACATGTGTATGTATTGAGTCAAAACACCTTTAGATTTTGTTTGCAAAATGAATTAATATTCAAGACAATGCCATGACTTACCCTGGAAACTTCTACAAGTTGAAAGCTTTAGCTTTGTAATTTATGTTTAAAAATTTAACACATAAACAATATTTTAGATTTGGATAGTAGAAGATATGCATGGAGATTATTTAAATGAATATTTATTTTTTATTCGCCTTGCAAGAAGATAGAACATGCTTTCAATTATCAACAATAAAAAGTAGAAAAATGATCAGTAATTAAGAAAGTGTTGTTAAAAAAGAACTCTTTTTTTTTTCTTTCCTCCAGTCAGAATGATTATTATAATATGCAAAATTAACATGAGAGTTGACTTTAAGATTATAAAATAACATTGTCATAGGAGCTTTGGTGTTAAAGCTGATGTCTCTGAAGTATAATCAAGATATTTAACTAAATCACCTTTGAAGTCATGATGATTTTCATTTACATTAGTTTCCTGTTAGTTTATCTGCATTAGCACAAAACAACATAGGTTGTATTTTAGACAGATAGTTGCAGTCTTTACTTTCCCGTGTTCTGAAAGTATCTCTCAAACTTTACACACCATGGTTCTGCCCAAAAGCTCGAGTTTCTTGAAGACCAGTTGAGCCCAGCTTGTAGCTGTTTACAATGTGGTAAAAGTCATCTTGAATCTAATGTTTGGGGTAAAACTTTGGAGAGTCTTTGAGACTTTTTTGTATATACTGTACTTTTTTTTTTTTTTTTACTATATATTTGTTCCGTTATTGGAGAAGCTATTGGTTTGTGGGTATTTTCCTGAAGTTTTTATTTATTTATTCTTGCCCTTAGGATGCAATCAAATCAACCTTTGCAGAACACTTCCTTACTTTTGATACTGTTTCTCTGAAGGTATTATTTGACTGAACTTCAACTGACTGACCTACCTTCCTTTACAGTTTAGAGACACTTTAATTTCCACCCTTTGCCTCAAGCTTATACAATTTTAGCTTTTCTTGGTTTTAGTTTGTATAATTCTTGGCAATTGGGGAACATTTCTCTTCCCATTCTTCTAAACACTGAAGCAACATTCCAAAAGAAACTCTAGAACAAATCTCATCTTTAAAACTTTTGCACCAGTGTTTATAACTAATTACTGCTAAACTAAATAGCTTGTAATGCTGTATGCCAGAAATCATGCATATCTTTTGTGGGTATCCAATATAAGCCACATATGTGCGATTTTTATTCAAGTTCCCTTCTGTCTAGCGAAATTATCAGATCATTATGGCTTGCTTGCCTGTTTGGGCTCTGTTCCAATGCATTCCGCATTTGTATCCATTTTTCCTCTACTGGTCACTTACAGTGCTGGAGGCTGTTTTTAGTATTCCTGACTCCTCCCCTCCTGCAACAGTTTTCAAGTATGCAAAAGTCTGTTTTCAAGTATGCAAAAGTCTGTTGCAAAAATCAAGGGAATAATGTCTTCCCTGTATCCATAGTGGGTAGGAGAAAAAATAATGAGCTTAAATTATAGCAATGAAGATTTAAATTAGATAATACAGAAAAAGCAAAAGACATAACAGAACAAAACAAACAAACAAAAAACCTTACCAACTAGAAAGAAAGTTAAGCGTTAGGATAGATTGCTTGAGGATGATGTAGGATCTCTGTCACAGAAGGTTTTAAAAAACGGGTTAGACAAACATCTGTCAAGAATGGTTTAGGTATAGCTGACTCTGCCTTGGGGCAGAGGGAATGGAGGAGGTGACCTTTCAAGGTCCCTTCCAGACTTATTTACTTCTATTTTTTTTTAGCCTGGATTTGGAAGGGTTCTTCAATGCGCTTTGCATTTGCAGTGGATGGTCAGATTTCTGTTTATAAAATACAGATGTGGCATTTCTGTAAAGAAAGATTCATTCAAATAGAAATTATAGTTAGGAAAATGTTGATTAAAAATATCGTTTAAATGCAAAACAGGGAAAGAATGTTTTTGCAAAGTTAATAAAACTAACAAGAAAAAAACACAGAAGGTAGCACTTGAAACCATTAATTACATAAGGGGCTTCAAACATTCATTAGACTGTACCACTTGTCCTTGCTATAAGTGGTATTGACCCTTTAGAAATGAAGTTGATCCAATACTTTCTACCATAACTCCTCTTAGAGATTAGGAGATTTCAAGTATTTTCACTGGTGATATTCAGTGCTTGATAGCTTAGAGCCAAAGTGAATTAATTCTTCCCATACAAAGAAACTATCAAATTCCAAGGAACACTATTAAGTATATATAGAACACGTGTAACAATCAGAGTAAAAAGTACTCTGTGTGCTTAGTTGAAATCAGCTGGAGCCATGTAACCCTTTAAATCCTGGAGCATGATTTTTAAAGGACTTAATTTTGTAGCTCAAATGCTGCTGTTGCAAATATAAAGCAAGGTAGCAAGGTGCCATTGGGGGTGTCAGAAAGGAGTCGCACCCTTCATTCTCAGAGGAGTCTGTGGCTAATGCTAACCAAACTGAGACTGAAAGTCATGTAACAGTTCTGTGCAAACCATTTCTTCACACAAAATGTTTGCTGGGAGCACCCTGTCCATCTAAGGAAAGCTGTTCTTCTGCCTCAAAAACCCAGAAGGCATTCCCTATGGCCAGGAAAAACAGATTTAACATTTTTGAGAGCAGATGAATACACTAACTTTATTCTGCTTTGTTTTAATATACTGTAAGTATAAGTAATTAAATTTAGATATATTTTAAAGATATTTTAAATATAAACTAGAATATGTAGAAAGCAATTTAGGTGTTTATCAATATTTATCATTGTAATGTGTTGTACTTCGTATTTCAGGTTATAAATTCACAAAGCTCAACATATTTTTTATCTCAATCAGTTAGTAAGTTGTCAGATTGACTTGTTATTTATTTATAAGGGCTTGTAATTGAGCCACATCTTCATGCAGGTGATTGGTGAGCCAAGAAGTGACACTGAGATACTACAGCAGACAAATGTGCTGATATCACATGAAGTTCGCTGCAATATGCTGTCAATTTTATTAGCAAGCACGGAGCTCTTATGTACATAGATATGTTTCTGCTGACAACCCAGTGGTTCTGCCTCTTAATTTAATACAGTCTCAATGATGAGAAGAACATACGGTTTCCCTGAATGCTTTGGCTAAGCCCGTATGTTGGGCTTTTGTCTGCATGTCTGGTTAAGACAGACAATGAAACATTTTGTAGCACCGAGTTTCTTTGGATATTTTTCACTGGTCTGAGAGCCCAGCATGAATGTCGCCAGACACTGAAAGCTGAATGCTATCGGTCAATACAGATCTCTGAAAAAATATGGAAAAAACTGTATGGAATAACCCTTTTTGTTTTGCTTTACACTTTGGGATTTGATTTCTGTATCTTTCTAGAAATACAGTGAAAAGCTGCATTGCAGGACTTTAAGGTACTGGGAGATGCCATTGATTTGTGTCTTTCACTGAGGTAATGGGTAAAAGTAAATCTTGTAGTAAATGTAATGCAGACAGAGTGGGATGCTAAAAATCCTTTTATCAGATTTTGAAAGATATTAGAAATCTTCTACTCTAAGCTGACATAGTAATTCCTTTTCAATTTCATTTTATTNTTGTTCTTTTCTTATTTTTATTTATTGTTGATACCAGGTACGTATGTTATAATGCCCCCTGTTCCACTGCATGCAAACACTGGGCCCTCTGATGCATGAACTGTTGTTGACTGTTAGCGACAAGGGAATCCAGGCCATAGGCAAACTGACTATGTCAAAAAATCCCAAAGTAATAACCCTCAGATAAATAAGAAGGGTGTAAAGGTGATATTTCAGTTTCTTGGACTGTAGAACAGTGCAGTACTGAGCTAGCCTACATCTGCTTCATAGTTATTCAGTGTACTAGTAGTTGGTCAGACTGTACTTGCTCTCCTACTATTTTCCTACCGCCCACTGACCAGCACATCTTCTACACATCTGTGATGGAGGACTAGAGGGAACCAGATGTATAGCAATAACATAAGCTCATTGTTTCAGTTGACCTACACAGTGTACCTAACAGAAACTTCATTAACAGGTTTATGTAGATAAATCTCACTTAGCTTCTCAGTCTGTTTGGACAAATGTTATTCAGCCATGTTTGACAAGAATTAAAACTGGTATTTTTCAAAATCGTGCAGCTGAACTATAAAATAGCTTTTCTCTTGATGTCAAACCACTCCTCATCAAGTTAAGTGTTTATAAAAAATATAGATATTTGCACAAATAGGCAGTCAACTTTGAAAAATAATTGTATTGTTTAATATGATTTTAACGTAAGATTTATTTTCAGAGAAAATAGAATTAGTTTCTTTGAGAAGCTGTTAAAAAGCATATTTATCATTGTTTTCTCCACTTGATTCTTTGAGCAGAAGAAGTAATGAAATTTTTTTCTGAGGGTCAAGTCTCCACGTATAGACTTTTCAGTTAATATCATATGTAGTATCAGATATATACATATTTTTTCCTCTATAACTAGGATATACTTACTGAGAGATGGTCTTATATTTCTCCTAGATCTTTTTAGTTCAACTACAATGGCTTTAACTGAACAGTTAGGTCAGAGTTATAACTAGAGACGTTATTACTGCAGCTATTGAGAAATTGCTATTGTGGTCTCTGCTACATTTCCACTAACAGGGTGAAGCTGGCAAATGCAGCACACCAGAGATGTAAATACTTTGCTTAAATACATCTTTTAGTCTAGATTTATTGTCCACTGTACCTGCTCTTCTTTTGAAATTTTAAAGACTAGAGGAGAATGATAGGCCCTTGGTGTAGAAAATCTTGCTGAAGCAGAAAGTAACTCAATGCAGCAAATGTTATCTGGCAAACATGGCCCACAGGCTCAGTGTTTATAGCTCTTACTCCAGTACATTCTTTGCAGTGCACTTCATTGCCATACATTTGTGGAGATGAAAAAAAAAAAGATCAGTAGCTTAAAACAATCTACTATCTGTCAAACTTTACCCTAAACACAACAAACAACACAACTGAAGTCTCCCGGACATATTAATATTATTTAATACTATTATGTTAATCTGTACCTGCTATTAAAAAAATAAAAATAAAAAAATATGCTAATGTTTAGTAAGGGAAAAAACAATGTCATAGGACCCAGTTTTACCTTGTCTATATCAGATATTAGTCTGATCTGTTCTGTCCCNTAAAACAATCTACTATCTGTCAAACTTTACCCTAAACACAACAAACAACACAACTGAAGTCTCCCGGACATATTAATATTATTTAATACTATTATGTTAATCTGTACCTGCTATTAAAAAAATAAAAATAAAAAAATATGCTAATGTTTAGTAAGGGAAAAAACAATGTCATAGGACCCAGTTTTACCTTGTCTATATCAGATATTAGTCTGATCTGTTCTGTCCGCTGCACACCCTGAGAACAAATACATTCTTTACAAAACTGCATGGCTCTTCAGTAAGTAGGTTTTATCCAAAATTATTTTAAAAATGCTTTGTTCACAATAGTAGTCCACACAGTTTTGTAAATAGCATATGAAAGAAAACAGCTCCTCTTTTGTATATAATAGCAAGAAATTGTTGATATATTATTCATTTTTTTTCTTACTTTTTATTCAAAACATTGCAGTTATCAGAGTAGGTCAGCATTTTATAGTAGTTTGTCTTCACCCATTTTCCGTGTGAAAGGGAGGAATAGAGATGTTTACTCTTTCTTTCACCTCTATGTATTTCTCATCCAATGAAACTGTAGATCT
>VXAL01017373.1:0-13393 GCA_013399475.1 Chauna torquata
GCTTCTAGGCCTATTTTTTCCTTATAGGGAAAACATACCAGAACTTATATTAAATATAGGTGGTTTTTCTGATATATACAGTAAATGCTGAAAGTGAAGGCTTACATGGGCTGATGAGAGGGAAAACTACTGCTTTGATTTAACTCATGTTGCTTAGCCTAGAAATATTCACTTAGGATAAAATTAGAAGTAAATGGAAGGAAAATTGGGTAATTGTGATCTCATGATACTGCAGCGTGTATAGATTGAATAAAAAGTTTGGGAATCTCTGGAAGTACATTTAAAAAAAAAATTGATGTTGAGATTACTCAGTGAACTGTTATTATTAGTTAGTAATTAGCAGTGATAAAGTTTAGCCTGAACAGTACAGAAAAAGTAGGCAATCTATTCTCAGCAGTTATGGCCAAAATGCATAATTTCTATTGAACCATTATTTGTGAAAGGTCTGATTTTGCTTTTGTTTCCCTGTTTTTCTTTAAAAGTTTTCTTATTTTCTATCCCAAAGAGTAACTCTCAAAGTAGCAGGACAAACACTTCATATAGGCTATTTGAAAAGATAAGTATTTTGTGAGTGAGAAGAGGGATGTAAATGAATGGGAGGGAGACAGCTGTTTTACTGTCCAATAACTTGATCATGATACCAAAAATGTGTAGACCAGAGAGAGGCATTTCTATAGTCGTCTGTGCTCTAGAATAAAAGCAGTACTCTGCTACCTATTTTGGTAAAGTTTAATTCTCTGTCTTTCTTTGGAAGATGCCCCAAATTACTAATAATGAAACTTTATTTTATTCTTAATGGGTTTCATATTAAGGCGCATATGGGTAAATTCCTGATTTTTCACATGGATTTGAACTTGCCATTCCTATTAAAAAGCAGGAGGCTGCAGTGATTAGCTAGGCAGTGCTTCATGCTAAAGCTATCCTGTCTTACAACGTGACATGCTAAGGCTGTGTCATGTTTCACACTGAAAACTAACTTTTAAATACTGAAAATGAAGGAAGATCTCTTGATGAAAAGCTGTTCAAGAGCCATTATCTTGGAATCCAGTCTTATTTGTTCTGTTATTCTCAATTTCTGAGATTTAAAGTGTCTATGAAATGCAAAGGACTGAGTTAATTCCCAAAAGGAATTATGATTTTACAGTAAATTATCTGAGAAGTCCCTGCTTTTCTCCCAAAGAAATGACGTTGCATTATTCTTGGGCCAAATCTGTTTTTCTGAATCAAACTTAGATTCAAGTGGTAAAAGCAAACTGGATCTCTTCTGGACATTCCTCTCCGTTACTCATTAATTCTAGGAAAAAGCATAAGTAAAGCAAAAGGACTATTCTTCACTCATACAATCCTACCCTTCACTTTAAAATTACGTGTACCGAACTACTGGACACACAGTTTCTTATAGGCTGAGTGGAATCACTTCAATTTGTGGGTCATTCTGGGAGTGTCCACCTGGGCGTAACAAAATCTATGTAGGAACTGGAGGGTATCATATCATTAATTAATGTATGCAAAGTCCTGCAAGAGGCAAATTAATGAAGTAGAGAGACCTTTGTGATGCAGAAGGAGCTGGTAACTAGTCTTCCTGTTTATTTTTTGTTTCTGAAGTATTTGTGTTTTATTTAACTGACAGAGTTTTCAGCCCCAGGTCAGCAAAGAGAAATGGGTAGGGAAACCACCAACAGATATTAAAAGCAGAACAAGATGAACAGTTTGGTATCAAGATCTGGGTGTACTTTATTGTTTTCATGGCTGTCTCTCCTACATCACTGTACCTCGTGGTAGGTGACTAGACAGGAGGAGACTATAGAGGAGATCTGGGTTATATTTTGTCCCTTTCCCTTATCCTAAGGTTGAATGTCCCTTTTCATGGAATCATAGAATGGTTGGGTTGGAAGGGACCTTAAAGATCATCTGGTTCCAAGCCCCATGCCATGGGCAGGTACACCCACTAGACCACGCCCAGGTGCTTTCATTTTGTCTTTACCCTTTATTTTTCCCCCTGAAGGCTGCTTTGCAGTCTCCACCCCTTCACCTGAATCTGATGACAGTTGTGTGGAGCCCTTGGAGTTCAAGTGATTACTTCTAGAGGTTGCTTCTCTAGGCTGCCATACTTGTCCGTTAATGCTTCTTTTCCTTCCATTCTGGCCCTACCATCATGTTAATTAACTCATCAGTGTTTTTTCCTTTCATCTGCCTCTACCTTATCTTTAAATGTTAAAGCTAAAAGCTTCGATAAACCCCTGATTACTCTTTGCAAAGACTCACTATAGTGCAGTTTGCTCTGCGACACCCTTTCACCACAAAAGCAGTAGTTAGTCTTTATATTGTTGCTGGGTTGGTTTGTTTGTTTTTAACAAGTTGATTCTGAGCCTATCAGTCTTAGTGCAAATTACAGTCTCTTTCTTGCAAAGTATTCTTGGCAGTTTCTTATTTTTCCTAGTCAGGTTTTGTTGCTACCACAGAAGAAAAGTATCTATGCTCCTGTCCATTAAATTTCCTCCAGGCAGATTCACTCTATTGCTCGTACAAGACATTGTGGAAGTTAGTGGGGGGTAGACAACCCATGGCTGACTTCAGCACTTACATATGTGAAAGGACTTGCAGTATCCATGGGCACTTTCAAAGGTGGAACCATGGATTTAGATGTAAAGATTTCACCCTATCTGAACTGAAGGGTGTGTAAACTTCTGCACGGACTGTCATGCCAAAAAAGGTACCATGAAGGGGGTTATCCAAAAAGGTCGTTGAGTGACAATCCTCAAGGTGCACAAGAAACCCATTTGCGTACAGGTCAAGGTTGCAGGATTTAAGATTGCATCTTAAATTTCACATTGGTCTAATATACCCTCCCCCTTTGGAGAAGACACTTAATTGACACATAGTTGGCACACTTATGGTGTAAGAAAACTTTCTGGATTATAGTTAATTAATATGAAGCAATACTCCATTAGGCTCCCCAGAGACAAATAACTGCATCAACCCTACCCTTTCTTTTAAATACAACAAAATTTGATTTCTCCTATGCATGACTTATAACCTGGTCTCTGGGTTACGCTTACTTTGATTAAGTGGTTTTGTGGTTGCTGAAGTCAGAAAAGTAAACTCGATGCACAAGAAAATAGATCACTGCCACTACACGAGCCATATGTTCAAGAAAAGATAATGCAAAAGAAGCAATTTACTCCCTGAAGCTCACTTATTAATCTTTGATTGAATAGAAAGTGCAGCCACCAGGTGCATCTAGCCATCTCAAATATGCTCATGCAGTCAGCCCCCACAGGATAAATTCAAGTAACTAATTACCGTTTTGACTGTATCTACTAAGTGCAATGCTTCAAAGGTACACCCAATTTTTGTTGCAGTGTAGCACGTAAGGTGCACGTGCACCCTGAAGTTTAAAAGCATCCCGTTGAGGAGGAAAGTGTTTGTTGCTATTGGAGGAGAGGGTGAAATACCTTTTGATTACAAAACATCATTGCAACAGATTATCACAAAAAATACAATGAATTGATATTGATGTATAAGCTCTGAATTGTACCTTGGTATTATGGGTTAAAACATGCCCAGAACACAAGAAGGAAGACTGGGCACCTGCTTGTGATGGTGGGAGCACCTAATAAAATAGGATATACTCTTATGGTATGCACCTTCTGCAGAGATCTATGCCTGCATTCTCAGTTGGAAGGTCATAAACTGCAGCAGACAGCTATAATGCTAGCTGTGTTGTGGTATCGCTTCTATCCTTTGTTAACATACTGGAAAGCTGGACTCACTAAGTTAGAGGAACTGCCATGTCCTCAGCACAGAGGATGCTGAAAACACTGTTCCAGTACGGCCATCTGTCTGCTCAGCCAGCCTCTGAAGCACGGGACGGGAGATGCTCAGTTTGATCGGTTTGATTTGTACCACTGGTTCTGGAAAACATGTTAGGCCTTTGTACTTGTCAATTTTAATCATTCCTGCTTTATAGCATCCAATTTCATGCCAGCATGGATTTTAGTTCATGCAAAGGCATGGTAGCCTTGAGTGATTTCAGACTCTGCATTTGGCAAATGAGCTGTTTTACTTTTGTTTGGGTAACAGGATAATTAGCCAAAGGCCACAGGAAAGCCTAGTTGGTCCTGCTTCAGTTTTCAAAAGAAGGTACTTAGCACTCTTGTCAAATTTCTCTGCATCTTGGATAACTACATCCACTGATTTACACATGGCAATTATTCCTTTGAGGAAGGTTTGTGTCATGGTGTGCAGGTTTATCTTACCTAAAACCTCTCCTGTGTACTTCATCTCAGAATACTTGATAGAACTGAACAATACAGTCAGAGTAATACTAAATGCTTTTTTTTTTTGTTATCCTTGTGAAGCATATACAAGGGAGAGAGAGCAATTTACATATGTGATCTGAAAAGAAAGGGAAAATAGGTAAGTGAAATTCCAGATTTTTCCTGGAGACCAGACTCACTGTGGAAGAAAACAAGCATTGGGAACTGCTTGTCGTGGGAGGCAATGGGAAATGAGTAGGCTGAGTGCTGCTGCTGGAATGGAGGAGCAAGTTCCAGAAACTGCTTCTAAGAAGTGCATTCATAAATGGTTTCCTGTGCTAACAGTGCCCTTTCTAGCAGCAGAAAGCTGGTTTCTGGAGCTTTAGTAAGATCCTAGTCACAATGACATAACTTCTAGGAACCTGGGAAAGTCTTAAAATTCACCAGTGTAATTCTAATTTTAACTTCTAGCTTACTATTATGCTTTAAGATAAACTTCTTTCCTTTAAGTAAACTAACCAAGTTAACCTCAATTGTTACTTGCTTGTTTTATAAATTGCTTTGAACTCCACTGACGCAAAACATTGCGTTAGAGCTAGGTGTTTTCATTATTCACGAAAGCAATATTCTGGGCTCAGGGCTCAGACACAATATATTACACAGTACCGATATGGCTTAGAGGTAACCCTGTTACTTTATTTGTGATCCACCAGCTACTGCACTTTCCATATCCTGCTTAAAGATGGAGAGAATGTGGTGTTGAATGATTAAAGCCAAATGAGCCAATCTGTTCTTATCACATGTAAACTCCATGAAAAATGAGTGGAGTTGTGATATTATTTCTAAAATAGTTATGCTGCTACTGTTATCCTTAGTCTCTTTTAGAAGTCTCTTTTAGACCTGAATTAGACCCACATTTTATGCATATCTTTTCTGAATAAGAACCGTATTCTTTAGGAAGGCGGTGCTGAAATTTCAGAATATGGATGCCGAGTTAAAGCTGAGTCTTCAGTTTAGGAATCAGGGAGAATGCTTTACAGAAAATTAAACAGTGTGGAAGAAATGCACAGAAACATTTGAAAACAGGTCTTCATTTTGAGACAGATCAGGTTTCAGAATAAAGAACATTTTGGCTCTGTCTATATCAACAGATGCATTGGAGATGTTTTTCCATTTACATAGCAGGGAAAGTCAGGACTGTAAACAATGCTGTTAAAAATGATCCATGAAAACATAATATAAAAGATCTAGATGGGTTCTAGAGGAACCACAGACACAAAGGAGGAGACTGGAACTGCAAAATATTAAGCTGCTTGTTAGTGGTCTGTAAGGAAGACAGCTCTAAGTAGGCTGGGAGGGAGTTCTGCTCAATGCACATTTCATTTAGGTAGCTGATAAGCTGGTCAAAAAACTTCCTCTGGAATTTTTTTCAATGAAATTTTTCTTTTAGTACAATGCTATTTGGATCAATGTTTTGAGAAGAAAAATTTGTTCATCATGGAAATCTACTTTTCATTCCACAAATGGTGTGAGCCTGTCCAATACTGAAGAGAGAAATGCTTTTAGCAGTTGCCACAGCCTTAGAAGAATTGCTTGGTTGCCTTCATGTCTGCCTTTTTTCTGATCAACGCTATATTATGGATATTCTTGTAGTTTGCTTATCCCCATGGCATCTGTAGGTTGGATGTACCCAGAAAGCACTCCCTGTAATTTCTCACTTGGTCTCTTAAACACTGAGACTTTTTCTGGGAAATGGACTTTGGTGAGAAAAGTCCTGGGCAAAGTAGAAAGCATGGGAGTCCTGGAGTGAGCTGCACTGGCGATTATTTTAGACCTGTCTTTAACCCTGAAGTGCCTCTGCATTCCACTTCTGTCTGCAAATGTGTTCAACCATTTGTCTGCTCGGACTGTAAGATCTTCAAAGCATTGCTTGCTTTTATCTAAGAACCAGGCTGAACTTTCCTGCATTTTAATCCAATAATAAATATCTCTTATTGGCTGCCTTGAATCTCTCTCTCTTGCACACACACATACACAATTAAAAAAAATAATTGCTGCGTTCATATTTTGATTTTGAGAGAAGAGATGTATAAAACTTTGCTGGGCTTACTGAGGACACTATATTATTATTTATTTTTAACATCTGAGGAATGGAGGAGGAAAAACATAAAATGATGCAAACTAAGTGGGGAAAATGCGTGAATTATTATGAAAGAATCTTAACAAGTGTGATTTGTTGTTTTTTATTATATTATATCCTAGGTAACAAATGATATTTCCTACATCCCCCCTCCTCTGTATTGACTAATAAAATATCTAATAACTTGGTATATCTAAACTGACCACAAATTTCCAAAGGACTTGATCTTTCTTTAGTAAACGTTATATAGAAAGGGATTAACCTAAGTAGAAACATTTTTTAATATAGAATTTATTTCATACTGTGACCCAGTATATCAACCAGGGTGCATTAATGCCTCCCTCAAACACCTTCAAAAAAAAAAAAAGTCTGGAGAATACATTTGATTTTTCTCCTATTTATCTGTGAATGTCTGCAAGCTTCTTTTCTGTGAAACTATAACGTGTTTAGTCAAAATGTCTGGATGCTCTTTTCTTGTGGAAAATGAATCAGATAATATAAACTACAGAGTACACGAGATTGTTACAACCAAATTTTCTAACAGTAATTTGGTAGACACAATTCAGGTCTGAGGCTGTCAGTCCAGGAGTCAAGGGAAGAATTCTACTCTTTCCCTGTTGTTGAGGAGAGAGGTAATTTGCTTCTTCTTTCCTCGTTGCCAAACAGCTGGGATAGAAATGAGTCAGTGAAGAGCATCTGCTCCTCTGCCTCGGGACTCAAAGTGAGCTGGAGGTGGACAAATGAGGACAGAGGGGTCATTTTTCCGCCCTTTACTCTCCCTTGTGACTCGTAATCCATTAGCCTGAGTCATTCTACAGGTCCCTGAATCTTCCTGTGTACAATTCAGGAGGCAGAAATAAGTAACTTAGGGTGGGGGGGAAAAAAAAGAAAAGCTTATAAAATCTGATGTGCACGGGAGAGAAAGTGCTGCCTGTGCATCTGTAATGCTCTGGTTGAGGTGTTGTTCTTGGGACAACCTGGAGAAGGGAAGTCGAATAGTGATGTAGCTGAGAAGGGTTGCTGGGGGGTTTTAACCTCCTGTCTGGAAAGCCATTCTTGTAACAGTGTAAAAGTAGTATAGATTTATAATCCAACTGATCCGAGGTGTACAGTGAGAAGTGAATGTTCTCCAGACCAGACAAAAGTAAATTCCCATGGCTTCCCATCTGAAAGCTTTAACCTTTTGTACATGGGGTGTTGGGGGGAAAAATTGAGGTCTCATAATGTTGGTTGTCACCTCCTCTGGTGAGAGGAGCGCTCACAATCTGAGTTTTCTATCTCAGGTGCAGGTGAGACTGAGACTTAAGTGAATCCTTGCTCAAAGTCTTGGCTCTGCAGTCCCTCAAACCTACATTTCAATGGGGCACTGTGACCTGAAGTCGAAGTACGTAATTTAGGACTACAGATTCCTCTCTGCAGCAGGTACTAAAAATCAGGGTTTGCAGTACTTGGTGATGTAAAGCCTGCAATCCCCTTGTGAGGTTAGGCTGTGAAGTTCCTGCATATCACAATGCAGGCAAACATGAGCTTTGGTCTACCTGTGTTGCCAGCAGACACGAGTAAGCTGTGATAAGAAGCTGCATTTCTGCCTTAGCAATACTAAGCCTGAGCTAATCTGGCTTGCTAGCCTGGGTTTACTGCATTGTTAACTCGCATTGGTTTTAGCAGGTTACAAGTGCAGATGGAGCAAGTTCATATCTGCCCAGGAATAAGCCAGGTAGACGAATCCTTATCTCAGGTCTCCACTTACAGGTTGTTTAGTATTATGAGCCTATTGAAGGAGTACTGTGAAGAAATATGTAATGAAATATTGGAAAGGCTTGCATACCATATTAATGAGGTCAAATACACACAATTGTCTTCACAGAAGATTAATAGCCACAGGTACACTTTTTTTTTGTTAGCTTTTTTAGTTTACTCAGTGCTTCAGAACAAGACTGTTACACAAGTAGCTAAGTTTCATCCCTAAAATGTACAGGTAACTCATTATTTATTCTTCGTTAAAAATAAGAAGAAATACTTATTTCATCTGCAAGGGCTCAGAATGCCTGATAGTTGATAGCAACTTAAAGAAGTATGGATTTTCTAGCTGGTAAATCAACAGCACAAAGGAGCTTTACACAGCTTTAATTATTGATGGAACCTCAGGGCTCAGCCAGAGGCAAGTCTGAAAGCCGCATGTGAAGCCTTGAGCTGTCCATCCTTATTTGGGAAAACAGCTCTTATTGCTGTTACTGTGTTGTATTAGTAATAACCCTCATCAGCAGTGATTATATTGTAGCAAGAACTGCGGGATAGGCTCTGATGCAAAAAGTATGTGCTTAGACTGACTCAGTTAATTTGTCAACTTACTGCAGCTTAACTTCTCTCATCCTTTGAAATGCATTAATTGTGTACGTGTGAAATTTTGTAGCCTCTGACAAGTGACTGGGCTCAGCTTGCAGCTGCTCTTGGACAATTCTCCCAGCTCACGTGGCATATGGGACTTGTTAAAACTCAGCAACTTGGTTGCATATGCCCGAGACTTCCAAACAAATTTTGTACTAGGTAAATTAAATTCCTGTGGGTGTCTGGTTGTCAGGAATCTGTAAAACTGTATTTTACACAATAATAAAACCTGTTTGAAATCAGAACAGAAAGGTTCTGACATTACTGGCTGATGGTGCCAAGTTGAAGACTTCTTATCAAACTTCTTATGGTCCTTTGAAATAATGGATTCTATTTCCTTTTACACGCAGTCACCACTAGTACAGGATGGGGATATTAGTTTGATTACTTTCTAAATCATTAAAAATACATATATTGGGCTACCCAGTGCTATAAAACATAGATCAATGAGTCACTGTGCAGCTCATGAAAATACTTCTGAAGGCTGTAAAAAGTATCACTTTCTACATTTTTAATCAGTTTCTTTTGTGCGTAAGCGGCTATTAAAATGAGAAGAAGGCAAGCACGTTTTACTTGCGTGCAGGCAGAATGCAACGTGCAGCATTAATAAGATAAAGCCCATTCCCTATCCAGACATTCTTTACTCTGTGTTAGAGGAGTCTCTTTAAGCTATCCGTATGCTTATGCAAAACAAACCCTCCACTGCTAAGGTGAAATGTAACTTAGAAGCATAAAAGACAACTTTAACTGATTGTTGGAGGCCCAAGTAAAATTGTTTTCTCAAGAAAAATTGTAAGACTTTTCCTTTCTTCCTTATGTCACAGAATAAGGAAAGATAAATCACTGCAATTCTCACAGTGGAATATCTCTGTTTCAGATCCACAAACACAGACATATTTATGAGAAAAATGCAGAATTATCCAAGATGTTAGAAACCAATGAAAACAGGGATGAAAAACGCTGTAGAGTATCACCTTGTTTAGATATATTTGAGTATGATCTATAATTTTAAAACTCAGACAAAGACTCCAAGCAAAATATTATATCCTTTTCTGAATTTAAGTAGTTTATCAAAAAGTATTTCTAAGATTTAAAAAAAAAAAAAATTAAATGATCAATTTAATGGATCTTTTAATCGCAAATGGGCTGATTCTATCTGGCCAGCCAGGCCAGTAAACTATCTGGTGTTCATCTGCTAAATTTTCTTTCTGAAGGAAAGCAATATAAAGCAAAATCAAAATGATCTATTTTAGTATTTTGCAAATGATAGTGTTTCTCTAGAATGTCAGGGGACTTGAGACCTAGTGGATGTCATTTGTAAACTATTTTGGTTGACCTCAACATGCAGGATTATAAGAAAATAAAAACTTGACCTAAAATCCTTGAGCAAAGTCTGATGATAACCCATGAGGGTGTGACTCTGGAGGGTGCCTGACAGCTCCCATACCTACTTAAGCAGGGACTTAATGATTCTGGTACTATTTTCTTGTTCTAACTTCCTCCACCCTGTTTATGGTACATTTTGTCCGTTCTTTAGAAATAAAATGTTTGTTTTAGTTTTCTCAGGGATGATTCTTGTTAGAATGTCAAAGATTAGCAGCTGACAGGCTTTCCTGAGGATTTCTGCATGCACCAGTAAATATTAAGCATCTATTGGGTAAATACAATCTCTCTAGTAAATGTTTGCCTGTACATTTCTGAACACTACAAAGATGTATTGCCAAATTATTTAGACAGGCCAATTAACTTTGCTTCAAGCATTTACTGAGAAAAATTACCAGATACTAACCCTTCAAGTTATTTTAAATTTCATGTACTCACAAAGATTTCCATGTTAGAACATACCTTATATGTTGTACATCTCCACTCAAGCTTTCCCATTCTACAGATCTGGCATGGGTCAGATGCTCTCAGTTATGCCCCCACCACTGACAGTGGAGAGAAGCAGATTTGGTCTACTATCAAAAGTTCTCTGCATTGGAGTGTGTGATGAGGAGAGCGTAATTATGTGTGCTCTCTGATACTAATCTATAAAGGCAGAAAATGTGTAATGCGCTGAAGCAGATGGAGTATTCCCTGTTACAAGCCTTGGGACACTGGGATTTAGAGGTATATCGTTGAGGCATATCTCCCTTTCTCAAGGGTTGTGTGGTTGCCCCAAATGAGATGGCCCAGAATGCAGAGAGAAGTGCCTGACCTGTGTCCTCACCCAGTGACAATAAATCAAGCTCCAGAGAAGCTGGATTCTGTACGTTAGCAGAATATGCAGCTGAGCCCAGACTTGACATGTAGTTATTGGCCAACAGCTACAGTGTGCTAATGCATTGGTCATGAGCAATGTATTAACAAGCACAGGGAAATAAGTGACAGAGTAGCTGTCAGGGGAACCTGTTCGGAGTGGCTACAAAGCCCTCCCTTTACTTCTGCATGGCTCTAAGCACATGGCAGAGAGAACTTTTAGCTGGGAGCTTTGTTAATGTGTTGCAGACAGTATATAAGGCTACAGTTTCGAAAGCATCTTTATTTCTTCCTAATACCACATATATAGTTCCATTCTTGAGGGTAATGGAGCTGGAACACAGGATGTTTGACTCTGAATTTTAGTAAGTTTAAGGACTTTCTCTCACTTTATTTAGTTTCCATTATTTGCAAGGTCAGAGGTAAGCAAAAAGTTGTGTTATGCATGGATTTAAATTCAAGCTCCCAGTATGGACAAACATTCTTGTGATGGGGTTTGAAGGTGCTATGGTTCATGCTTTGATTGGAGTATGAGGGCTCCTGTGCCTTTGCAATGGCCCTGCACCCAATTTCCACATTCAAATGCTATAACCTTGCTAGGCTGATATGTATAAGGAACCCCACCTAACACCAAAAAGCATTTATTTTATGTAATCAACAATGGATGAATCATTATATCTGACCTATGAGCCCTCTGTATGCAGCTAGGATACTACGCTCTCTTTCACATTATAAGCTTTTTTTAGAAATTGTCTCTGGACTACGAAAAGTAATGTCTGGAGACATATCCTGCTCTTCCTTTGCTGGAGACTGGGCTTCCTCAGACTCATCTGCATGTGCTCCGTGCCCAGTTCTTATGTGCGTGCACTGTATCGATGCTGTAATTAGGTTATAAATTCATTCCATCTTCTCATTTCCTGGTACCTCCACTGAGAGCTGGAAAAAAGATGTGGGGAGCAAAGTCTATGGAGGCTACAGCCCCCTGGGAAGTGTGTGTGACAGTTGACAGATGTCAACTTGCTTTGAGGTTGTGGTGAGGCCCCTAGCCCTGGTGAAAAGCCAGAAGAGCAAGTTGGCCACAATTCCAGCCTCAGCAGGAACATCACGAGCAGCAGAAGCAAATCCGAAGAGCAATCACATAAGAGACCCCATAATATACAAAAGTTTCCTGCTAGATGAGAACACCAGCATATCAGTCTTATGGAAATCCTAGGGTGTTTTTTTTTTTCTTTCCCTAAATGCTTATTATGTAAGTATGTCTAAATGGAGTTTTTTGAAAGAAAAATGTTTTTATAGAAACGTATTTTGAAAAAAAAATTATAAAGAGTTGGAATGGTTCTCTAAAAATCGGAAAGAAAAAAAGTGGGGGAGCTCTCGTCTTTACTTACCCTTCTGTAAACTCTATTTAACTTAATAATGACAGATAGTTAAAGTGACGAAAATCAGTAATAAGAAATTCATTTGGAGGGAAAATGCTTCCATTTTACTTATTTCACTCTCACTGATAATGGTGAGAAAATCTGAGAAAGATATTAGCATTAGTGGAACTGCCCATAGTTATACTTTTGAGCAGCAAATCACTTTCATGCAATGATGGGGGAGGATGTACCAGTAAATAAAACCTGGTCCTGAAATTTAGTACCTGTCAGATGTATATTTCTTCCTAACTTTTTTCAACTTTGCCCGGCCTTTCAGTCTCATTAGGAATATTTTATTCAGATGTAATTTTAACTTATTTCCTTTTTAATATATCTGAGAGAAGCTGTTTAAAATACATCTCTGGAGGTCCTTTCCCTTGTGACATTATTCCATTTTGTTCTTCACAGAAATCAGGTTATATCTTTCCTAATTAGATTTTGGTAACTTTTTCCTTTTTCTCTTGAATGTAAAATTTTGCAAGGTTAGACACGGTCTCCCACAGTATTCTCCTGGGGAAACTGTCTGCCCGTGGTCTAGACAGGTATACTCTTCTCTGGGTAAAGAACTGGTTGGAGGGCCGTGCCCAGCGGGTTGTGGTCAATGGAGTTAAGTCCAGCTGGCGTCCTGTTACAAGTGGTGTCCCCCAGGGGTCGGTACTGGGGCCTATCTTGTTTAATATCTTTATTGATGACTTAGATGAGGGGATTGAGTGCACCCTCAGTAAGTTTGCAGACGACACCAAGTTGGGAGGTAGTGTCGATCTGCCTGAGGGTCGGGTGGCCCTTCAGAGGGATCTGGATAGGCTGGGCTGCTGGGCTGAGACGAACGGGATGAGGTTTAACAAGGCCAAGTGCCGGGTCCTGCACTTCGGCCACAATAACCCCATGCAACGCTATAGGCTTGGGGCTGAGTGGCTAGAAGACAGCGATGAGGAGAGGGACCTGGGAGT